>OX451741.1:554181252-554592895 GCA_948472305.1 Vicia faba
AATTTTTTTCTTGGACAAATTTCTTGATTTTGAAGTTGCAGTCTAGCGAGATGCCCTGACTTTTGCCTAAGTCTCCTGTTTTTTCAAGTTTTGACTTAACGGGGCTTTTTGTCTCTTTCTTTTTGAACAAGTTATTGATCTTTGCGCCATCTTCGATTGGTTGGAAATGGTTGTGGTTGTCTGAGTCCTGGATAGATGAATAATAACTGTTGTGGTATTGTCATTTGTTGACCTCCTGATTGTGCAAGAGATACCCATCGAGATATCGTTCTCTTCGATGCATGCTGTTGGTAGGTGACGGTTTGTCATTGTGGTGTTGACTTCTCCTATCCCTTTGATGGATAAGCATTATTGTATCCCTAGGAACTCCCTCTTGACGAGTTCTGGATGCTAGAACGGATTAACTGAAATCTACCCGCTCCGGGGTTAAAATTGAGGGGTTTTCTGTGTACAAGAAACTACTACTTCAAAGCTCAAAAGGGTTGATGAGGGTCTATCTTCCTTATAACTCCGGTGTTTGGGGATTTGAAACAATGCCTGTACATCGTCAGCAAGGTTTTATTCAAAAGCATACCGTTCGAGAATCTAAATATCAGATCTCATCATTCTCCCTCAAGAGTTATTTTTTTCTTTAAATTAAAAAGAGTTAAGCATCAAAAGCAAGTACAATAACAAACGTAAATGAGTGAATACAAATGGATTATTTCAAGACAAACACAGTCAATGTATGGTGATTCAATATAAAAAGACAAACAATTTTGCATGCAATGGGTACTGAACAAAACAAGAAAGATTACAAATGATAATGCAAATGAAATTAGAAATTGCCATGCTCAGGAGACTTCTTCAGCCCTGGCTCAAATGAGGAGACGCTCTTGCAGTCTTGACACCTATCTCAGCAAGGGGATTCAATCCATTATCAGACCCTTTGGAGTGAACGTGATAACTTTGGCATCAAGGAGCTCTTGAACATTGTTTTTTAATTCCCTACAATTCTCAATTGTGTGGCCTGGAGCCCCTGAATGGAATTCGCAACGAGCACTAACATCATACCCTCGTGGGAGAGGATTTGGTGTTGGACCAAGTTCACGCAGTTGAACCAACTGATTGGCAAACAACTGAGGGAAAAGTTGAGCATAAGACATGGGAATAGGATCCACCCTCCTTTCAATAACTTTCTTCCTCTTTCGTCCTTGTTGCCCCTGGGGTTGATGACTCGGCTGAAAAGACCCAGATTGTGCTCGTTGAACATACAGTTGTCTCTGTGTGTACTGATGTTGATGATGGATTGACTGATGCTGAGTCACCCGCGGTTGTTACGCTGAGATTGTAGCACATGCTCGAGGAACATTAGGATGAACAAACGACGTTTAACGATGCAGAGCTTGATCTTGATGATGGACCGGGGCCTTTCCTTTGTTGATAGAAGCACTAGTCTCTCCTTATTTCTTCTTGAGGAGGCCAATGCAAGGTTTCTTGTTACTTCCATTGATAGTGCTAGATGTACCTTGAATTTTTCCTTTCTTGAGGCCATCTTCAATACATTCCCCGATGGTAACCAAGTTTGAAAAGGAGGTCGAAATACCACCGAGTATATGTTGGAGATATGGGTCTTGCAGGGTGCCCACGAACAAATAAGTCAATTCGCGATCCAAGAGAGGAGGTTGGACCCTTGCAGCCAGTTCACGCCACCTTTGAGCGTACTCTTTGAAAGACTCTTCAGATTTTTGTACCATCCCTTGGAGCTGAGTACTGCTAGGAGCCATGGCAGTATTGTAATGGTAATGTTTCAAAAAAGCGTCAGCAAGCTCTCCCCAAGTACTGACATGAGATATTTCCAATTGCATATACCAACCCAACGGTGCCCCTGTCAAGCTGTCTTAAAAGAAATGCATGAGTAAGGGTTCATTTTCAGCATAGGCCGCCATTTTGCAACAATAGGAACAGAGATGAGTCTCTGGGCAAGAAGTGCCTTTGTATTTGTCAAACTCTGGGACTTTGAACTTGGGAGGAATAACCACCCCAGGAACGAGGAACATTACAGCAGTATTGAATCCGGAAGCCTTGACACCCTCCATGGCTCTAAGTCGCTCTTCGAGAGCATGATACATTTTCGCAGTTTCGGCAACCCCGGCAGCAAGGTTTACTTGGGGTTCATCAAGATTAATAACATCATGATGATCGTCGACATCATTCCTAGGAGCATCGGTAGGAGTCTCAACATTTGCATTGTCATTTCTCCCATTAGCAGAAGTGGAAGGAGCAGCAATAGTAAGCTTGGCAACACTTCGGTGTAGTTCTTCTTGACCCTTGATCACGGAATGAAGGGTTTCCATAAGTTGATCCATGCGAGTACCCATAGTGTCCATATCCCGACGGAGTGCATTATGATTCTCTTCAAAAAGATCCATTAGCCTTTGCTGGTTGCCTCTGGTACGGTAAGGATGTGGATGAGTCGTATTTGCTGTTTACTGGATTCTGAGAAAGGGGACCCCAATGAATTTTTGTTGTGAAAAAATGAATGCATGGTAATATGGATGAATGCTTTATCTTCATTTCTAATGAGACCCAAAGACTCGTCTATCTTTTTAAAATTTCCTTTTATGAAAAGCTATATCAACAAGACTTGTCTTTGGATTTCTCTAGATATGAGATATATATACATGATGATATGATGTCATGGTATGCTATGGCATGAAGTCTCAGCTCCACATATTCTGGATAACCATTGCATAGTCCGTTGCACAGGCTGAAAGTAACAGGATCAAAAGTTCAACGTCACAGGCATGGAGTCAAAGTAACCACCCACAAGGTATGTACTAGGGGTTTATCGCCTGCCGAACAAGGTTCTAGAGAGTTCTCGAAGTCTACGCTCTTCCTTTGGATATTACCGAAGTCCTAATTACTTGGTAATCAGTAATATTCGCAGGAAAAACTCGTCCGAGTGCAATATTGCGTGACGACTACTTCCGGATTACTCCGTTATAGTCTCCACACTGCACCTAAAAGCCCAAGATGGGTTAATGGTTCTATGACCCTCAGCTTCTCGAGTTCCCAGGTCGAAAGCAACGACGTCTTCCTGATTACTCGGTAAACATCACTACTTTCAAGGGGACCTCCACTGAGTGGGGGATTTTCATGCCTCCTTCTTCGGGATTACTCCCTCAAAGTTAACATGACTATACCGCCCATCCTAATCCTAGGTGTAACCCAAGTCCGGGTATAGGACTTATCAAAAGTAATCACCAAACCCAACATCATAATGTATCCAGAATATGTGAGTAGCAACAAAATATGCAATATATACAAAAGAATAAAATAAATAAAGAAATAAAACAGTAAAGCAAGATAAAGCAAATAAATAAACACCCAAAAAAACAAAAAAACAAAACTAGGAGAGACTCGCTAAAGTTCCCCAGCAGATTCGCCAGCTGAAGCTACCGGCAGAAAACACAGAGCCGCCACTGAACTTTATTTATCCCGAAGGAAAGGGAAATATCGATAAAACCACAAGGGAATGGATAAGATGGTCTTGCGACCAAGAGAAAGGGTAAGGGAGTCAGTTATGCTAGGGGAAGGTATTAGCACCCCTCACATCCGTTGTACTCAACGGGATCCATTTTGTTTGTTTGTCTTAAAGGGTGTATTTATCTACAACTATGCTTGCTTAAGAGGAAATTAAGGGTTTTTGATTATTGCATTCGTGAGGGTTTTGTGACCCTTTGCCTACGTATCCAATGAAGGAATCAGAACACCGTAGTTCCTCTAGAAAATGATTGGTTTGTTTGTGTTTTTTAGTGGGCGACGTTAACGCACGCATTCTAGCAATAGGCACAGCCGGTATCGCGGTAGAATGGAGATAACATGCCCTTTTGGGGGAGTTTTGCTTGGTTGAGTGTTTTTGCGAGTTTTAAAATAAATTCAAGTAATGATTAAGGAATGTTTTTTTATTTTTTTGATTTGTGGATGTGAAGTTTTAATAACAAAAGAAGAAGAGGGTAAAAAAGGGGGGGAACTAGAAAAAGCCCTAATGTCGTCATGCATAGGTTTCATCCTAAGGTCTAATTAGTTCGCATCTTAAAGAAGAGGAAACTAACATCCTACGAGAGCATGTTATAGGTAAGAGGTGCCGGTGCTTGTGAAGGGTGGTCATGTGTGGTGATCATGGTTTAAGTAACAAGATATTTAGCATTAGAAGAAGTGTAAGTAGAATGCTTGGGGTGTGGGATTGAATTAGGTTATGATTAACCAAGAGGCGTGTTTGATTAATCTCGTGGGAGTAGGTGCTCCTACCCTTCACTATGAGACCCTTTGTGCATGGAATCACTTGGTATATGGACCAAAGTGGTTGATTTGGGTTATGGTTAACCAAGGGCAAAACTTGATTAACCTCGTGAGAATGGCCAGACCCAAACTCAGCTATGAGACCCTTTAAGAAGATGCTTGGTAAGTGCACCAAGGGGAGAGAAATTGCTTCAATAGATAAGATAAAAATCCCATACAAGGTGGCTATATGCATGCTCCTAAAGAGTGGGACTAGCGTGGCTCTAGTATTCTAAACGAACAATTGAAACAATCGATCGAATAGTTGTCACTGTAGAATAGCCCAGGACCAAACTAAGAAATGTGTGCGGGTGTGCATTTTGTCGGTGGATACCTGTTCATTGATGATGAGCCCAAGAGGAGGCCAAGTGTTCTACTTTGGAATAAATATGAATGATTAGCAATTTAAACATACAGAAAAAAATAGCAATAAAACAAAACTCTAAATCATTACAGACCATATGGGGATGGGGGTACAAGTTTTTATGAATGGGGATGAATAAATTACGTCAATTATCTACAAAATTAACTATCCTAAACGATTATTCAAAAAAGAAAATTTTAATTTAACAAATTATAAAGAAGTAATCTATTTTTGTATTTTTATTTTAAAGAAAATATTAAAATAAGATTAATAAACTAATTCTAAGTATTTATTATTTATTATCACTAGTTTTATGCTATAAAATTTAATGAAAAGAAAAATTCAAAAGAAATTATTGAAAAGAAATTCAAATAACCAAATTACAGGGATGTGCAAGCTGGATATTGGCTTGTAACCAGCAACAAAGGCGCTAAGCCCGTGGAGACTTATCCCATGAGAGTTTTTTTGTGTCAAGAAACAAAGTCCAATGATTATTTTTGTTCAGCTATCAAGCTAAAAACAAGTACCCTTGGACTTTATGTGGATTTTCAGTCCAGGTCCATACATTTCATCACCATTTTTCAGCATAAAAATTCAATTATTTTTCAGCATGTTAATTCTTTGATTCATGATAGAATAAAAATTAAAAATTAAAAAAACAAATAATAGTGGAAAGGATAAAAATGTAAGAGTTTTAGGGTTTGGGTTAAAGTTATCGCTGGAAACGTGAAACAAGTTCGCCTCTCTTCTCACTCCGACGACGCCGATTGGTCGTCAATCTGTTACCTCTCCGTTAATCTCCTCCCTCCGGTGTCTCTGTCTCGTTTCTTCCCTGCTCATCCCCATCGCTCCGCCACCATGCATCACTTCCCTCCCCTTCATTCATCTCCACCATTGCCTCGAGCTCTCCGTCGTCGCTAGTCCGAACTCCTGAACCAAATGACAAAACAACGAAAAAGATGAAGACGTCTACCTTTTCAAGAAGAAAAATGGAGGACTTCTTCAAACTCAGGTATGCATTTTTGGGTCCATTCTCTTCTTCCTGCTCGCGGTTTTTTGAGGGGTTTATGCAAGGGACATGATGAATAAAAGAGTTTGCGTGTTTTGCTGTTGTTTTTGGTTGATGTAATTTTCTGTTGGTTTTTTTTGGTTGTTCAGTATTTGTTGGTTTTTGGTTGTTCAGTATTTGTTAGTTTTTGGTTACGCTGGCTTGTTGGTTTTATGGTTCTTCAGTATTTATTGGTTTTTGGTTACTCAGTATTTGTTGTTTTTTGGTTACGCTGGCTTGTTGGTTTTTTGGTTACTCTGGCTTGTTGGCTTTTTGGTTACTCAGTATTTAGATTCAACTTTTGTTCTTGTTTTTTGGTTACGCTGGCTTGTTGGTTACTCTGGCTTGTTGGTTTTTTGGTAACTCAGTATTTTGATTCAGCTTTTGTTCTTGTTATATGTCCAAGGAAAAGAGATTTGGGGGGAAATAATAACATGATTTGAACTCTTTTGCTGCCTTGCTTTGTTACTTTTTTCTGCTGCTTTCAGCTTGCCTATTTGGTGCAAGTTTTGAACAGGTTTTGGCAGTTTTTGGCTTATTCTGTTTGGACCATTTGGACAGACAATGTGCAGGGAAACAATTCTGACCTTTTTTCTGCAAAGCAAACTGTTGGCAAAATTGGTTTGTTGACTTTGTTACTGCAGAAAAAAGTTTTTTTTTGAATGGGCTGTGATGTTCTTTGTTAGGCTAAAAATGTGATTTTGTACCTTTTTACAGCTAGGTAAATGTGATGATGTCTACCAAAATTGCAGCAGCTTTGTTTCTCCTTGTCTTTACTATGAACCGAATTAGTTTTTTTGTGTTTTGTAGTAAAGAACTAAGCCCATGATTAGCACTTGAATTCTGATTATTGCGTGAAACAAAATGTATGAGGCCTTTGCTTGTTGACCCCCAAATTCCTGACTGAACTGATCTCTACTTCTGATTCCTTCAAACAACCCTGATGATGAGCATACCAATTCCTTTTATCAATTAGTTTTTGCTTGGAATTTTTTCATGTGTTTGATTGCTAACTTTTATTATTTTTCTTTGTCTTGTTTCATGAACACGAGAATTGGATGGAAAGCGATGTTGAACAATAAAAATACCATGGAGAGGAGTGAGGACGAATGGCCTGAAGATGAAGACTTGAAGAAACTCACATTATTTCTCTCTTTTTTGTAAACAAACAAATGTAATTTGTATTTCACACTGTAATATGCCTTGTAACATTGTCCAAAAATGTAATGAGCACAAATTTGAACAAATTTATCAATTATGAACCTTGTTGTGGAAATCAAATGACTCTTTAATCTTGTTTGAATTATGAAATTCTCTCTTGAATAATTCGAATGCGCATCTTAACTTTGTAACTTAAATCTCAAGAAATCATGAATAATGGTTATAACTTGTATTCCAAACAAATCACGCGCCTTATCTTTCAAGATCCAATTAAACTCTCAAACAAAATAAATGCTTAAGAATTTAATTCCATTGGTTAATCCGAACTCAAAACACCGGTCGTTTAAACCTTGATCTTCATATCATGCCTGAACCACACTTGCACTTCTCGACCAGAAACCTAATTTTTGATATTCAACCCACAATAACTTGTAACTTAAGCAACCTAAAACATGTGTTGATCATCATGAACCCTCAGACTTATTTCTTGTGCCCAAACTTCGCAGTCGTCGACTTAAACTTCAAATTCAAGACTCCATGGCTTAGAGACTTTAAGAAGAAACTTAAAATGCGAGGAGATGAAATTCTTGACCTAATGCACTGAGCTTTGAGCTATCTTCGAGGCAGGCGCGAGAAACATCTTCCCAGAAACCAGAGACTCGAAACCCTAACATCTTGACCAGCACACATAGGGAAATAAACCCTAATCCAAGCTCTGATAAATTTGAGCAAGAACTAACCTTGTAACCTGACGACACAATTCATTCCACGATCCCTTAATCGAGAACCAGAAGAATTCCCTTTCACCTGATAAGAAAACTTCAAAACAGGATTAGACATAAAGAGGGCGCAACCCTAAAACTTCAAACCAAAGCGCTTGATTCCATGAGATGCGAGATATGCAAATGACTGAATGATAAAATGATGCAAATGGAATGCAAAGTTCAAAGCTAGACCAAAATTAAAGAGATAGAGTAAATTTGGGGTACGACAGGTGCAAGCGAAGGTTTCAAGGACTATGCGCAGAAGTGGAGAGATCTGGAAGGGAGAGTCTAACCCCCTTTGTCTAATAGCGAGTTGGTGGATATGTTTCTTGGTACGCTGTCTAGTCCGTTCTTCAATCACTTGATTGGTAGCTCCTCAACTGGTTTCACCGAGCTGATATTGACTGGAGAAAGGGTAGAAGTTGGGATCCGGAGTGGCAAGATCCAGAAAGATACCTCGTCAAGTACAATGAACAAGCTGTTCACGGGTAAGAAGGAGGTCAATGCCATTTATAACCCAAGAGGTCAGAGCAGAGCTAAGCTCCGTCCAACGGTAGCGACTGTGATGATACCTAGGCCTGCGGCTACTCAACAACGAAATAATCAGCAAAAGGTAGAAAGACCGCAAAGGCAGTTCACCCAGATTAATATGACATTGACTGAGGTTTTACCCCATCTATTAAGATATAACTTGGCAACCTTAAAGGAGGCTCCCAAGAATCCTAACACCTCATCTCCTTGTCATAATCCAAACGCTCAGTGTGCTTACCATTCTGAGAGTCCAGGCCACGATACAAATGACTGTTGGGCTATGAGATATAAGATACAAGATCTGATCGAAGCCAAGGAGATTGGGTTTGATGATCCGAAGAAGTCTAATGTCATAACTGCTCCCATGCCCAAGCACAACCGTGGTGTTAATGCCGTTGATACTGATCTATTTGTTACCTCTGTTGATGAAGTTTCCACTCCTCTCATGACTGTCAAGAAGAATTTGTTGCTAGTCGGTTTATTTACGGGCTGTGGTGAAGGTTGCCACATGTGTTCATCTCTTCCCTCTGGTTATTATTTGCTGAAAGCAGGTGTTCAATGCCTGATGGCTAACAGAGATATTTTGTTTGAAAAGACTCTGATTCCGACTGTCCTACATGAAGATGTTGCTATTATAACCACTTCCGCCAATCCTTCCAAGGTCTCCTCTAAAAGACCTGTTAGGATTAAACCTAATCCAAGAGTTTCTCCATTGATAATCACTTTTCCTGGCCCTGTACCGTACTCCTCGGACAAAGTTGTTCCTTGGAATTATGGTGCTAATGTTTACTACTATGGCATCAAACAGGATTTGAAGACTGAAGAGGCTGATCCCGATATCGGTAACATTGTCGGGACTAGCAAAGTTACCCGAAGTGGAAGAGTTTTCTCTCCTAAGATCTCCCCGAAGACTGTCGCTAAGCCTGTTGTTATTCCATCTATTGTTCCTGCCAGTACTTCTGCTACTACTCCCATCCTTACTCCGGTCGTTACCCCTGCCGATGAGTCATTTGGGACTCGGGGAAAAGAAGCTATTGATGAGCCTGTCCAAACGGAGGCACCTAGAAAAATTATTTTTTGGAACCCTCTAAGAAATAAATGGAGGAAATTTTAAAAATAATCAAGAAGAACGACTACAATGTGGTCGAGCAGCTGGGGCAGACCCCTTCGAAGATATCAATGTTTTCTCTGCTGTTGTGTTTTGAGGCCCATGCAAAGGCTTTGATTGCATTTCTCAAGATTGCGCATGTGCCGCAAGAAACCTCCGCTGACCAATTCAAAGACTGTGTGGCCAGTTTGACTGCTGACAATGGGTTGGGTTTTTCAGATGCCGATTTGACACCAAAGGGGAGAAAGCATAATGATTCTCTGCATGTCTCGATCGAATGCAGGGGCACTACTATGACTCATGTGCTAGTGGACACTGGATCGTCACTAAATGTTCTGCCCAAGAAGGCTCTTGATAGGCTAGATTGTGAAGGTTTGACCTTAATTCCCAGTAACATTATGGTGAGGGCTTTGGATGGCTAAAAAAGAATGGTGCACAGGGAGGTGGACATCCCTGTAAAAGTGGGTTCCCATACCTTTGAATCCAACTTCTACGTGATGGACATCAGGCTATCATACTCTTGTTTGTTGGGTCGTCCTTGGATCCATGAAGCTGGAGCCGTTACTTCTACGCTGCACCAAATGCTGAAGTTTCCAGTTAAGGGGAAGATTTTCACTGCATGGTGAAGAAGAGTATATGGTAAGCCACCTGAACTCTTTCAGGTATGTGGAGATGGACGGGGAATTCATAGAGACCCCTTGTCAAAATTTTGAAGAGGTTCCCCATATCATGGCATCAACCGAGACTATCACTAGTGCTCCGAAGATCACCAAACCTCCTTTGAAGATGGCTTCTCTCAAGGACACCAGAGCAATAGTTGAAGAAGGTGGGCGTACCACTTGGGGACAGCTCCCTGATTTTCTGCATAAAACTGACAAATTTGGTTTGAGCTTTACTTCAGGAGCTCAAAGGGCTGTTCGACGTGCTCGGGCTGGAGGACCTCCCCTACGCATCAGCAATCGAGGGGTCAATGCTATAGAAGATCATGATAAGATTCTGATATTGACAGCTGGATCTACCCTACTACCAACGGTGGACCTAGTAACTGGACGGCCAAAGATTTTGGGCCAATTTCTTTTGTTCAACAGTAATTGTCTTACTTGTTTTTCAGTTTTGTAATAAACAATTTAAACTATATGGCCTTGTGTCTTACCTGAGGCACAATGGTTTTATTTGTGAGGGTTATTATATGTCATTTTCACATGTCATCAATAAAACATTGGACGTTTCTTGCATACAAATTTTGTGCTCTCTGTTTTTCTTCTCTTCTTTTCACTTTATCAATACAATTATGCTCTTACACACACTCACATATCGAACTGCAGATCCATATCCACTATGGATCCCATTGATAACAGTTCTGCTATTGCCAGTTATAACTTCGAAAATCCGATCAACCAAGCCGAGGAAGAAGGTGAGGAAGATTGTGAGGTTCTTGGAGAACTTGCTAGGCTGTTACAGCAGGAAGAGAGGGATATACAGACTCATGAAGAGCCAGTTGAGACGATAAACTTGGGCATGGAGGTAGACAGAAAAGAAGTCAAGATCGACGCAAATATGGAGACTAATGTCAAACAGCGGTTGATACAGATGTTGCGCGATTATGTTGAGATCTTCTCCTGGTCATATGAAGACATGCCTGGTTTAGACACTGATATTGTGGTACATCGTCTGCCGACTAAAGAAGATTGTCCTCCGGTTAAACAAAATATCCGCCATATGCACCCCGAAATGTCAGAGAAGATCAAAGCAGAGGTTATGAAACAGTTCAACGCTGGGTTCTTAGCTGTCACCTCTTATCTGCAGTGGGTTGCTAACGTTGTTCCGGTAACTAAGAAGGATGGTAAGGTACGAATGTGTGTGGACTAAAGATACCTGAACAAGGCAAGCCCCAAGGATGATTTCCCGCTTCCCCACATTGATGTTCTGGTTGACAACACCGCACATGAAAAAAATTTTTCCTTCATGGATTGTTTCTCTGGCCACAACCAGATCAACATGGCTCCTGAAGACATGAAGAAGACAACCTTCTTCACACAATGGGGGCACTTTCTGTTACAAGGTGATGCCTTTTAGGTTGAAGAATGCTGGGGCAACCTATCAGCGAGCCATGGTAGCTTTGTTCCATGATATGATTCACCATGAGATAGAAGTTTATGTTGATGACATGATAGCCAGGTCTCAAACCGAGGAGGAACACCTTGATCATCTACAAAAGCTGTTTGACCAGTTGAAGACATATAAGTTGAGGTTGAATCCGAACAAGTGCACCTTCAGGGTAAAGTCTGGTAAACTTCTTGGGTTCATCGTCAGTGACAAAGGTATTCAGGTAGACCCTGCAAAGGGGGAGGCCATACAAGAGATCCCGGCTCCCCGTACTGAGAAGGAGGTTAGAGGCTTCTTGGGACGCCTAAATTATATCGCCAGGTTGATTTCACATCTGATTGCTACTTGTGAGCCAATCTTCAAGCTCCTAAAGAAAGATCAAGTGGTAAAGTGGAATGGCGAATGTCAGACCTCTTTCAAAAGAATCAAGGAATACCTTCAAGAACCACCAATTCTGATTCCTCCGATTGAAGGAAGACCTTTGATAATGTACTTGACAGTGTTAGACAAATCAATGGGGTGTGTGCTGGGGCAGCATGACAAGTCTGGTCGAAAAGAGCACACAATATACTACCTTAGCAAAAAGTTTACCGACTGTGAGACAAGATACTCACTGCTCGAGAAAACTTGCTGCGCTTTGGCATGGGATACTCGTCGACTAAGACAATATATGTTGACCCAAACTACTTTGTTGATATCTAAGATGGATCTAATCAAGTACATCTCCAAGAAGCCCGCTCTCTCCGGAAGAATAGCAAGATGATAGATGATCCTAACTGAATATGATATACAATATACAACCCAGAAAGAAATCAAGGGAAGTGTATTAGCTGATCATTTGGCCCATCAGGCCGTGGATGACTACCAGTCCATGAATTTCGAGTTCTTGGACGAGAATATTATGCTAGTGACCGACTATGAAGAACCTTGGCCGGATGAAGGACCTGAAGAAGGATCCTGATGGACTATGGTTTTTGATGGAGCCTCGAACGCACTCGATAATGGAATTGGCGCTGTAATCATATCTCCTGAGGGATGTCATACTCCTTTCACTGCCCGACTATGCTTCAGCTGTACCAATAACATGGAGGAGTTTGAAGCATGCATCATGGGTCTCAAAGCTGCTATCGACCTGAGGATCAAATTCTTAAACGTTTTTGGGGATTCAGCCTTGGTGATAAGTCAGATCAAAGGAGAGTGGGATATGAAGCATCCAAATCTCATCCCGTATAAAGAGCACGTGCTGACATTGCTCCCACACTTTGAGGAGGTAACCTTTGAACATTTCCCACCAGAAGAGAATCAGTTAGCGGATGCTCTAACTACCATGTCTTCTATGTTCAAGGTAAGGTGGGACAACGAAGCTCCCCGAATCACCATTGAGAGGTTGGATGAACCAGCGTACTACTGTGAGATTGATACGAAAAAGGTATAAGACAAACCTTGGTTTCACGAAGTAAAAAGGTATCTCGAGATTCAAGAGTATCTCGAGGGGGCATCTGTCAATGATAAGAAGTTTCTAAGAAGGTTCACCGCAAAATTCTTCCTCAGTAATGGAATCCTCTACACGCGCAACCATGACTTTACCTTACTGCGGTGTGTAGACAAGAGCGAAGCAGAGAGGATTATGGAATATTTACACGAAGGTACCTTCGGAACCCATTCAAGTGGACATACCATGCCCAAGAAGATCCTACGGGCAGGATACTACTGGTCCACTATAAAAGCAGATTGTTATCAGCACTCCCGAACTTGCCACAAGTGCAAATCTATGCCGATAAGGTGCATGTGCCTCCGGTTCCATTGAATGTATTGACAGCTCCTTGGACCTTTGAAATGTGGGGGATTGACATGATTGGAGAGATTAGACCTACCGCTTCCAATGGGCATCGCTTCATCCTGGTGGCCATTGATTACTTCACTAAGTGGGTTGAAGCTGCCTCCTTTGCTACCGTTACCAAGAATGTTATGGTGCGGTTTATCAAGCATAACCTGGTTTGTCATTACGGTGTCCCCGAAAGAATCATCACGAACAATGGTACGAATCTCAATAACACGATGATCACTGAACTCTGTAAACAGTTCAAGATCCAACATCATAACTCTTCTCCTTACCGGCCGAAGATGAATGGCGCTGTAGAAGCTGCTAATAAGAACATCAAGAAGACCATACAGAAGATGATGGTGACATACAAAGACTAGCATGAGATGTTATCATTTGCTATTCATGGGTACCGTACCTCAGCATGGACGTTAACAGGGGAAACACCCTACTCTCTGGTATATGGCACGGAGGCTGTCCTGCCTATTGAGGTACAAATCCCTTCTCTGAGGATTATGAAGGATGCAGGTTTGAACGAAGACGACTAGATCCAGACTCGACTTGATCATCTGAATCTGATCGATGAGAAGAGACTTACTGCTGTCTGCCATGGTTAAATGTATAAAAAACGAATGATCAAGGCTCTCAACAAAAAGTCAGACGCCAAGAATATCAGGCCGGGGATCTAGTGATCAAGCGCATCATACTGCCGCAAGGTGATCCCAGGGGAAAATGGAATCCTACATACTAAGGGCCATTTGTGATCAAAAAAATTTCTCGGGTGGAGCCATGATTCTGACCACCATGGACGGTGACGACCTTCCTCACCCTGTCAATACGTACATAGTGAAAAGATACTACGCATGATTAAAGACCCGCTAGGTTGACCGACCTAGGCAAAAATAAGGGCTTCCCGGTGAACCAAAAGGGTATGGGAAAAAATTAAGGATGAAAGCGAAAAAACCTGTACACCCGGCAAGTCAAAAACTTGAAAAGGTGGCTTAGGCAAAAAAGGGTATCCCAATGGACTGAAAACCCAAAAGGGCGGTAGTATCACTATTTCCCATTGGATCACCTTACGATCAGACCTCAGTATCAACTATCAAGCTCGAACGACACCAATCAATCTAATCAGCTTCAGACAAGCAGCAAAGTGATGAGATGCTCGAAGATATAGCGGCAATAGCATAATTGAAACTCAATGGGATTATTGCACATAACTGTTTTATTTTCTTTGTACACAATATTGTATAGCTTTCATTTTCACGGCGGCATTCTCTTACTAGAGTGTCAGCTTCCTTGTACAAAAACGCCTGTTATAGGCCAACTTCAAGAAATTAATACAAGTCATTTTTACAAAACCATTTGTTTTTTCTTTTTCTGTTTTGTTTCACAAAAACATCCAATGGTTTATTCTTGACATATGCATTTGAGTATAATTTCTATTCACAAATATTCACATAAGAAACGAAAAGACAATTGCTCGTAACTTAAGAAACAGGGGCAAAAACACAAAAATCATGTCAAGCCCGACAGCTACTCTGTTCAGCAGGTACAGGGGCAGAGACATTTTTGAAACCAGGGCACCATTATGTGCGATCCCATGACGTCTACACTCCCCACAGAGTAAAGGAGATCAAAGCGTTGATATCAGTTTCCCCAAGCAGGAGCTACTTTCCCTAGCCAAGTTCCTTCAGAAAGCTGACATCTATATTCCCCATCTGAATTTTATGATCGCAAGCGGTTCATAAAGCTTGTCTACCAAGTAGAGCTTATTTCTCTGAATACAAAAGCTCAATCCCCAGTATAATTTATCCCTCCAGCTACAGAAATTCTTCCCCCGCAGATTTATTCTCAAGCAGAGTCTCTCTCCAGCAAAAAACCCACAAACAACAAGGAGTAAATCCACGGAATAGTCGTCTCTGTTCACCATCCCCAGCGGAAGTAGAAGAACCACTTTATCTACAACAGTCAGGAATTCGATTTCCAGTACTCTCCAGCAGCAGTTAGGGATTCATTTTCCCACACTCGGATATGTCACAATAGCATTTCATATTCATACATGATGACGTGCACATACATATTACATACAACATAATCTCATTTATTTTGATAACATCATCACACAATAGATTTCATGCATCACATATAATTAACCCTCTACCTTTTCAGGAAAGATGGTTATCATCAACAATTCCAACAGTTCAATCCATGAAGCTATACCTGTCATATCTACAGACAACTAATGGAAAGTCAGTTCCCGAAACCAAATGAGTCAACTAATCTACGTGATCAAATGAAGTAGACCTACTATCCAAACTTTCATTTCGAGGTAACCCTACTATTTAGGTTCTTTCTCATAGCCCTACTATCCAGGCTTTCATTTCGAAGTAACCCTACTATCCAGGTTCCTTCTCGTAGCCATACTATCTAGGCTTTCATTTTGAAGTAACCCTACTATCCAGGTTCCTTCTCATAGCCCTACTATCCAGGTTTTCATTTCGAAGTAACCCTGCTATCCAGGTTCCTTCTCATAGCCCTACTGCCTAGGTTCCTTCTCATAGCCCTACTATCCAGGCTTTCATTTCGAAGTAACCCTACTATCCAGGTTCCTTCTCATAGCCCTACTATCTAGGCTTTCATTTCGAAGTAACCCTACTATCCATGTTCCTTCTTATAGCCCTACTATCCATGCTTTCATTTCGAAGTAAACCTACTATCTAGGTTCCTTCTCATAGCCCTACTATCCAGGCTTTCATTTTGAAGTAACCCTACTATCCAGGTTCCTTCTCATAGCCCTACTATCCAGGCTTTCATTTCGAAGTAACCCTACTATCCAGGTTCCTTCTTATAGCCCTACTATCCAGGCTTTCATTTCGAAGAAATCCTACTATCCAGGTTCCTTCTCATTTTATCTCCAGAAAACAGATACAATCGATTTCATATTCCCCAGTAAGTCTCCGCAGAGCCTGGGATATGACCAGATAACAACTCACTTTTGTCTCATCAATCAAGAGTTAATTCCCTAGTAGAGTAATGGACAGCCGAAGCTCCTATACTCTATTTCTCAGGACATAAATCAATGTTCCCCGGCGAAGTCCCCCTCAATAGAAGGTACAGGAATTATCATAAAGGAATCTCTTGTGCAACTGATATCTTTTTCTAGATGGCATCTTTAAGCCCATATCCGACGATTCTCCGTTGCCTTCCAAATGGCATATGTAAGCCCATTCCCGATATTATCGATCAACATTACTTCATGGGAGTGAAAATTTCTGGGCACTCTAGTGTTCCATCATCTTCCACCTTCAGATCTTGAAAGGCAGACCAGCAAATCTACATCCTCAGGTTTAAGAAGATTGAACAGGGGCAGCTGTTGTACCCCAAAATTTTCCCTCCCATTTTTACACAAAAACATACTCCTAGAAGTCCTCAATTGCTCAAGTTGACTAAGGATTGACCAGACAAATCCTTCTCCTAAGACAATGAGCCCAAAACTAAGGTTTCACTCCTCATCAAGATGTTTGAGTTCCATGGGTACTAAATTATTTCCATTGCCATAATATTTCCTTAAGATCATCCATGCCAAGTTTCATGCCTTGCACAAGAAGTTTGCTCTGTCAACTGCTCAGATGCCTGAAGATCAACTGTACTAGGTCAAAAGTCAACTGTGACCCACATACAGTCAAACTTCAAGATTTTTGGTCAACATCAACATTTTGAAGTAACATACATCACTTTATAAAGGGTTAATCATGATTCCTAAAGGAATGCTCCTAATTCATCAAAACCCAAAAGTTGCTAAATTAGGGTTTCTATAGGAAAAGTCAACAAAACTTTGACCAAGCATAACTTTCTCATACTTTATCAGAAGTTTCTCATCCAAGGCTCATTTTGAAGAGAACCTAATTTCCTACAACTCATCTTCATCCCTCAAGTTCAAAAAATGCACTCATGAAAAGATATAAATTCAGACATTATAGGTCATTTCAAAAAGACAACAAAAACACCTTTTGGGTCAAAGCTTCTTACATGAACATGGAAGACCCAATTGAGATGAAACCAAAAGGGTTGTTTAGAGGACACCCTTAGATTTCTAAAAAGTCTAAGAACACCCTCTTAGGATAAAAATTGAAGGAGATATGCATTGTCAAATTTGACCATTTTTGGAAATTTGCCCAAAGTCAACAATGTTCAAAATTGCATTTTTTCCACATGGGCCCATTTTTTCAAGATTGAATCTCAGTCCTAGTATGGTCCACGACCTATGGGACCATCCACGCCTTTTTATTTTTATTTATTTAATTTATTTTGATTTTTATTCATTTAAATTCAAATAAAATCAAATAAAATCAAATAAAATCAAAATAAATCAAACTTATGGAATGAGATTTGTTTTGCATTGAATTATAGATCATGCAAGCTGTATAACCTCAAGAAAAATCATGCAAGCTCTAAAACAAGAAGAAATCTCCAATTTTGGAAAGATTTGAATAAAAAATTCAAGACCATCAATCTATTGATTCTTTCCAAGTTTTATTGACCTAATTGGATTCACTACTTATACAAAAGCTTTATGAACTCTAGAGGAAGAAAATTCACGCGCAGCCTGCCTCCCTAAAGCAAACACAAAACTCAAATTTTTGTCAAAAAGTGGAGGTCAGATTTTTGTCCATAAGGAGATTCAAAGCATCCTGAGACTTGCAATCGTTTGCTGGAGGTACTCTGAAGCCAATTGGATCATTCCCACGCGTTAAAGCACCCAGAAACGCCCCATACAGAACCACAATTTACCCTTAATTTTTGAGTTTGATTTTGAACATATGCGCATGATAAATGAATTCTAACTACACATTCATGTTTTTCTAGTCATTTAGAACATATTGGAATAATTAATTGTTTGTTTTGGTACATGCACGAGTAACTGCCATTATTAGGGTTCAGAGCTTCATTTTAGGATTTCTTGTTACAAGTTAAATTAGGCCTAATCAAGGGTAAATTCGTGTTCAGGAAATCGCGAGCAATCGATCCATGGCCTTATTTGAGATTTATATTGCTTGTATTGAATTTTTGAAAACGCATGGGTTATAGCTATATAAGTTGTCCGTAGGTAAAAGCCTTGTGCCTAAAATGACAGTTCTGTGAAGAAGATGACTAGGTGGCAGCCTATCATTGGCCAGTTTGAATCTGGCGCGTGTTTTTTTATTTCCAAATAATAATCTTATTTTCATTTATAATACTATTATGTTGTTATTTGTGCAAACAACCGCTCCAGCGCAGATGGCAAAGGACAAGGTATTTGAGAGGGAGGACCTGAGTTCGATCCCAGGTCTCAATATTTTCTTGTTTTCCAAATTGTTTATTGCAGATTCCATGCACCTCACAACCAAGAGCCTACCATGCACCTCAAGATCTCACGCCTTGGATCATCACATGGCCCAGATCTAACATACCACAGGTGAAGCACATGGTGAAACCTCCAAAGGCTAATGGCACTGGATCAGGCGCAACCTTGGGCCACCAACAAGTTGGGCCTGAAGATTCAGCACGCACCTCCCAAAACTACTTTCACACCAGGCCCAATCTAATTCTTTTTTTTTTTTTAAATTTGTTTTGCTTATTTTAATTATTTTTTTAATTGTTTTAAAAATCATTTTTTTTCAATCAAATCAAAATTCCTAAAAACAAAAAAAAATTAGAATTAGGTTTTTTATAAAAATATTTAATTGCATTAATTAATTAGATTAATTAGGATAAGTTAAACTCCTTTTTTTCATAATTAAAATTAATTGGAAGTTAGGTTAATTTAATTATTTTTCTCAAAAATCCAAAAAAAATATTTTTATTTATTTATTAAATTAAAATACCTTTGAATTGAATTTTAATACCTAATTTTAATTTTGTCGCGCACATTTATTTCATTATTTTTTCCAATTGATGTAATTGCTCCGAGTTTGTAATAGTTTAACTTAGGTTATTATTATTTGCATTTACTGTTTTTTCCCGGTTTCTGATTATGTAATCCCCCTCCCCAAATACTTGTAATAGCTAGGTTTAAATTTCTCGCATTCTATTTTCTGTCATTATAATCTGTTAGATGATTGACAATAGGATTGTATGCTAAAGATAAATCCATAATTTAAAACAGTAGAAAACCCTAAATGCGCAAAGACTAAATTGACTGAAAAATAGTCACTTGCACATGCTTACTCCTAGCGTTTGCCCCACTTCGGTTGCCTTCGGTACACGGTCATGAAGTATAGGGAGTTTTAGTGGTTTCCCTCTAGTCTCGAAAGATAAAAAATGTCCCATTCGAATGTTGCCTCGGAAAGATCTTTAGGACTTTAGGGTAACTACTAAGGCTTCCTAACCATTGCTTTAGTGATCGTAATTGTCCCTTTCGTCCCTTTCGATTGTCCCTTAAATTCCAATGATGGAGCTTCCTACTCCTTAATAGTAGGATATCGCTGTCTAAAGGAAATAAGGAAATGAACAGACTTTTTCGAGTAGGTAGAAACTTTTAGGTACTTGCTCAAAACAATTTTTTTTACACATACACTTTCAAACAAACCTTTCAAACTAAAGTTTTCAAAAACATTTTATCACACCCTTGAGGACCGATACAAGTGTTACCATAAAGTGAAACGCCGCACTAAGGCAATTTCAAAACTTTTCAAACACACAAACATACGAAAGAAATTTAAAAAATGAGCAAGTACCTAAGAGCCCATGGAAAATTATGATACAGTGGGAGAACTGACTTAAAGGTTTTGCGTTTGATCGCAAGTGTTGTGGTTAGAAAGAGTCTCCACTGACTTTTCTTTTATCCAAAAGGAAAGGTGAAAAATCACAGGAAAGACCTTTGAGATTATTTCTTGAGTTCGGGTGGTAGATTATGAAAAAGGAAGGTATTAGCACCCCTTTCATCCATGGTTTTCTATGGGCTCTTAGTTACTTGCTAGATCACTTGCTTTTGTTTGAAATTGTGCTTTGTGTGGTTTTTGAAAGTATTTTGTAAAGAGGCCATTGTTTAGGCAATCTTTGTAATGATTCTCGTTAGTAAGAATGTATACAAATATGTTTGATCTTTTGAAAATGTTTTCAATTTTGTAAGATGTTTGAAAGTGTATGTGTTTGTTTTTGAAAATAGCAAGGATGTTTGTTTTGAAATGGAGTAAGTAATTAGGAGCAATCTACCTACTCAAATGTTTTTCTTGTTCATTTCCTTTACCTTTGACATTGTTGTATTACCATTGATTTGGTAAGCAACCCTATCTTTGGATGTAAACGAGAGGTGAGTGGGTCATCGTATAACCATGATTAGCAATATTGCAAGGTATCTTAGCATTTTTCTTTATGGGCTAAGATCATTTTGAAGGGCAACTTAGATAGCGTCATCGAGGGTCTATGATCTTGTATTTTTGCTTGTTTTTGGCTAAGATACCTTACATACGTAATATGGCTATTTTTGTAAGGCAACAAAAGTGGGTTTACCCTAAGGGTGTATGTGTGCGAATGTGTTGATTTACATGCATCGATTTGTATTTGATTAGGGTTTGCTATTTGGTTAGTTTTAATCTTTCCATACAAAACCCTAATTACTAGCATTTGTATATAAAGCGATAAATTGCGGGAATTAAAATTACTATGCTATTACAACATTTGAGAGGGGGGTGTACAAATTACAAATGGGGGTATGCAAGAAAATAAACCTATTTATCTATTACAACCATATTGAATATTATACAAAATTGAATAAATAAAATGTAAGAATGTACATGTAAAAAGAAAATGATTTTTTTGTTTGGTTTCTTTTTTTATGACAAAAAAGGTTTTTTGACCTAGTTATTAAAATGATTAGTTAAAATTAAAACTAAACCTAAATTGATTAAGAAAAGAAATTAAGTTTGAAACATTTTTAGGTTTTTTTAAGAAAAGGTTTTAAATTAAAATAATATGAAAAATTAACTAATTAAAATAAACCTAAGTTTAAATTTAATTTACAAGAAAATAAAATAAAAATAATAATTAAACCTAAATCTAAATATTAATTATTAAAAAGGAAATTAATTTATTGAGAAAATGCCTTTTCTTGTTCTTTTGTATATATAAAGAAAATAAAATAAATAAGTGTAAAAATGATAAATAAAATATTTTTGGATTTTTTTGTTAATAATAATAAAAATAGTATTAATAATAAAAATAATAAAAGTAACAAAAGAAAAATGTGAAATGAAAATAAAATAAAAAAATAGAAAAAGGAATAATAAAATAATGAGCCAGGGGTGCATAAGCAGGCAGGGAGGTCAATTAGCAAGAATAAAAACAATACCAGGCCCAAAGGGCCCAACGCTTGCAAAAAATGTTAGAAAGTCAAAAAATATGAAAAATGGGCAAAAGGATACCACTGGGGCTCGAACCCAGGTCCCATAGGTTAACAGGCGCGCGCTTTACTACTGGGGTGGCTATACATCCGTTCATATAAACAAAACAATAAATATGTAAGGCAAATCAAGTCCTGATGACTTCATCTTCAACCTTCAGCCAGTGTACCTGCAACTTCTTCATTTCTCCACAAAAATGGAAGATGACAAAATGAAAGTTGTTGCATTCTTCCTCACGAATCTAACCATGTAAATAACTAAAGCTAAAATTCAAAGATAAATGAGAATTTCTATGGCCCTAATTTGAACCCTAAAAATTTCAGAAACTTCAACTCTAAAATTCTCCAAGCTTAGGCCATGTAAATGCAAACTATGGATATGTACAGCTTCGTGGCAATGAGGTCTACATTTTTCCTTCACAAAATAAACATTAATGATGCTTAAATGATGAGATAGAAGTTCAAGTGAAATACCTAAAAACTGGAAATCATGAAATGAAAATGAGCTTGATTCAAAGGGTTGCAAGGATGAGGTTAGCTTCCTTGAGGTTCCAGGAAGCTAATGCAATGATTAGCTTGAGCTGAAAGTGGCTGAGGAGCTCTGGAGAAGTCAAGTTGCATACCCCTATTTTTTAAAATGGAACTTGATGATGGAGGTGTTACAGTTGAGAAAATGGACTTTGGATGGTTTTTATTTGATGTTTAGAAGCTTTTGGAAGTGAAAGGCCAAAGAACGCACAAGGGGATTTGGAGTTTGGTATGTAAAGTCAGAATTTGCACAACAATGGTGTTTTGAGACAGTTTTTGGCTAGAGGGAGTTTGAGTGAGTTTAAGGGTCTTCAAGCTCGTATCCAAGCTTACAAATAGTGACTCTATTTATAAGCAACAAGTTTGGGGTGCTCTAGTTGATCAAATTTCAAATTTGCATCCTTAAGCTAAACATGTGATTTTTTGACAAAACAAGTTTCAAAGTCTTGTGTACATGCTAAGATATAGTGGTTATGCTTTAAACAAACTTGCTTCTGACTTTGTAGATGAAGTGTGATCAGAGGAAACAAGTTAGAGGCTCAAGAATGGACTTTATGCATAAATCTTGCTTTTCAAGAATGGTATTGTTAACTTTCTTCCAAAAATGGCAATGTGAATTAGATAAAGCTTAAATCACTTGGATTATAGCTCAAAAGTTTGTGTAGTCCATTAATTATAGAGTGACAAACAAGTTTTAAGCCTGAAAAGCAAAGATTACGCAGCCTAACATTGATTTGGTTCATGTGTTAATCCAAAATGACTTGTAATTCAAGTGACAAAACCCTAATTTCATATCTTCGATTCTCCCTACTCAAGAATGATCTCAAGGATTCCTTGGACATTTTGGAAAAATTGCAATGTGCTATACAAACCATATTTGAATTGCTTTTGAAGATTCCCCTTGTAACTATATGAAAAAGTGTCATGAAGTTAGGTCAAAATCCTGGTCAAATTAGGGCAAAATTTAACTAAGTGTTTAGTTTCATGATCCTATGTTCATTAAATTATAACTTGAGATCCAAGCACTTTTGGAAGAAGTTGTGTGAAGAAAAGTTGTAGATTTCATGGATATATACAACTTTCATGTTGTAAGTTTCTCTTTAATCATCTTGCATCATGGTGAAAATTTGGGTCAAAGTTATAAAAAAACATGAAATTTCCAACACTTTGAAAAATTTTTGTTTAGAAATTTTGACTTTTCAAAATGAAATCTTGACTTTTTGATTTCTTGATGAATAAGTTTTATATTTTGACATGTTTTGATGAATTATGATCTTTGGTACTTGAATTTGACCAAAAAGTCAAAGTTTGACTTTTTCAGTATACAGTTGACTTTTGATCAGTTGATTGCAAAAGTCATCTGTCAATCCAAAGAACTTGCAATGTTTTGAACCATGTCATTAGGTCAAAATGATGCAATTGGACTCTTGGAATCATGCCTTAAACCAAATGACCATTTGCTAGGCTAAAAATCAGAAATTTCCCTTTCCCAGTCAAAACCCTAATTTTGACCATTTTGCCCTTTTGGAGATTTGATCAAATTTCTTGAGGAATTGTGATCCAAACTTGATCAAATGATACATATGAGTTTAAAATGTTGATGTGGATAAAAAAATATGAAGTATGACTGTAAATTGGCCATGGTTGACTTTTTCTCCAATACAACTGATTTTTAGGTTAACTCTCAATTGACTGAGCAAAAATGTGATCCAAGTCTTGAAACTTGACATGAGTAATCTTGGAGGTCCATAATGGTCCATGAAAGTCATATTAAGCATTGATAGTTCAAAAATCCTTGTGCAAAGTTAAACCCTAATTTTGGTCATCAGTGCCTAAGGAGGTGTCTTGAGCTGATCAAACCCTAGTGCAGTCTTGAGCCCAAGGAGATCTTGTGAGCAAATTCTAGACAAATGAGAGGGAAAATTTTTGGGTACAACAAAAACCATGGATAGAAAGGGTGCTAACACCTTCCCTTTCTATAATCCACCCCTCCGTACTCAAAAATATCTCGAAAAAGGTTTTTTCTCTTCTTTTTCCTTTTCCTTTGTTGGATGAAATAAAAGTCGGTGGAGACTCTTGCTTACCGTACATTTGCAAACAAAAAAAAATGCAAAACCAGTAGTAAAAAAAAAACAGTCAGTTTTGCCACCGTATCACACTTTTCATCAAAAACCCTAAAAACAATTGATTTTTTCCCCTCTTCACCTTTACATTTTGTATATTATTATTGTAATTTATATTAAATTGTTTGTAATAGTAATTAGGGCTTTATTGCTTTCTTTCCCCTATTCACAAGATTGTACCCCCCATTCCCAAAGCGTTGTAATAGCGTAGGACATTTAAATTCTGCAATTTATCGCTTTCCTTATTATTGCTATTAATTAGGGTTTACATGATAAGATTTAAAATCAAACACTAGAAAAACCCTAATTCAAAAGATAAAATACTTGAAATCAAAGCACTTTGCACACATGCACCTCTAGGGTAACCCATACTTGTTTCCTAGGATATAAACAATCATGTCCCTCGAATGTGGGATGTTTTAGCAAAGACCCTCGATTAAAAGATCGTAGTCCCTTGATGATCCTTCGATGTTTCCTTTGGTGAACGATCTTAGTCCCTTACGGCAATTTATAAAAGATCTTACAAGGTGCCTTCTATGACTATACGATAGCCCACACCCGTCCCTTACATCCAATGACATGGATCTCTACCAACCAATGGTAATGTAGCACTATTTAAAGGAGGAGGAAAAGAACAAAGACTTTTTGAGTAGGTAGATTGCTCGTAATTGCTTGCTCATAAACTAAAACAATCTTTAAATCTCACACGTTCAAAACACTTTTCAAAACACACATTTTGTATACATTCTCAATGATACGAGAATCATTACAAAATTGCCTTACATTGACATCTTCAAAACATCTTTCCAACACTCCTTTTCAATAAATATTTTCAAAACCAAACACTTTGTATACATTCTCAACGATACGAGAGTCATTACAAAGTTTGCCGAACTTAGGCCTTTTTAAAATATTTTCAAACTTACACAAAATACAAAGCATTTCAAAGTGACCTAGCAATTAAGAGCCCGTATATAAATACAGATGAAAAGGGTGCTAAAACCTTCCCTTTTCATAACCTACCCCCCCGAACTCAAGAAAATTCTCAAAAGGTCTTTCCTGTTCTTTTCACCCTTTCCTTTATTGGATAAAAGAAAAGCCGGTGGAGACTCTTGCTATCCATAATATTTGAGATAAAACACAAAACACCCAAGTCAGTTCTCCCATCGTATTACAATATGCAAGCCCTAAGACTGCCATATTTCTTAACAACTGATACTATATTGGCTATTCATTAAACGCACCTGGTTGTTCAAATGAAATTACATTTGAGAAGCCTTTCGACCTCCTCTTTGATCTTTGACAAAATTTCAGGTGCAAGATGCCTTGGAGTATGCTTAATTAGATTTTTTCCAAGCTTTATTAGCATCTTCAGTTCGACAAGATCCCTACTTAAGCCAAGCATTTTGTCTTAGTCCCATGTGAAATAGTCCTTGAACTCTTTCAATAGTTGAATTACTTCGATCCTTAGTTGTGAGTTGATGTTGGCACTGATATATGTTGGCCTTTTGATCTACCCTTCACCCATGTCTATTTCTTTGAGTAGATCTTGTGCTAGCATCTTTTCATTGTTTGCCAACAGATCTTTTTCAAAACCTAAAGGCTCGTTATCATAGATGGCATCAAGCCTCTGGCCTTGCACCTCGTCTCGAACCTTATCAAATGGTTTAGGATGGAAATACTTTCCAGGACCTTCAAGGTGCCCTCATCAATGTTGGCTTTGACAGCCATGAGTTTGACTTCAACTTCCTAGGCTGATTTTAGTTTGTTTTCAGCCATATAGGCCGAAATCTTTCTCAATATCTAGGACTCAAACATCTTCACTGAATTCACTACCCCCAACCAGTTGGTTTGATACCTTCTTCTCCCCCATAGTCCAGGTCTTTATTTCCTACAACTTGTCTATCCTACTGGAAACCTTGAGTAGGATATAAATAAAGGGAATAATATGCATTATCATCAGGTGAGATTGCAAATCTAGCAGGATTGCAAGGAGCAATGTTTGGCAAATTTCTATCGAACCTTTCGACATGATTAACATCTGCCATAAAATAAATTTGGTCAGCTTCAATATTTTCCACTATACCATCGTTGTGCCAAATGGTTATTCTTTGGTGCATTGAGGATGACACTCCTCCTATGCCATGTATCCATTTACGCCCTAGCAATAAGTTATAATTGGCCTTTGATTCAACCACCATAAACATAGTTGGTCTTGTTATTGTGCCAATAGTCAAGTTAACCTAGATAACTCCTAGGGTTGTTCCTACCTTACCCTTATAATTCAACAAAACCATGTTATGTGGCTTTGTGTCCATATAAGTTTTTCCTAACTTCTCTAGGATAGTGTGTGGCATCAAATTAACCGAAGATCCTCCATCCAATAATATCTTATTAATAGCCATGTTCTCCACTTTACCTCTTATAAGTTAGGTTTCATATGGTTTCTCATAGCTTCATCTGGCCTTTTGAAAAAGGCATTTTTCTCTTCAGCACATCTGTTATTCACCACATAATAACAAACATGTCTGTGTCGGGTGTCATACCCCAAAAGGTTGTCCTCAAAAGTGATCCAACGGGACATGATCAGAAATGATTGAATTGGTCAGAAGATGATTGAATTGGTCAGAAATGTCGAGTTCACATGTTGAAGCCAAAGGTTGTCCTCAAAGTGATCCAACGGGAAATAGTCATAAGCTTTAATTCCCTAACTTTTTCCTGGACCGCCCTTTCGGGTTTTCAGTCCACCGGGAAACCCTTTTTTGCCCAAGTCGCCCTTTCGGGTTTTCAACTTGCCGGGTGTACAAATTGTTTTTTGTTTCATCCCTAATTTTTTCCCGAACCTTTTTGGTTTGCCGTGATGCCCTTGTTTTGCCTAGGTATGTCAACCTAGCGGGTCTCTTATGCGTAGTATCTTTTGACTATGTCTGCGTTCACAGGATGCGGCAGGTCGTCGCCATCCATGGTGGTCAAGATCATTGCCCCACCAGAGAAAACGTTTTTGATTACATGGTAGACCAGTAATAGCCTGCCCGTAGGATTTTATTTTCCATCGTATACCCACTGGAATGGGTGCCAAAAGTGCCTTCATGCAATTCAGCCACGATCCTTTCAGCTTCAACCTTATCTATGCATCGAAGTAACACAGAGTCATGGTTGCGTTTGTAAAGAATGTCATTACGTAGGAAGAATTTAGCAGAGAATCTCGTTAAGAACTTCTTATTATTGATTGAAGCTCCTTCTGGATATTCTTGAGTCTCGAGATACTTCTTGACTTCGTGAAACCAAGGCTGGTCCACTACTTCTTCAGTATTAATCTAGTGACAGTGTGCTGGTTCCTCCATTCGTTCGATAGTGATCTGGGGAGCCTCGTTATCCCAATTAAGTTTAAACATAGATGACATTGTGGCTAGAGCGTCTGCTAGCTGATTTTCTTCTTGTAGGAAATGCTCGAAGGTAATCTTCTCAAAATGTGGTAGCAATGTAAAAACATGTTCTTTATAAGGGATCAGGTTAGGGTGTTTGGTGTCCCATTCCCCTTTTATCTGACTGATGACCAAAGCCGAGTCTCCGAATACATTCAAGGATTTGATCCCAAAGTCTATGGCAGCTTTGAGACCAAAGATGCACGCTTTGTATTCTGCCATGTTGTTTGTACAATTGAAGCAGAGTCTTACCGTAAAAGGAGTATGACATCCTTTGGGAGATACGAGTACAACACCAATACCATTGCCAAGTGCATTGGGTGCCCCATCAAAGAACAGGGTCCATCGGGATCCTTGTTCAGGTCCGTCATATGGCCTGAATTCTTCATAGTTGTTTACCATCATGACGTCTTCATCTAGGAATTCGAACTTCATGGACTGGTAGTCTTCTACATCTTGGTGAGCAAGGTGATCAGCTAATACGCTGCCCTTTATTGCTTTCTGGGTAGTATACTGTATGTCATATTCCGTCAGGATCATCTGCCATCTTGCTATTCACCCAGAGAGAGCAGGCTTCTCGAAGATATATTTTATCGGATCCATTTTAGATATCAATAAGGTAGTATGGGTCATCATATACTGTCTTAGCCGGCGAGCAGCCCATTCCAGAGCGCAATAAGTTTTCTCGAGCAGTGAATATCTTATTTCACAGTCGGTAAACTTTTTGCTCAGGTATTAAATAGCGTGCTATTTTCGGCCAGACTCGTCATGCTGCCCCAGCACACACCCCATTGAATTCTCTAAAATAGTCAGATACATAATCAATGGTCTTCCCTCGACTGGTGGCATCAAAACAGGAGGCTCTTGTAGGTATTCTTTGATTTTGTCAAAAGCAACTTAGCACTCGTCATTCCATCTGACTACTTGATCTTTCTTCAATAATTTGAAAATTGGTTCACAAGTAGCTATCGGGTGAGAGATGAATCTGGCAATCTAGTTCAAATGCCCCAAGAATCCTCTGCCTTCCTTCTTAGTGCGAGGAGCAGGCATCTCTTGTATCGCTTTAACTTTGGCAGGATCGACCTCGATACCTTTGTTGCTGACGACAAAGCCTAGGAGTTTACCAGACCGTACCCCAAATGTGCATTTGTTTGGATTCAACCTCAGCTTATACTTCTTCAGTCTCTCAAACAGTTTTTGTAAGTGATCAAGATGCTCTTTTTCTGTTTGAGATCTGGCTATCATATCATCCACGTAGATCTCTATTTCATGACATATCATGTGATGAAATAAAGATACCATGGTACGTTGATAGGTTGCCCCAACATTCTTTAGTCCGAATGGCATCACTTTATAGCAGAAAGTGCCCCACTGTGTGACAAATGTTGTCTTCTCCATGTCCTCAGGCGCCATTTGATTTGGTTATAACCTGAGAAACCGTCCATGAAGGAAAACACTTTGTGTTTTGTCGTATTGTCAACCATAATATCAATGTGGGGGACTGGAAAATCATCCTTAGGGATTGCCCTATTCAAATCTCTGTATTCCACACACATTCGCACTTTGCCGTCTTTTTTGGGCACGGGAACAACATTGGCAACCTATTGGGGATAAGAGGTGACAACCAAGAATCCAGCATTGAATTGCTTCATGACTTATGCTTTAATCTTTTCTGACATATCAGGCCTCATGCGGCAAACCTTTTTCTTTACTGGAGGGCAATCCTCTTTTGTAGGCAGACGATGTACCACAATATCTGCATCAAGTCCTGACATGTCTTCATACGACCAGGCAAAGCCTTCAACATAATCGTGTAACAACTGAATCAGACGCTCCTTGATACTGGGTTCCAGATTGGCACCCACCTTGACCTCTTTTTTGTCTTATTCGGTACCTAGGTTGATTGTATCCACGAGTTCCTCGTGAGGCTGAATAGTTCTCTCTTCTTGTTGTAATAGTCTGGAAAGTTCCCCTGGTACTTCACAATCTTCCTCACCTTCGTCTTTGGCTTGGTAGATTAGATTCTCAGAGTCACAAAAGGCCATAGCAGTATCGTTACCCATGGGATCCCGAATGGATGTGTACCTGCATTGTGAGTGTGAGTGTGTGTAAGGGTATAACTATCCTTGAAAGAAATGAAAACTTAAAAAGAAAAAAAAATGAGCACAAAAGTTTGTATGCAAAAACGTCCATGATTCATTGATGTCATATGAAAATGAGATAATAACCCTTACAAATGGACCATTGTGCCTCGAGTAAGACACAAGGTTTTAAGAGTGCGAATTGTTTTAATATTACAGATCCAACAAAATGTAAAGACAAATTACTGTGGGATAAAAGTGATCGGGACAAAATCTCTAGCCTCCCAGTTGCTGAGCCCTCCACTGAAAGTTGGGAATATCCAGTCCTCCAAGTCACAACTATCTTAATCATCTTCTACGGTGTTGACCTCGCGGTTGCTGATCTTCATGGGTGGTCTCCGGCACGAGTGCGGCGCACAACCTTCTGGGCACCTGAAGTGAAACCCAGGCCAAACTTGTCAGACTTATATGGGATATCTGGGAGTTATCCCCAAATAGTACACATACCTTCTTCTACCACCGCTTTGGCATCCTTCAGAGATGACATCTGGAGTGGAGGCCTTGTGATCTTTGGAACAGCCTTGGTTACTGCCACATCTTGCGGGACCTCTTTAAAGTGTTGGAATGGAGTTTCAATAAATTCACCATCTAATTCCACATATCTGAAGGAATTGAGATGGCTGATCATATACTCTTCTTCTCCATGAACGATATTAATCTTCCCTTGAATCAGATATTTCAGCATTTGGTGCAACGTAGAAGTGACAGTGCCAACATTGTGAATCCATGGTCGGCCTAGCAAGCAGGAATATGAGGGGCGAATATCCATTACGTAAAAATTTGAATCAAATGTTTGTATTCCAACTTTTATGGGAATGTCTACCTCCCCATGTACCATCCTTTTCGAGCCGTCAAAAGCCCTTACTACTATGTTACTCGGCTTCAATGTCAATCCCTCACAGTCAAGCCTATAAAGAGCCTTTTTTGGCAATACATTCAAGGATGAACCGGTATCAATTAACACATGAGCCAACGTCGTTCCCCTACATTCAACTAAGACATGCAATTCCTCATTATGCTTCCTTCCCCTTGGCGTTAGATCATCATCTGAAAAACCCAAGCCATTATTTGCAGTCAAGCTGGCTACGCAGTCTTGGATTTGATCAGCAGATGTCTCTTGGGGTACATGGGCAGTTTTCAAGAATTTTACCAAGGCTTTTGCATGCGCCTCGGAACATAGTAGTAAAGCTAGCATGGAAATTTTAGATGGAGTTTGCCCCAAATGCTCAAATACATCGTAGTCGCTTCTTTTTATGATTTTTAGAATTTCCTCCATCTCCTTCCGGGAGGTCTCAGGGATAGCCAATGATTGTGTCTTCATCTTGACAGACTCAACCAGAACACCTTTTCCTTGAGTCTAGGTTAACTTGGTAGCACGAGTGTCAGTAGGAATGATAACAGGGATTGTAACAGCTTTGTCAGTTGGAGTATTAGTGGAGACGATTGTAGGATTGGGAATAGCCTTTAGGGGAGCAACAACAGGAATGATTACGGGTCCAGAAACTGCTTTTGGGGGAGCAATTTCTGGAGAGAATATCCTTCCGCTTCGGGTAATCTTGCTAGTCCCGACAATTTTACTGATATCAGAGTTATCTTTTTCGGAACTTGAATCTTCAGCGACTGGCTAATCTTGTTTGATACCGTGGTAGTAGACATCCCCTCCATAATTCCATGTTATGGTTTTGTCTGACGAATATGAGACTGGTCCAGGCATTATAATGATTAAAGGAGTTGCTTTCCGAACTGATGTAATTCTAACGGGTCTTTTGGTGGAGACCCTGGAAGAATTGGAGGAAATGGTAATGATAAAAACATCTTCAAAAGGAACAGGTGGGACATAAGTCTTTTCAAACAAAATTTCTTTGTTATCTATTAGGCACTGAACATCTGCTTTCAACAATGGACAGCTGGTTGGTGAGGATAAATAGAAATGAAAAACTTCATCACAGCCCGGGAACACACCGGCATTCAACAAGTTCACTTTAATAGTCAGGAGCGGGGTTATAAGTTCATCAACGGAAGTAACAAACATTTCTTGTTCAATGGAATTGGTATTATGGCCATGTTTGGGCATATGGGCAGAAATGACATTTGGCTTTTTGGGCGCATCGAATTCAATCTCTTTTGCTTCAATGAGGTCTTGTATTTTGTTCTTTAGAGCCAAACAATTATTAGTGTCATGGCCAGGACTTTCAGAGTGGTATGCAGAGCGGGCATTAGGATGATAGTGAGGAGATGTTGTATTAGGATTCTTTGGAGCTTCTTTCAAAGTCGCCAGGTTGGATCTTAACATATGTGGCAATACTTGAGATAGGGTCATGTTAATTATGGTGAATTGTATGACTAGCCTTTCTATCCTTGGTTGGTTGTTTCTTTGTTGATCAGGCGCAGGCTTAGGAATCATAATAGCCTCCACCATTGGACGGTGTTCCGCCCTATCTCGATTTCTCTAAGGATAAACAACAACCACTTCTTTCTTTCTGATAAATGGCTTCCTTATAGCATCAGATGATGTATCTTTTTGAATCTTTCCACTCTTTATCCCGGCTTCTACCCTTTCTCCGGTCAATATCAGTTCAGTAAAACCCACCGATCAACTCCCAATTAGGTGATTGAAGAAGGGACCAGACAAGGTGCCTAAAAACATGTCCACTAATTCTATTTCAGATAGGGGAGGTTGAACTCTTCCAGCCAAGTCTCTCCATTTTTACGCATAGTCCTTGAAACCTTCATTGGAAACCATTGCTATACTCTGGAGTTGAGTACGGGTAGGCGCCAGATCAACATTGTATTGGTATTGTTTGTAGAAGGCTGCAGCAAGATCTTCCCAGTTATGAATGTTGGCTCTTTCTAGTTGGTAAAACCAGTCAAGTTGAGTTCCAGACATACTGTCTTGGAATAAGTGTACCCATAAGTCTTTGTCAGCGGTATGGGGATGGATTTTCCTCACATAGGACCGGAGATGCATTTTAGGGCATGAGACTCCGTCATACTTGGCGAACACATGTGCTTTGAATTTGGGAGGAATGACAATCCCCGATACTAACCCCAATTCCTCAAAGTCCAAGCCAAGAACTTTTTGGATTTCCATCACACTCAACCGCTCTTCGAGATGTTTATACTTGTCATCAGCTGGAGGGTATTGTTCTTAAGAATAGTCTTCTTCTTCCTCTTCCTCTTCTGATTTTATCTGGACAACTATTTCCTTGCCCTTCCCCTCTTGGTTGTCTTTCTCACCGGATGTTGTTACAAAGTCTAAGGCCCTTCTTGTCTGCCCTTGGAATCTTCTTCCCATGTTTAGAACTCCGGCTATCTTCCTTGTCTTATTTTTCTTCTCCTCAACCAGAAAAGTCTTCAACTCTTCTTGTCCTTTGGCTAGGGTCAAGAGCAACTATTGAAATTGTGTATTCTGAGCTTGGAGGTCCTTCACTGTTTGCTCGAGTTCCATCTTACTGAAATAAACAGTAGAGAGATGAGGAGGCTTATTTGCAAAAGACCTGCTTATGTTAAGATGAATGGTATATGCATATGTAATGATTTTAAGGATTTCAAAGATTCAAATTTGTTTTAGACAAAAAGGAAACACACGTTATATTAATAAGTTAAAGCTTGAGTACATCAATGCCTCTTGGGCTTATAAGGAAATACAAAAGCTCTAAGATAAAAGGTAGTGCACATCCTCTTTGGCGCGATGTAGGCATTGAGAGTCTGCTCCTCATGAAGTAGCCTAGTGAGTTCCAAAACCTTCTTCTCGCTCGCATAGAATTGGGATTCGAAGGTATCTCGCTCCCTCTTGAGTTGTATCCAATCCCTTTGTAGGTCTTCAAGAGAGGTAGGCATGTCAGAATGTAGGATAGTGTATGGAACATCTCCTTCCATGACAGGCTCAATGATTACCGGAAGAATGGAGGGGTAAGGCAACATAAGACTCTGAGCACGAGTTCTTACCCAATTGAGGTAAGGCTTAAGAGGGATGGAATATTTATGCCCCAAAGTCTTGATATCCACCTTATTCAACATCCTCCAGACTCGGATAAATCGACCTTAATCGTTGTTGTCATAGTCAAATACCAAACATTGAATCAGCATCTCGTGCGGGCCATCCCTTTGGGCGTAACCAAACTGTCTTAAGGCTAAGCATGGGTTGTAGGTGATACCTCCCCTAATTTAGATTAAAGGGACATTAGAGAATTCTCCATAACGGTCGACAATGATAACATTCTCTTTGGATCAGGAGCACCAATGAATGTCTGAATGTTTGAGCGTCATCAACCTTTGTGACCACCTTGAACCTTGCCCATTTTTTAATACAAATTGGGGAAGATGCGAAATAAACCATCTTTCCAAGAGAGGAGTGCAACACATAAGGACACCTCTTTTCCTCATTGTGCGAGTGTGAAAAGAGTGTAGGATATCTCCTAGCAATGTAGGCACCGGGTTGCGAGATATGAAGATTTTAACGGTGTTGACATCTATGAGTTGGCTAGGATTTGGAAAAAAACCATCCCATAGATGAGGAGAGCCACAATTTCCTCAAAGGCTTGCAAGTACAAGGAGTTCTAACATCTTTGGGCTTTCTCGAACAAGAACTTTGCTAAGAAACCTTTGACACCACTCCTTGTTTCCCAATGAGTTATGATATCAGATGAGTGCAAGTGTAGAGCTTGAGCAATCTCTTCGGGCTTTGGGTCTCTTTCCGTACCTTTGAAAGGTAGTTTATTGATGATGGGAATCCTCAAGAGTTGGGAGAATTCTTCCAAAGTAGGCATAAGTTGATAGTCGGGAAATGTGAAGCAATGGTGTAAAGGATCAAAGAACTGAAAAAGCACCTTCATCATGTCCTCATCTGTGTTGGAGATAACCAAGTTGAGTAGGAGACCATGTCTCTCAGTGAAGGGAGAGTTTTCAGGAATCCTTGAAGCTAGCTCCTTAAGTTGTGAATGGATTCTTACAAGGTTGACTTGAATAGTTTTCCTGCAAAGTGAATCCATATCCTACAAAACAAGAACAAAGATGAATCCCAAAATCCTTGAAATGGTTAGTGGATGTATATGATGTTCATGATGTTCATGATGTTATGTACAAGTATGCATATACAAACAAAAAAACAAATTCTTAGGTTTAGGCTTGCATGGAGTTTTATAGGTAAGTACCCTCTTGAAGTTTATTTGGCTTAAACCTGTCCTAGTAATAGTAACCAGGTTCTAAGGAGCTCAATATCACTGATTTGTTTCCTTGGTCATTGTTTCAGCAGAAGCCTCTTTAATGGCGACCCAAATATCCCAAGAAACCAAACCTCAAAAAGTGTAGTATCGAGTATCTACCAACTTCGGACTGCACCAAAGCCGATCATCTCACTACATCCTAAAGGCTAAGTTGGTCAAGTAAAGGTTCTAAAAGTTCATTAGTGCTTCATGACATCACTCAGCGGCCCCGTATTCTCTTTGATTAACTCAAAGGCTACTGGTACCCACAAATATATCACACTAATGTAGCTATTGCTTAGACCATGTCGGTATACCCCACACAGTTTCCACAATGTATTGCTACTTACCTATAATGTATCCCAAATTCGGGTAGAGGATTCGAACCCAAACAAAGAACCAAAATGTAAAGCATACAAGTCAAACAATGGAAGCAAGTAAATGTGATCTAACCCTAAGGTAACCCCACTTTTAGAATTTTCCCCAGCAGAGTCGCCAGTTCTGTGATACGGTGGGAGAAATGACTTGAAGGTTTTGCGTTTGATTGCAAATGTTGCGGTTAGCAAGAATCGCCATCGACTTTTCTTTTATCCAAAAGGAAAGGTGAAAAAGCACAGGAAAGACCTTTGAGATTGTTTCTTGAGTTCGGGGGGTAGATTATGAAAAGGGAAGGTATTACACCCCTTTCATCCATGGTTTTCCACAGGCTCTTAGTTACTTGCTAGATCACTTGCTTTTGTTTGAAATTGTGCTTTGTGTGGTTTTTGAAGTTATTTTGTAAAGAGGCCATTGTTTAGGCAATCTTTGTAATGATTCTCGTTCGTAAGAATGTATACAAAGATGTTTGATCTTTTGAAAATTTCTCAATTTTGTAAGATGTTTGAAAGTGTATGTGTTTGTTTTTGAAAATAGCTAGGATGTTTGTTTTGAAATGGAGAAAGTAATTAGGAGCAATCTACCTACTCAAATGCCTTTCTTGTTCATTTCCTTTTCCTTTGACATTGTTGTCTTACCATTGATTTGGTAAGCAACCCTATCTTTGGATATAAACGGGACGGGCATGGGTCATCGTATAACCATGATTAGCAATATTGCAAGGTATCTTAGCATTTTTCTTTAGGGGCTAAGATCATTTTGAAGGGCAACTTAGATAGCGTCATCGAGGGTCTATGATCTTGTATTTTTGCTTGCTTTTGGCTAAGATACCTTACATGCGTAATATGGCTATTTTTGTAAGGCAACAAAAGTGGGTTTACCCTAAGGGTGTATGTGTGCAAATGTGTTGATTTACATGCATTGATTTGTCTTTGATTAGGGTTTGCTATTTGGTTGGTTTTAATCTTTCCATACAAAACCCTAATTACTAGCATTTGTATATAAAGTGATAAATTGTGGGAATTAAAATTACTACGCTATTACAACATTTGAGAGGGGGGTGTACAAATTACAAATGGGGGTTTGCAAGAAAATAAACCTATTTATCTATTACAACCATATTGAATATTATACAAAATTGAATAAATAAAATGTAAGAATGTACATGTAAAAAGAAAATGATTTTTTTGTTTCGTTTCTTTTTTTATGACAAAAAAGGTTTTTTGACCTAGTTAAGAAAATGATTAGTTAAAATTAAAACTAAACCTAAATTAATTAAGAAAAGAAATTAAGTTTGAAACATTTTTAGGTTTTTTTAAGAAAAGGTTTTAAATTAAAATAATATGAAAAATTAACTAATTAAAATAAACCTAAGTTTAAATTTAATTTACAAGAAAATAAAATAAAAATAATAATTAAACCTAAATCTAAATATTAATTATTAAAAAGGAAATTAATTTATTGAGAAAATGCCTTTTCTTGTTCTTTTGTATTTATAAAGAAAATAAAATAAGTAAGTGTAAAAATGATAAATAAAATATTTTTGGATTTTTTGTTAATAATAATAAAAATAGTATTAATAATAAAAATAATAAAAGTAATAAAAGAAAAATGTGAAATGAAAATAAAATAAAAAAATAGAAAAAGGAATAATAAAATAATGAGCCAGGGGTGCATAAGCAGGCAGGGAGGTCAGTTAGCAAAAATAAAAATAATACCTGGCCCAAAGGGCCCAGCGCCTGCAAAAAATGTTAGAAAATAAAAAAATATAAAAAATGGGAAAAAGGGTACCATTGGGGCTCGAACCCAGGTCCCATAGGTTAATAGGCGCGCGCTTTACCACTGGGGTGGCTATACATCCGTTCATATAAACAAAAAAATAAATATGTAAGGAAAATCAAGTCCTGATGACTTCATCTTCAACCTTCAGCCAGTGTACCTGCAACTTCTTCATTTCTCAACAAAAATGGAAGATGACAAAATGAAAGTTGTTGCATTCTTCCTCACGAATCTAACCATGTAAATAACTAAAGCTAAAATTCAAAGATAAATGAGAATTTCTCTAGCCCTAATTTGAACCCTAAAAATTTAAGAAACTTCAACTCTAAAATTCTCTAAGCTCATGACATGTAAATGCAAGCTATGGATATGTACAGCTTCGTGGCAATGGGGTCTACATTTTTCCTTCACAAAATAAACATTAATGATGCTTAAATGATGAGATAGAAGTTCAAGTGAAATACCTCAAAACTGGAAATTGTGAAATGAAAATGAGCTTGATTCAAAGTGTTGCAAGGATCAGGTTAGCTTCCTTGAGGTCCCAGGAAGCTAATGCAATGATTAGCTTGAACTGAAAGTGGCTGAGGAGCTCTGGAGAAGTCAAGTTGCAGACCCCTGTTTTTGAAAATGGAACTTGATGATCGAGGTTTTACAGTTGAGCAAATGGACTTTGGATGGTTTGTATTTTAAGTTTAGAAGCTTTTGGAAGTGAAAGGCCAAAGAACGCACGAGGGGATTTGGAGTTTGGTATGTAAAGTCAGAATTTGCACAACAATGATGTTTTGAGGCAGTTTCTGGCTAGAGGGAGTTTGAGTGAGTTTAAGGGTATTCAAGCTCGTGTCCTAGCTTACAAATAGTGACTCTATTTATAAGCAACAAGTTTTGGGTGCTCTAGTTGATCAAAATTCAAATTTGCATCCTTAAGCTAAACATGTGATTTTTTGACAAAACAAGTTTCAAAGTCTTGTGTACTTGCTAAGATAGAGTGGTTATGCTTTAAACAAACTTTCTTCTGACTTTGTAGATGAAGTGTGATCAGAGGGAACAAGTTAGAGGCTCAAGAATGGACTTTATGCATAAAACTTTCTTTTCAAGAATGATATTGTTAACTTTCTTCCCAAAATGGCAATGCGAATTGGATAAAGCTTAAATCACTTGGATTATAGCTCAAAAGTTTGTGTAATCCATTAAATATGGAGTGACAAACAAGTTTGAGGCCTGCAAAGCAAATATTATGCAGCCTAACATTGATTTGGTTCATGTGTTCATCCAAAATGACTTGTAATTCAAGTGACAAAACCCTAATTTCATCTCTTCGATTCTCCCTACTCAAGAATGATCTCAAGGATTTCTTGGACATTTTGGAAAGCTTGCAATATGCTCTACAACCCATATTTGAATTGCTTTTGAAGATTACCCTTTTAACTATATGAAAAAGTGTCATGAATTTAGGTCAAAATCCTGGTCAAATTAGGGCAAAATTTCACTAAGTGTTTAGTTTCATGATCCTATGTTCATAAAATTATAACTTGAGATCCAAGCAATTTTGGAAGAAGTTGTGTGAAGCAAAGTTTTAGAATTCATGGAGATCTAAAAATTTCATGTTGGAAGTTTCTCTTGAATCATGGTGAAAATTTGGCTCAAAGATATAAAAAACATGAAATTTCCAACACTTAGAAAAATTTCTTAGTTTAGAAATTTTGACTTTTCAAAATGAAATCTTGACTTTTTGATTTCTTGATGAATAAGTTTCATATTTTGACATGTTTTGATGAATTATGATCTTTGGTACTTGAATTTGACCAAAAAGTCAAAGTTTGACTTTTTCAGCATACAGTTGACTTTTGATTAGTTGACTGCAAAAGTCATCTGTCAATCTAATGAACTTGCAATGTTTTGAACCATGTCATTAGGTAAAAGTGAGGCAATTGGAATCTTGGGATCATGCGTTAAACCAAATGACCAGTTGCTAGGTTAAAAATCAGAAATTGCCCTTTCCCAATCAAAACCCTAATTTGGACCATTTTACCCTTTTGGAGATTTGATCAAATTTCTTGAGGAATTATGATCCATACTTGATCAAATGATACATATGAGTTTAAAATGTTTATTTGGATGAAAAATTATGAAGTTTGACTGTAAATTGGCCATGGTTGACTTTTCCCCAATACAATTGATTTTTAGGTTAACTACTCAATTGACTGAGCAAAAATGTGATCCAAGGCTTGAAACTTGACATGAGTAATCTTCGGGGTCCATAATGGTCCATTAAAGTCATATGAAGCATTGATAGTTCAAAAATCCTTGTGCAAACTTAAACCCTAATTTTGGTCATCAGTGCCTAAGGAGGTGTCTTGAGCTGATCAAACCCTAGTGCAGTCTTGAGCCCAAGGAGATCTTGTGAGAAAATTCTAGACAAATGAGAGGGAAAATTTTGGGATACAACAAAAACCATGGATAGAAAGGGTGCTACCACCTTCTCTTTCTATAATCTATCCCCGCGTACTCAAAAATATCTCGAAAAAGGTTTTTTCTGTTCTTTTTCCTTTTCCTTTGTTGGATGAAATAAAAGTCGGTGTCGACTCTTACTTACCGTACATTTGCGAACAAAAAAAATGCAAAACCAGTAGTAACAAAAAAACAGTCAGTTCTGCCACCGTATCACACTTTTCATCAAAAACCCTAAAAACAATTGATTTTTTTCCTCTTCACCTTTACATTTTGTATATTATTATTGTAATTTATATTCAATTGTTTGTAATAGTAATTAGGGCTTTATTGCTTTCTTTCCTCTATTCACAAGATTGTACCCCCCATTCCCAAAGCGTTGTAATAGCGTAGGACATTTAAATTCTGAAATTTATCACTTTCCTTATTATTGCTATTAATTAGGGTTTACATGATAAGATTTAAAATCAAACACTAGAAAAACCCTAATTTAAAAGATAAAATACTTGAACTCAAAACACTTTGCACACATGCACCTCTAGAGTAACCCATACTTGTTTCCTCAGATATAAACAATCATGTCCCTCGAATGTGGGATGTTTTAGCAAAGACCCTCGATTAAAAGATCGTAGTCCCTTGATGACCTTTCGATGTTGCCTTTGGTGAACAATCTTAGTCCCTTACGGAAATTGCTAAAAGATCTTACAAGTTTCCTTCTATGACTGTACGATGACCCACACCCGTCCCTTACATCCAATGATATGGCTCTCTACCAACCAATGGTAATGTAGCACTATTTAAAGGAGGAGGAAAAGAACAAAGACTTTTTGAGTAGGTAGATTGCTCATAATTGCTTGCTCATAAACTAAAATAATATTTAAACCTCACACTTTCAAAACACACATTTTGTATACATTCTCAATGATACGAGAATCATTACAAAATTGCCTTACATTGACATCTTCAAAACATCTTTCCAACACTCCTTTTCAACAAATATTTTCAAAACCAAACACTTTGTATACATTCTCAACGATACAAGAGTCATTACAAAGTTTTCCGAACTTAGGCCTTTTTAAAATATTTTCAAACTTACACAAAATACAAAGAATTTCAAAGTGAGCTAGCAATGAAGAGCCTGTAGATAACTACAGATGAAAAGGGTGCTAAAACCTTCCCTTTTCATAACCTACCCCCCAGAACTCAAGAAAATTCTCAAAAGGTCTTTCCTGTTCTTTTCACCCTTTCCTTTATTGGATAAAAGAAAAGTCGGTGGTGACTCTTGCTATCCATAATATTTGAGATAAAACACAAAACACCCAAGTCAGTTCTCCCATCGTATTACAATATGCAGGCCTTAATACTGCCATATTTCTTAACAACTGACACTATATTGGCTATTCATTAAACGCACCTGGTTGTTCAAATGAAATTACATCTGAGAAGCCTTTCGACCTCCTCTTTGATCTTTGACAAAATTTTAGGTGCAAGACGCCTTGGATTATGCTTAATTAGATTTTTCCCAAGCTTTATTAGCATCTTAAGTTTGACAAGATCCCTGCTTAAGCCAAGAATTTTGTCTTAGTCCCATGTGAAATAGTCCTTGAACTCTTTCAATAGTTGAATTACTTTGATCCTTAGTTGTGAGTTGATGTTGGCGCTGATTATGTTGGCCTTTTGATCTACCCTTCACCCATGTCTATTTCTTTGAGTAGATCTTGTGCTAGCATATTTTCATTGTTTGCCAACATATCTTTTTCAAAACCTAAAGGCTCGTTATCTTAGATGGCGTCAAGCCTCTGGGCTTGCACCTCGTCTCAAACCTTATCAGATGGTTTAGGATGGAAGTCCTTTCCAGGATCTTCAAGGTGCCCTCATCAATGTTGGCTTTGACGGCCATGAGTTTGACTTCAGCTTCCTAGGCCGATTTTAGTTTGTTTTCAGCCATATAGGCCGGAATCTTTCTCAATATCTAGGACTCAGACATCTTCACTGAGTTCACTACCCCAACCAGTTGGTTTGATACCTTCTTCTCCCCCATAGTCCAGGCCTTTATTTCCTACAACCTGTCTATCCTACTGGAAACCTTGAGTAGGATATAAATAAAGGGAATAATATGCATTATCATCAGGCGAGATTGCAAATCTAGCAGGATTGCAAGGAGCAATGTTTGACAAATTTCTATCAAAATGATGCCTTTCGACATGATTAACATCTGCCATAAAATAAATTTGGTCAACTTCAATATTTCCCATTATTCCATCGTTGTGCCAAATGGTTATTCTTTGGTGCATTGAGGATGACACTGCTCCTATGCCATGTATCCATTTACGGCCCAGCAATAAGTTATAATTAGCCTTTGATTCAACCACCATAAACATAGTTAGTCTTGTTATTGTGCCAATAGTCAAGTCAACCTGGATAACTCCAAGGGTTGTTTCTACCTTACCCTTATAATTCAACAAAACCATGTTATGTGGCTTTGTGTCCATATAAGTTTTTCCTAACTTCTTCAGGATAGTGTGTGGTATCAAATTAACTGCAACTCCTCCATCCACTAATATCTTATTTATAGCCATGTTCTCCACTTTACCTCTTATAAGTTAGGTTTCATATGGTTTCTCATAGCTTCATCTGGCCTTTTGAAAAAGGCATTTTGCTCGTCGGAACATCTGTTATTCATCACATAATAACAAACAGGTCTGTGTCAGGTGTCATACCCCAAATTTTCCCTACTGATTTATAAAGAGGGGTTTTTATCTTATTAAGAAATTAATGGGCCTTTCTATATCAGAAAGGGCCCATGTAGATTTTTTAGTCCTCTTTAAATATTGAAAAGGGGGGTGCACGCTATTGAAGTAATCTTGGGCCATTTCTAAATCAGAATGGCTCATTTTGGTGGGATGATGTATAATCAATTCATTTTGACTAAAGCCCAAAGTGTTTAAATCAATGGATGACCCATATAAAAATTCAAGTGTATCTCAAATAATCAAAGGAGGGGAATGTTATCACTTGAGAGGTCTACTGATTAAATTTGAGCCGATCCATTAGAGTGATGAGGTTTATCTTAAAATAAGCGAGGAAGGGTGTATATCCTAATCAAAGAGGCCATGAGCAATTTACTAAGGCCCAATAAGTGAACAAACAGGCCCATTTCAGTTATTTTGGGAAACTATATTAGTTTTTATTGATTATTTATTTTAAATTATTATTAAAAGTATTATTATACTTAATTTAAAAAATATGTTTTGGTTGTTTTAATTAAAAACGTTTGATGTAAAGCCATCATGTTGTCCACATTACTGGCCTAGTCCAAATCAAGATAATGCACAACTTTCAGTCCCAACCAAAGCAGGCCCAGTCCAAATCCAAAAAAACACATGTTCCAAAAACAAACAAATGCTTGTTGTACAGTCCAAAAAAATGCGCAATGTTTGAATCATGGAATAAGAAACGCTCGTTTCAATGTAAAAAGCCAATACTGTGCAGATCTAGAAGGAAAATAGAATCAAAACCGAAATCTTTATTACAGATACATAACAAATCAATACAGAACTAATACAAAAACTAATCAAAGCTATCACAGATTACAGACAAAATCAATTCATAATCAAAATCTAATTAAAATCATATACAAAACTACAGACAAATTAAAATGTTTCCTAAATCTATACTAACCTAAAAACTCTATAAAACCTAAGGATTAACACAGAACATGGATCGAGAATTTACAGAACGAAAAATTTGAGGGAGAAAATTGACAATCGAAAGAAATATATAGCAAAAATATTACAAAAAAAAAAGAATCGAAGAAGAGTGGAAGATCCGATTACGCCTCCATTAACTCATAAATCCGCTGTTCCAGCTTAGGGTTTCAGCATCTGAAACCCTAGCTCTCCTTGAAGCATTTCCGTACCTCTGCCATCATCACCATCCCTTGTACCAATTGAACACAAGAAGAGAAGAATCAGGAACCAAATCAAAAAAGATTAGAAGGCTGAGATTCATTGCAATAGAGGTAGCTTGCGTCACTTAGCTTCTGTAATTTATTTATTTATGATTTGTAGGATTGTTAAGGGATTGGGGGGGGGGGGGGGTTAGGATTGTATTTGGGGTCAGAATTGGGGAAAATCACCGCCGAGTTTGGCTCGTGGGTAGTGGCAGCGATTAGGGTTTGATATGTGTTCAGAAAGATGGAGAGTTTAGAAGAAGAAGAATATAAATGAGACGGAGAGAGAGTTGAAAACAACTAAATGAAAAAATTGTTTTGTAAAACGAAAAATAACATGCCTAATAATTTGATGCATGTCGTCCCACAATTGTTACCATACTCCCTCATTCATACCCGCATGATCTCAATCATACATTCCAGGAAATGCGTGATCACGACATCACCATGCGCCCTCCCACACACTATCTAGCAGACATCCTAAGCACTCTGGGCCAGACCCAGTCATTACTCGCACCCTCCTTTTAACTTTATTTTACAAGCATTCGTGTTTTCAAACCCCCCAACCTAATGGGCCAAGTCCAAAATCTGGACTTGGGCCCTAACTTCCTACACCCCCATCTTACTGTGCAGACAAAAAAAACACCCCCCTTTATTTTGGGCCTGAATTCAATATCTGAATTCAGGGCCCATGTTATTGACACCTCCCTTTTTTACTACTGAACTAGATTTGCACCCCTCTTGCATTTTAATTATTTTACTTTTATAATTATTTTTAGTTTTATATTTTTATGTTTTTATATATTTATAAATCATATTAACCTTATATTTACTATTATAATAACTCAAATTTTATTTTTTCTACAAACTCATTCAAATATATTTTATTTATTGCATTAAATTATTTTTTTAATCATGCATTTAAATAAATATATTTTCCATAATTAATACATAAAAAAAATTTAACCAAAAATATATTATTTTTCATAATTAAATTAATCCAACAATTAATTTTTGAAAAGGATTACAAAGCTTATTTAATTAACTGCATGCTTTGTCTAAATATCTTCGCTATTCACACTCCTAGACTAAGTATGCGGGAAATTCAAATATCTTCGTAATCCATAAAAAACACAAACCCACTGCAAACTACGAATTGAGACTCTGATTCCTCCTAAGAGGATACATAGGCATACGACTAAAATCGTGGCGAGTTTCCCTAATAAAAAACTAAAACCCTATTCCCTAAAGATTAATTTTAAACCTAGTATCCTTGTGAACAAGGTAGATGAGGGGTGCCTAACACCTTTCCTTCATCTAGAACCGAGTCCAAAAACCTAGAATCTCTGATTTTTTAGGGTTATCCTTTTCACTCCATTACTTAGGATAAAAATTAAGGGTAGCCATTCTCGTTTAAAACCAGTTACAACAGTTGGCGACTCTACTGGGGAATCAACCCTAGGTTTAGAAGCATTTCCTTTAGTTTTTAGGGTTTTTCTTATTTTTTGGTTTTTCTTTATTTGATTTATTTATTTATTCATTTATTTTGCTTATTATATTTTATCATATTATATTTTTGGTGGGATTTAAATTTTGCAAAAATATTTTCAAAAACCCTTAGAAAGAAGGTCCGTCTATTAGCCAAGGGGATAGATCATCCCTATGAGTTTATGTGACGACTTCGCCTAGAGTCGGTGGAATTCCGCAAAAGGAATACCTTTCAAGAGACATCCTCTTGGGAAGTAGGACTTTGGAATGACACATATGGATCTTTGTACAACCTTTAAACCAAAATTTCATGATGAGACCTTTTATGACCTAGAGACGAAAGTTTCGGTCTGTAATGAGGCTCCACTTAAGGGAGGCCCTTGTGCCATTCCCTCTAGTGTTATTCATGATACCCTTAAGGAAACTATCTTATGGGGAGGGTAGAATACCCGTAGGCCAAAAAGTAGGAGCCTACCTTCTAAGGGTAGCATTCGTAAAATTCTTTCACTAAGCCCTACATTCATACATTCATACATTTTTGCATTTCATATATTCATTATTCTCTATTTTCTTTTGTTTGTCTTATTCACAGGGTTAAAAAAAGAATAATATATAATAGTCAAAGGTTTTGGTGAGTGTCTTAAAGATGAACACCAAAGGGAAACAACTTATCTACATTAATGCCATCAAGCCAAATGTGATAAAAATCAAGGCTATAAAAGAAAGATTATCTGAAAGGGCTATGAAAATTTTCACTCGATGCTATGGAGATATCCTTGACTTGACCAAAGTAGAAGTACAATTGAATGTTGTTTCTGCTCTAATTCAGTTCAACGACCCTCCACTGATATGCTTCAACGTTCAAGACTTCCAGCTAGCACCAACTATGGAAGAATTTGATAGAATATTGAACTTCTCAAAAGAAAAGGATTATGTGGGTACAAGACAGACTATTGACATCAAAATCTTGGCAGGAGGTTTGGGGATCCCTTATCCCGAATTGTCACTTAATTACAAGAAAAAAGGTGACATACGAGGAATTAAGAGAGTCTACTTGGATGATAAGAATTTAGATTTTGCTAATAACAAAGAGTGGGAGTCTTGCATTTTAGGACTACTTGTATTCGGTGTAATCTTATTCCCACAGACTTCAGACTATATTGACCCTACGGCTATTAGCGTGTTTTAGGGTGTAAAAACTTTTAATACAGATCCAACTCCCGCTCTGCTTGCTGACATCTATTATACAATTCATACGCGGTATGAAAAAAGAAGAGGTACTAAATTGTTGTATCCCAATGTTGTATTCCTGGGTTATGACTCATCTTTACAAGGAAGATTACATGATTCCGAATCTGACAATTTATAAGTGGCCTCAGAAATTAAGGTCTCTTACTGCTAATTTTGTATTATGGTATGCAAGGAAGTTGGACATTGGTGATATTGTTTATAGTTGCGAGGACTTTCCTAATGTTCTATTGATCGGATCACAAGGTTACATTAATTATAACCCTACCTTGGCCCTACGACAACTAGGGTATCCCTTGGAAGATAAACCTTCAGATGAACAACTCCAACAATTGATCATTCATGACATGGGCAAAAACGATCGAGAGTTACTCAACAAAATTATCCGGGCATGGCACAGGGTTAATAAAAGAAAAGCTGAAAGGAAGAATGTCGTGGAAAAAGAACCCTACCTTTTGGCATAGATCTTGAATACAAGCCTGAGGTCCCAGTGGCTCTGCCTATGTCCTTGGAAGAAATAGATGATCTGAAGAAAGCCTTGAAACAAGATCAGAGGGAAAAGGAAGAATTGGAGCTTAACCTCCTTAACTTAACTAAAGAAAAAAGATAAATGCAGCGCATACTTGAATCAAAAGACCAACATATTCAGAGAGATCGCGAGGCATTTGAAAAGGAGATTCTCAAGAGGAAACGCTCGACTGAAGAGTTTTTAAGTGCTACTTTCAATTTGGATTCCCACAACCAGAGGTTGGAAGATGCTGATAGTGAAATTGGGAGATTAACTAGATGGTATGAAAAGGCGGTTCAAGACAAGATGGTGCTGGAAGAAGATCTAAGGGCCCAAATCCAGAGATTCATGCAAGCCTCTTTAGATCAAGAAGATCAAATAAAGTATCTCACACCAGATTCTAGGATAGCCAAGAATCAGAGATAAGAGAACAACTTGAAAGAATGAGGGCAAAAAAACTTCTTGCCCAGAAAAATGAAGAGTATGAGCAAGTACACCTTGAGTTAGAAGGCGTCTGAAAATATTTCCTGATATAACGGAGACTTTATACGAAGATGAGGGCTGAAAAATTATATTGGGAAGAGAAGTATGCGAAGATTTCACAAGCAGGAATGGATAAGCACAAGATAATTCCCAATCTCTACCGAGAATATCGACACTACAAGGACAAGCATGAAAGAATCGCCTTCTTAGCCAACAATCTCATTGAAGACATCCCTAGAAGTCTCAGAGACGCGGAAAATGTGATGGTTCCTCTTCCAAAAGATGTTGAAGACTCCCTCAAGCTTTGTAGAACAATGGTCGATCGTTTCAGAGTAGACATCCATAGGCGCGCTTAGAAGATTGCTTCCCTTTGTTTATTTTCTTTCAGCAAGTTTATTGTTTTAAAATTGTAATATCTTTCAATATCTGAATTATTTTCTCTTTTAAAGACAATTGTTACTTTCAATAAAAGCATTTTGTTCCGTATTTCGTTTGCGTATTCATTTTCTATATACTCACCAATAAAAAAGAAAAACCTAAAAAAAATATGTATCCAAGTGAATAAGACATTCAAAACGATTTTCTTAGCATTGTTCATACACATTCATACATCCATAAACATTGTCATCTCATAAATTCACAACACAAAAAATCATTTTTCAAAATCTTCTCCAGTTGAACCATTGGTAGAAGAAAACCACCACCTCTCCTACCATCGTACCAAACAAGAGCTCATCAACTGAGAGAGATGGAACAAATTGAAGAAAACCAAGTAGCTTTCAAAGAGGATTTAAAATAAGTCAAAAGCAACATCGACTCAAAAAGAGGAGATATGAGTCAAGTTCTTCTAACTTTGAAGAGCATCATTGACAGACAAGAGAAAATTCCTAGGGTAGCCTTTGAGGAAATAGCCCAGACTATTGGTGCATCAAGTGGTCACCAACTGAGGAGAGGACCGGAGACAGAACCTCAAAAATTTGTCATGGATCAACAAGAGACAAGACAAGCTGATACTGAAGGGTTTGTCCCACCTCCACCAAAGGCAGGGGCATCTCATACCTCGCAGATTCCGATCATCAATGCAGACAACTACTTGGACTTGCAATATGGAGACCACGACCTATAGGATGTCAATCAAGCACCTCAGAGAACAACCAATACTCATGTTGTTGAGAACCCACTGTTGTACCCCAAATTTCCCCCCTAAGATTCCCCTATCATATCATATCAACTCGATCATAACAAGATCACATTAGGGTTGGTTTTTCCTCTTTTTCTATCTCCTATCTCTAAGTTTGCTCTTGAGGAATCTCCAATCACCTTAGTTATGTATTTTGTATATGTGTTGTTGACTAAATTCTAATCAAAATACAAAAATATTTGTCTTTGTCTTTGAATATTTGTGTTTTATAGGTACCGAGTCAAAGCATCTGACAAATAAGGTTTTACGATATTATTTCCCTAAAATATCTATTTTTAAAGAAAAAGAATTAAAATTTTTCATTTTTTTCACTGTACAATCGATTGCTCCTAGAGTGAAATCGATTGCACAAAGTGCATTTTGCGCCATTTTTGAAAAAATACATCGTGCAAATCAATTTGCACTGTAGTGCAATCGATTTTCACAGTGAAAATTTGAAAAAATCATCAATTTCAAGCTTGTCAAATTTTGTAACCAATTTTTCTTCGTTTTTTGAAAGATATATCATTAATTCAAATTTTGGTGTCAATCTTGCATTTTAAAAAATATTCATTAATTCAAATTTTGGCTCTAATTTTTGAAAGAATTACCATTAATTCCAATTTTGGCTCCAAGAATCAATTACCAAATTACCACTGTCGTACCCCAAATTTGCCCTATCTCTTTTATTTTTGGTCTAGCTTTGAACTTTGCATTCCATTTGCATCATTTTATCATTCAATCATTTGCATATCCCACATCTCATGGAATCAGGCACTTTTGGTTGAAGTATTAGGGCTACACCCTCTTTTTGTCTAATCTTGTTTTGAGGTTTTCTTCTCAGGGTTTAAGTCTGCACAAGTACAATGGGATCATATTGGATTTTCAAGCATCAAATCTAAGAGGAAACTATTGAAGGAGCAAAGCAGATAAATTTGTTTTTTTGACAAAATTGAAGAAGAGCAAGTCTGTTTCGATTAAGAAGTTTCGATTGAGCATCTGGCTTCCTTCGAGCAAGTTGGATTCAGGGTTTTTGATTGAGCATCTGGCTTCCTTCGAGCAAGTTGGATTCAGGGGCTTCGATTGAGCATCTGGCTTCCTTCGAGCAAGTTGGATTCAGGGGCTTCGATTGAGCATCTGGCTTCCTTAGAGCAAGCTCTGATCCATAAGCTTCGATTGAGAAATTATTTCCTTCATTTGTTTTCGCTTCAAATCAGATAACAATTGCCTCCTGCAAGTTTGTTTTGATTCACCAAGCAGCAACCTCCTACATGAAAACTTCGACCAAGCTATGGCTTCCTGCCTGCAAGCCTTTTCGATTCACCAAGTTTACTGCCTACATGCCTCTTTCGAATCTGAACTTTTTGCCTCATGCAAGCCTACTTCGATTTGGACAAGTAGCTGCCTGCAAGCCTGCTTCGATTTGGACAAGTAGCTGCCTACAAGCCTGCTTCGATTTGGACAAGGTTACTGCCTGCAAGCCTGCTTCGATTTGGACAAGTAGCTGCCTGCAAGCCAGCTTCGATTTGGACAAGTAGCTGCCTGCAAGCCAGCTTCGACTGGGCATTAGCTTGTTTCGACCACAAGCTTCGAACTGGGTATTAGCTTGTTTCGACCACCAGCTTCGACTGAGGAAAGGGCTTCCTTCGAACAACCTGCCACAACACTCCAGAAACTTGCTGTTGCTGCTCCCACGCCTACTGTAAGGTGCCAAAACAAACAGAAAAACCTGCACCAACCTGCTACAACAGTCCAAAAACCTGCTATGCAGAGCCAGCCCTGACGCCTGTAACTTGCATAAAAATGGAAAAACACAAAAGCAACAGAAGAAAGAATCAAAACAGCATTCCCAAACTGTTCAAATTATTTTTGTTTTCCCCCCCCAAATGCTTCAGCCAATCTACCTATAAATAAGACTCCAATGCATGTTTGAAGGGAGGACAAAAAAGGCCAGACGAATCTCTGCAGAAAATTTTTCAAACCACAAAATTCTCAAGATTCATCAACACTTAAGAAATTCAAAGAAATCCAAAATTTTCACAAACACTTATCCAGAATCAAACACTCATCCAAAAATCCAAAATACCCAGAATTCAAACACATCCAAAATTCCAAAACATCCAGAATCCAAAACATCCAGAAATCCAAAACATCCAGAAATAAAAAACATCCTAAAAAAACACTTATCCCCTTAGAATCTGAAACGTCCCTGTACCTTGTTACCCTTCAAAACCAGTAGGAAGAACCTCACCCTTGTTCTTCTCTTTCGAATCCAGTATCCAAGGCATAACCCCTGGTTCCTCCCTTCGAATCCAGAAGCATTCAAAGAAACAACTTAAAGGCCCAACACACGCTCCACCCCCAAGCAAGGTAAGTCATTCTTAACCTTGAACCCCTTTATTTCTAGCATAACATGTACATAACACGTTGTTTCTGTTTGTTTCCACCTACTTGATATTGTTTTCAGAGCTAACCCCTTTCATTTTGCTGTTTATTTACTTAATTATGCACTAAGTGTTAACTGATTGTAAGACAATATTAGCATGGCCTTATGCCATGTTGCTGTTCAAAAAAGTTCGAACAGGAAACAGGAAATAGGACGAAGCCTCTGGCTTCTACTTTATTTCTTCAGGTCAAACGAAAGAGAACCAGAAGGCTTCTCCATGTTGACTTCTGGGCCCAAACGAAAAGCTTGCCTTCACTGACTTCCAGGCTCAGTCAAAAGGCATTCCCTCACTGTTTTCAGTCTCCAGTCGAAGGAGGCAGAAAGGCAGATGGCACGCTTGCACTAAGTCCAGACTCAGACGAAGGACACTCTCATGCTGGTGTCAACCCCCAATCGAAGTACAGGACCTTGCTACTGCCTTTGCCCAATTGAAGTACATGACCTTGCTGCTGCCTTTGCCCAATCGAAGTACAGGACCTTGCTGCTGCCTCATCCCAATCGAAGGACAGGACTTCGCCTCTGCCAGGGCCCAATCGAAATACGTGACTTTGCTGTTGCCAGCTCCAATCGAAGGAGGCCAACAAAATGCCAGTCGAAGGATGCTCCTGCCAGAATCGAAAGACACCTTTTTTTTTCTTACTTTTGTATTTTTTTCCATTTTTTATGCTGTTTGATACAGTTGTAATAGCGTAGGATTTTATCTTTCTGCATTTTATTTACTTTATACCAATGCTAGTAATTAGGCAAGATAAAAATCAACAAATAAACAAACCAATAAAAAAAATCCAAAAAATACTCTTTAATCACTACTTGAATTTATTTTAAAACATGCAAAAACACTCAACAAATCAAAACTCCCCCCAAGGGCATGTTACCTCCGTTCTACCACGATACTGGCCGTGCCTATTGCTAGAACGCGTGCGTTAACGTCGCCCACTAAAAGACACAAACAAACCAACCATTTTATAGGAAGAACTACGATGTTCTGATTCCTTCATTGGATACGTAGGTAAAGGGTCGCGAAACCCTCATGAACGCAATAATAAAAAACCATCCATTTCCCTTTAAGCAAGCATAGTTGTAGATAAACACACCCTTTAAGACAAACAAACAAAATGGACCCCGTTGATTACCACAGATGTGAGGGGTGCTAATACCTTCCCCTCGCATAACCGACTCCCTTACCCTTTCTCTTGGTCGCAAGACCATCTTATCCATTCCCTCGTGGTTTTATCGATATTTCCCCTTCCTTCGGGATAAATAAAGTTCGGTGGCGGCTCTGTGTTTTCTGCCGGTGGCTTCAGCTGGCGACTCTGCTGGGGATTAAATCTTTTTAGCGAGTCTCTCCTAGTTTTGTTTACTTGTCGTTTTGGGTGTTTATTTATTTGCTTTATCTTACTTTACTGTTTTATTTCTTTATTTATTCTTTTGTATATATTGCATATTTGTTGCTACTCACATATTCTGGATATTATTGTGTTGTTGGGTTTGATGATTGCTTTTGATAAGTCCTCTACCCGGACTTTGGGTTACACATAGGATTAGGACGGGAGGTATAGTCATGTTAACTTTGAGGGAGTAATCCCGAAGAAGGAGGCATGAGAATCCCCCACTCAGTGGAGGTCCCCTTGAAAGTAATTATGTTTACCAAGTAATCGGGAAGACGTCGTTGCTTTCGACCTGGGAGCTCGAGAAGCTGAGGGCCGTAGAACCATTAACCCATCTTGGCCTATTAGGTGCAATGCGGAGACTATAACGGAGTAATCCGGAAGTAGTTGTCACGCGATATTACGCTCGGACGAGTTTTTCCTGCGAATATTATCGATTACCAAGTAATTGGGACGTCAGTAATATCCAAAGGAAGAATGTAGACTTCGGGAACTCTTTAGAACCTTGTTCGGCAGGTGATAAACCCCTAGTACATACCTCATGGGTGGTTACTCTGACTCCATGCCTATGACGTCGAACTTTTGATCCTGTTACTTTCAGCCTGTGCAACAGACTGCGCAATGGTTATCCAGAATATGTGGAGCTGAGACTTCATGCCATAACATACCATAACATCATATCATCATATATATCTCATATCTAGGGAAATCTAAAGACAAGTCTCATCGATATATCTTTTCAAAATGGAAATTTAAAAAAAAAGAAAAGGGAGGGGATAGACGAGTCTTTGGGTCTCCTTAGAAATGAAGATAAAGCATTCATCCATACTACCATGCATTCAATTTTCACAGTAAAAACTCATTGGGGTCCCCTTTCACAGAATCCAGTAAACAGCAAAGACGACTCATCCACATCCTTATCGCACCAGAGGCAACCAGCAAAGGCTAATGGATCTTTTTGAAGAGAATCAGAATGCGCTCTGTCAGGATATGGACACTATGGGTACCCGCATGGATCAACTCATGGAAACTCTGCATGCCGTGATCAAGGGTCAAGAAGAACTACACCAGAGTGTTGCCAAGCTTACTATTGCTACTCCTTCCACTTCTGCTAATGGGAGAAATGACAATGCTAATGTTGAGACTCCTACCGGTTCTCCTAGGAATGATGTCGACGATCATCATGATGTTATTGATCTCGATGAACCCCAAGTGAATCTTGCTGCCGGGGTTGCCGAAACTGCGAAGATGTATCATGCCCTTGAAGAGCGACTTAGAGCCATGGAAGGAATCAAGGCGTCCGGATTCAACACTGCTGCAATGTGCCTCGTGCCTGGGGTAGTCATTCCTCCTAAGTTCAAAGTCCCAGAGTTCGACAAGTATAAAGGCACTTCTTGCCCAGAGATACATCTCCGTTCCTATTGTCGCAAAATGGCGGCCTATGCTGGAAATGAACCTTTGCTCATGCATTTCTTTCAAGACAGTTTGACCGGGGCATCCTTGGATTGGTATATGAAATTGGAGAGATCCCATGTCGGTACTTGGGGAGAGCTTGCCGATGCTTTTCTGAAACATTACCATTACAATACTGCTATGGCTCCGAGCCGTACTCAGCTCCAGGGGATGGTACAAAAGTCTGAAGAATCTTTCAAAGAATACGCTCAGAGATGGCGTGAACTGGCTGCAAGGGTATAACCTCCTCTTTTGGACCGTGAGTTGATTGATCTGTTTATGGGTACTCTACGAGGCCCTTATCTCCAGCATATGCTCAGTAGCACTTCTACTTCATTTTCTGATATGGTCATCATTGGTGAACGTGTTGAGACATGTATTAAGGCCGGAACGATTCAAGGTGTTCCTAATAATGCTAACAACAATGCAGGCGTTAATAGGAAACCATTTTCTGGTTTTGTCAAGAAGAAAGAGGGCGAGACCAGCGCCATCACCGTCAACCAAGGGAGAGCTCCCACATTTCCTCAAGTCCGATTCCCTTATTTTCCTACACCTGCTGCTATTCCCAACCAGTTTGTTCCGCAAGTATACGCTGCTACAACTCCAACACCTTGGATGGCCCAACAACGGCCTTTCTCTCCGCAACCGCATTATGTTCCGCAACAACAGTTTACACCTCTTACAACTTATCAACAACCGAATCAACATCCCCAAGGACAAAGAGCTCCTCCCAGACAGAGAGCCCCTGAAAGAAGGTTTGATCTCATTCCCATGTCCTATGCTTAGCTTCTCCCACAGTTACTTGCTAGCCAATTGGTTCAATTGCGCGAACTCGGTCCACCGCCAAATCCTCTCCCTAGGGGATATGATACTAATGCTCATTGCGAATTCCATTCTGGTGCCCCAGGCCATACAATTGAAAATTGCAGGGGTTTCAACTGCAAAGTTCAAGATCTCATCGATGCGAAAGCCATCAACTTCAACCCTGTTGGTCCAAATATTCAAAATAATCCCATGTCTCCTCATCAAGGGGGAAAAATCCATGCTATTGAAGAAGTCAATGAACGGGTTTTGGTATCGAAGGTTGATGAAATTAAGATATCTTTGGAAACTGTCAAAGAACATTTGTTGAAACATGGAGTGCTACAAGAACTCCATGACTTCTGCTTAACTTGTTCTTCCAAACCAGAAGAGTATGCTGAGTTGAAGATGGCCATCCAACAATTGATTGATGAAGGTGTCTTGCAGATAGAGAAAGTGTTCCGAGAAGAAGAAATTAATGTTCTGGAAATCCCCTACTATCCGAGAAGTTTTTCAGCCACCCCCAGTATTCCTTTAACAATTCAGGTTCCTATTACCCCCACAATGATTCAAGCTCCTATCCCCCCTGCAAGCAGTAATTTGAAGGCAGTTCCATGGGAATACAACGTAGTCTACATTCATGGAAAGAGGTATGAGTGTCCTCCGGTAGGTGACAAGAATGTTACCAACATTGCGGGAACAAGTAACATGACTCGCAGTGGTCAGATCTTTTCTCCTCCACCCCCACCTCCTAAGGAAACTAATAGTGAAGCTCTAGCTAAGGCTAAGGGAAAGCAAGCAATGGATAACCAACCCGGACTTTCAGAAGGACAAGAAGCGGAGCAACTTTTGAGAATTCTCAAGCGGAGTGATTACAAAGTAGTGGACCAGCTCAATCAGACACCATCCAAGATTTCCATCTTGTCTCTCCTTTTGTGTTCAGAGGCCCACCGCAACGCCTTATTGGAGACCTTATGTTCCGCTCATGTTACCCAAGACATCTCTGTGGCCCAGTTTGAAGGAATAGTCACCAATATTGCTGTGGGAAATTGTTTGGGGTTCTGCGATGATGAACTCCCAATTGAAGGCAGAGCCCACAATAAAGTGCTACATGTTTCCATGAAGTGTTTGGACACTGTTTTATCTCGAGTTTTGGTGGATACATGTTCTTCACTCAATGTGATGCCTAAGGTTACCTTGTTTAAGCTGAATATGGACGGAGTAATGATGAGGCCCTCCACTCTAAATGTTCGGGCGTTTGATGGTTCGAGAAGATCGGTGGATGGAGAAGTTGATTTGCCTGTCAAGATTGGTCCCCACACTTTCTATTTGTCCTTCTATGTTATGGACATTCGTCCATCCTATACTTGCCTCTTGGGTCGTCCGTGGATTCATGTAGCAGGAGCTGTGACATCTACCCTTCATCAACGCCTGAAGTTTGTTGTGAATGACCAAGTTGTCGTCGTTTGCGGTGAAGAGGACATAGTGATCAATAATCTGACAACCTACCGTTATGTGGAAGTGGAAGGTGAGGTGCATGAGTTGCCCTTTCAAGCTCTGGAGATTGTTTCTGTTGACAGAATCCCCATCATGGAATATAAGAAGACTGGGGTACCCCTGGCCTCTTTGAAGGATGCCAAAGCCCTCATAGAAGCTAGATCTCCCCATGACAGTTGGGGCAATTTGATTGAGGTTCCAGAGAAGAAAGATCGTTTAGGTCTTGGGTATCAGCCATCATCCTCCGTACAAGCTGGTTGGGTTCCTCTCAAAGGGCAGCAGGTTCCTCCAATTTCTGAAGTGTTCGTCAGTGCTGGTGTGAGCAAAGAAGGACAAGTACTCGCCACAGATGCTGAAGGTGACGAGGAGGATATTTCAAGATTTATCTATCAAGTTGCGCCAGACCAGGAGCTCAGCAATTGGACCTCCACCGACATCCCTGAATTTGTTTTCCTTGATGTGTAATTTTCTGTTTCCATTTTAAGTCATATGTCCTTCCCAAGGCATACTGACGGCTTGTAGAAGAGGCCCCTTATGTTTCAATCTTTGTTTAACCATGAATGAAAAAATCGCACTTTCGCATACGATTTGGTTCTCTGTCTTCTCTTTTACTTTTACTTTTTCAAAATAAAAGTGGCAATACTTTTCTTTTCCTACTTTAAATTTTCCTTTGCACTTTCTAAAAATAAAACATAAAATCATCGATCATGCAGATCCATCTCGGACTCCGTTGGAAATGATAATGCTATGGTTCCTTATATCCTTGAGAATTCAGTTGATCATGCTAACGAAGATAATGGGGAAGATTGTGAAGTCCCTGAAGAACTAGCCAGGCTCTTGAGGCAGGAAGAGAAAGTCATCCAGCCGTATCAAGAAGAAACAGAAGTTGTCAATCTCGGTACTGAAGAGGTAAAAAGAGAAGTCAAGATAGGGGCCGCCTTGCAAAGTAAAGATAAGAAGGGGTTGATTGAATTGCTTCAAGAGTATGCTGACATCTTCGCTTGGTCGTATGAAGACATGCCCGACTTAGACACTGATATAGTAATGCACAGATTGCCACTCAAGCCAGAATGTCCTCCTGTAAAGAAAAAACCAAGAAGGACCAGACCCGACATGGCCTTGAAGATCAAAGAAGAGGTTCAGAAACAGCTCGAAGCAGGTTTCCTGTCTGTGATAAATTACCCGCCTTGGATTGCTAACATTGTGCCCATACCTAAGAAGGATGGCAAGGTACGTATGTGTGTTGACTACCGAGACTTGAATAGAGCAAGCCCGAAGGATGATTTCCCGCTGCCTCATATTGATGTATTGGTTGATAATACTGCTCAGTCTTCAGTGTTTTCTGTTGTACCCCAAATTTTGACCTAAGATATCGTCTCCCACCTGCATCATTACATTACAAGTGTTTTGATCCATCGATTTTAAAATTCATAACTTTTTTCAGGCCAAGAGCTATTTATGCTGAACATTAAATCATTTAATCGATTCGTGCTAAAATGATGTTTATTAATTATTTATTATCTTAAATCTAAATAATTGAAATTCGTTTTCGATTATTATGTAGTTTAAAGATGTATAGATAATAAAATAAACATTAGAGAAGAGGCGCATTAATTGTGCGGACAGTATTTATTTATTACTCACTATCTTAAATTTAAATAACTGGAATTTATTCTTAGTTATTACATAATTTAAAGGTTTATGAATAATATAATAAATATTCAGAAAAAGTTCATTGGTCAATAACGATTATTTAATCATTTGTCATTCTAAATTAAATAATTGAAACCCTATTTTAATTATTATAGTTTAGAAAGTTATGGATGAAGAATTAAATAATTGAGGCTATTAATTGATCAATGATACTTATTTATTTATCTGTTTATTATTCTGAATGTAGGTAGTTGAAATTCGTTTTCAATTATTATTCGTTTAAAGAATTGTAAACGATAAATAAATAATTAAAGAGAAAGAAGAACTTAATTGGCAAATAGTGTTTTTTTTATTCATTTTTCTAATTGTACAGTTATTATGTAAACATTGTATCTATTACAATAAATTACAATAATAAATTTACAAAAACTAAAATGAAATAAAAAAAACTAATCTAATATTCCTAATTCTAAAACTTCCGATCCAATGCGTTTTGTCTGCTCACTTAATGTTACCTGCAAAATTAAAAAAAGAGATTAGAATTCGAATAAATGATTAAAAAGCGAAATTATTAAAGTTTCATCATTAAAAGCAATGGCCGGAATCAGTTACTCTTTTTTGCAAATCACGGGATTTCTCCCGGTTCACAAAAAAGAAAGGATTTTAAATGAATGCACAAGTTTATTTTTGTCCAAAATTGCATGTTTTAAAATTAATTGCATTTTTTCAAAATCCCAAATGCATATTTCAAAAACATACAACATAAGCATACAAAGCCCCTGCATGAACTACATATGCAAGCATGCTAACGTAAACCAATGCCCACACAGCAGAAAACAAAACAAGCTTTTGTATTAGAGGAAAACATGTAGTTTAACTACATATGCAAGCAATATGGACATTCCATTTTCATCATTTTCTGGCCATTTGCAGTTTCAGAAAGGTACAGCTTATCACTTTTTTATCAAAGCTATACTGAGAGAAAAAGAGAGGGAGAAGTGTGGGTTTTTACAGGCTTGGCATAGGCAGAAAAAGGATATACAAGACAAACTGTAAAATATAGCCAGTAGAGATAAAAGCATAAAAGAAGAATAGAAACAAATTGGAGGGACAGTCTAGTGCAGAATGCCCAGGAAATCCCAAAAGCATATTTCAAAAACTTCCAGCCTGTAACGAGAAGAAGAGAGGGAAGTTGTTATAACAATAACCAAAGGAAACCAATATGAGAGGAGATATATCCAAGCCTTCAAAAAAAACTTAGAAAAAGGAGTTATCAGAAAAAACATACAAAGCTCAGCAAACCTGCATAGTTATCCCATATACTGTCAAAAACTATTTCAACCATATGGCCAAAACTTTGCAAAATTGATTGAGCCATTCAAGCCAACATCATCATTCTATTGTCAAAGAGTTATCAAAAACAATATCACGCCCAAAGAACCAGTTAAAACCACACCATCAACATGGCCTAGAAAGGACTCATACCCTGTTTCCATCAAACCTGTCCAACTAGCACGTAATCACCATATTCATAACCATGTCAAACTATTATTCAAGCCTGAACCTCATCAATCCAAAAACCTGAAACGATTCAAGCCAGAACCAACTCCTAAGGCAACAGGCTAGGCCTCAGTATTACCATCACTGGCCTTTCAAAGTATATTACTCAAGCCAACATCATACCAAAAAAAAAACAATTATTCAGGCCAACATACATCGTACAGTAGCAGTTTCAACAAGAAGAAGAGAAACAGTAGCAGTTTCAACAAGAAGAAGAAAAAACAGAATCATCGGACAGCATCACGTTCAAGAAGAAGAAGAAAAACAGAAGTACAGTACCAAGGCCAACAAGGAGAAGAAGCATCACAATACAGTGACAACAACAAGAGAAGAAAAATCGCGTAATACCGGTCACCGAAGCGGGCTCGCTTCCCCTCTCCTCGCCGCCTGGCCTCCGTCGCTCCTAGCCTCCTCCTCCGTCTCCACCTAGGTAACGGTCCCTTCTCCTTTTTATTTCTTTAGAACCTCAATCAAACATTAACAATCAAATATAAGAATTAACAATAAAGACCAACAGAATAGAAATCGTGGAATCAAAATCAACATGCAAAACGAATTAAGCGTTAACAAAATCAATCGCGTTCTTACCGAATCCGTAGCCGTCCCTTTTTCTCGTTCAGTTGGAGGGAAGAGGAGCTGGAGTGGGTGGCCATGGCAAGGAGAGACAGCAAGGTTCAAAGGCAAGTGTGAAGAAGAAGATGTGAAGAAGAAGATCAAAGAGAAGAAGAGGCGCGCCGTTTCTGCCCAACAAAACTAACCCTAATCCCAATTTGTTAAACATAAGACTAACCCTAATGCACTTTGTCAAGCTGATGGGCCTCACCCCATTTTTCCCAGCTCAAGCCCACGCGTTTTCATTCCTGCACCCCTACTTTGGATTCTGTATAGGCTTCAAACATCCAGCCCATTTGCTTTGTTGTTTGTTTCCTTTATTTTGATGCTTTTTTTTACTCTTTTATATTTTTCCTCCTAACCCCTTTTTTAGAGTTATTATTCATGTTAATTAATTAATAAGTATATTAAAAAAAAAAACAAAGATATGTCTAACTAGGTTTTATTTAAATTAGTTGACCTCTTAGTTTAAATTTTGGATTTAATTTAAGAACTTTTTTTTTTTTATTTCATTAAGGTAAATTGTTAATTTTTTAACTTAATTTGGAACCCCCTTAATTTTTTAAATAAGTATTTTTTATACATAAAAAAAAAACCTAGAATTTAAGGTTGTAGACATTTTTAATTTTTCTCTTACATCGTTATCAATCAAAAATCCTAAAACATATAAAAAATAGAAGAAACTAAAAAATATTTTATTAACTCATTTTCTTGTCTTATTAATATTAATATCAAAATATATCAAAAACTTAATAACTTAAAACTAAAAAACATTACGTCCTCGTTAAATAATTCTCTTGTTTTTTATCCTTATCAAAATGCGTAAAAAATTTAAAATACTTTCTTCCCGTTAACATTAAACCAAAAAATCATAAAAACGCATTATTCGCATCATTTATTCCATCATTTAGTTTATCGTTATTTAATCGTTATTCGCATATTTTGTCCGTGTATTTATTTGTTTATTCGGTCTATGCTTAAATCCAAAGGAAAAAACAGTAAATTTGTTGACTTCATGTCCTCAAGTCTAACTGCGCGAACTCTCACATTTCATTAAAACTCAGGATAGTTTTTTTCCTCAAATATTCACCCTTTTCAAATTTATGCCCTTTAAGCAAAAACTTCGACATTAGGTCGTCGCAACTTCAAAAAAAACCGTCTGTATCCTGTTTCGGCCAAAACGATTTATTTTCAATCAAGCAATCAATTTTAAATAAAACAGATATTTCAAAAGGTTCCTATAGAGTACTATAGATACATTGGGTGCTAGTACCTTCCCATTGTATAACCAACCCCCGAACCATAAGATCTCTTTTCAAAAACGCTTTGTATTTTATTATTATTTACATTGCATATTTAGGGTTTTATTTCGCTCTTTTCCCTTTTCCTTTGGAAACAATAAAGCGCGGTGGCGACTCTTGCTTTTGTGAGACGAATTAATCAATAATTCGATCTCCGATTTACCCCGCTACATTTTTTATCGCTACATTTTCCTTTATGGATGGTTTCTCTGGATACAATCAGATAAAGATGGCTCCGGAAGACATGGATAAAACAGCTTTCACAACTCCTTGGGGTACCTTTTGCTACAAAGTCATGCCTTTTGGTCTTAAAAACGCTGGTGCGACATATCAGCGAGCTATGGTGACTCTCTTTCACGACATGATTCATAAAGAAGTCGAGGTGTATGTGGACGACATGATTGCGAAGTCACAGACTGAGGAAGAACATTTGGTTCATCTGAAGAAGTTGTTTGATCGTTTGCGAAAGTTCAGGTTAAGGCTTAATCCCAACAAATGCACCTTTGGGGTTCGGTCGGGCAAGTTACTTGGTTTTATTGTGAGTCAACGAGGAATCGAAGTAGATCCAGACAAAGTAAAAGTAAAACAAGATATGCCGGCGCCGAAAAATGAGAAGGAAGTGCGAGGTTTCCTTGGGAGGTTGAATTACATAGCCAGGTTCATTTCCCATCTCACTGCTACCTGTGAACCCATCTTTAAACTGTTATGCAAGAATCAGGATGTCCACTGGGATGAGAGTTGTCAAGAAGCTTTTGAGAAGATTAAGCAGTATCTTCAAGAACCATTGATACTCCTACCACCAGTTCCTGGGAGACCTCTCATTATGTATTTGACTGTGCTTGAAGGATCTATGGGTTGTGTGCTCGGACAACATGATGATACTGGACAAAAAGAACACGCCATTTACTATTTGAGCAAGAAGTTTACTGATTGTGAATCGAGGTATTCCTTACTTGATAAGACTTGTTGTGCTCTTACATGGGCAGCCCGACGTTTGAGGTAATATATGTTGACACATTCTACACTTCTGATATCTAAGATGGACCCGATAAAGTACATCTTTGAGAAACCAACACTTACGGGAAGATTGGCTCGGTGGCAAATGCTTTTGTCCGAGTATGACATCCAGTACGTCACACAAAAGGCCATCAAAGGTAGCATTCTTGCTGATCATCTCGCTCACCAACCATTGGAAGAATATCAGCCCATGAAGTTTGACTTTCCAGACGAGGATATTATGAAACTTGATGATAATGAAGGACCTGAACCAGGGGAGCGATGGACTCTCACGTTCGATGGTGCGTCAAATGCTATGGGTCACGGTATTGGGGCAGTTTTGACCTCTCCACACAACACTCACATACCCTTCACTGCCAGATTATGTTTTGATTGCACGAATAATGTCGCTGAGTACGAAGCTTGTGTGATGGGCCTTGAAGCCGCCATTGATTTGAAGATCAAGATTCTTGAAGTTTATGGGGACTCTGCCTTAGTGATACATCAAGTACATCGTGATTGGGATACACGGCACCCTAATTTAGTTCCATACAGGGATTACATCATTGAGTTGTTGCCCGCTTTTGATGAAGTCACTTTTGAGCACATTCTTAGAGAAGCGAATCAACTGGCAGACGCTCTAGCCACTTTAGCGGCAATGTTCAAAGTCAATTACCCGAATCATGCACCCAGTATAAGGATCTATCATTACAAGGAGCCATCACATATTTTCCCTGCTCATTGTCTTACAATTGAAGATGTATCAGACGAGAGGCCATGGTATTTCGACATCAAAAGATATCTTGAGAAGCAAGAGTACCCCGAAGGTGCTACGATTTGTGATAAGCGGACTCTCAGAAGGTTGGCATCTAAGTTTTTATTGTCAGGAGACGTTCTGTACAAGAGGAACTATGATTCGATTCTGCTCAGATGCGTGGATAGACACGAAGCACAATCCATTATACGAGAAATACACGAGGGCTCTTTTGGGACTCATGCCAGTGGGCATTCCATGGCCAAGAAAATCCTACGAGCAGGTTATTTCTGGATGACAATGGAGAGTGACTGTTGTGTATATGCCAAAATGTGCCATAAATGTCAGGTTTACGCAGACAGGATACATGTTCCTCCCACTCCTTTGAATGTGATGACTTCACCATGGCCCTTTGTAATGTGGGGCATCAATATGATTGGACGCATCGAGCCAAGCGCTTCAAATGGACACCGGTTTATCCTCGTTGCTATTGACTACTTCACCAAGTGGGTGGAAGCGACTTCATACAAAAATGTGACCAAGAAAGTTGTCACTCGTTTCATCAAAAGAGAGATCATATGCCGGTATGGAACTCCTAACAAGATCATCACTGATAACGGGTCAAATCTCAACAGCAAGATGATGAAGGAAATGTGTGAAGAATTCAAGATCGAGCACCATAATTCATCACCCTATCGGCCAAAGATGAATGGGGCAGTTGAAGCCGCTAACAAGAACATAAATAAAATTGTCTAGAAAATGGTGAGAACATACAAAGATTGGCATGAGATGTTGCCTTTTGCCCTGCATGGCTATCGAACTTCGGTGCGTACTTCCACTAGGGCAACTCCATTTTCACTAGTCTATGGTATGGATGCCGTACTCCCAGTTGAAGTGGAGATTCATTCCTTAAGGGTCCTAATGGATACTAAACTTGATGAAGCAAAATGGATTCAAACGAGACTCGACCAACTCAATCGCATCGAAGAAAAGCGCCTGGCAGACATTTGTCACGGTCAATTATACCAACAGCGTCTCAAGAGGGCATTTGACAAGAAGATTCGGCCTCGAGAGTTCCACTCAGGTGACCTGGTCTTAAGAAAGATTCTCCCAATCCATACTGATCCAAGAGGCAAGTGGACTCCCAACTATGAGGGACCGTACATCGTGAAGAAAGCTTTCTCAGGAGGTGCTCTAATCCTGACAAACATGGATGGGGAAGACGTTCCGCTTCCAGTTAATTCAGACTCAGTCAAAAAATACTACGCATGAAAGGACCCGCTAAGTCGAAAACCCGAAAGGGCGGCTTAGGCAAAAGTTAGGGATAAAAAAGGAAAAAAAAGAATAACCCGCTAAGTCAAAAACCCGAAAGGGCGACTTAGGCAAAAATGGGTGTCCCGGTGGATTGAAAACTCGAAAGGGCGATCCAGGCAAAAATTAGGGACAAAAAGCGAGAGACTGTAGTATGAAGATTCTTCACGTACACCCTCTTAGTGCGGGATGGCTCGATCTAACTATTATCCTTTGGAAGCACGACACTAGGACGACCTGGGATATGAGAACTATAGCAACATCAGTTTTAACGAAAATTCGAGATTTTCTTATTTCCATTTTACTCGTTGTATTTCTTTTCCGCGACTTCCTCATTTAGGAGTTGTTTCTATGTACGGATGCCCATTCACGGGCCAAACTCATTAATAAAATTTGCCCTTCCATTAAAAATCCTTGTTATGTTCTTTTACTTTATTTTTCGTATGCGAATTGTGATTTAAATTCTTTGTTAAACATTGCATTGAAAACGATAAGTCAATAATAATCACGAGCTAAGATGTGAAACACTACATGGATATGAAGGCATCCCAAGGGAATTTGGTGGCGTTCAAGTGTTCGCTCTTCTCGGCAGGTAGAAAATCATAACGGTCACCTTGACCAAGATTTCATCCTCGTCGCCACCTTACAAATTGACCGAGCACCCGATCCTCCAACACTGAGAAACTTGGGGCATTGGTTGAGGTCCATGTCTATTCTTCAGTTATTCACAAGAGTCCAATCCATGAAGGAAGTCATATCAAGCTACTCCTCCTCAGCAAGATTTTATTCCCCAGTGAACTCGGCAAGGCTAACTCAGTTCCCTCAGATTTCAAGCACCAGTCCACATTGGTACCTCAAGAGGACGATCAACGGATCCCAATGAGTTTTGGAATTTTTCATACAATAATCATCACGACATACTGCATTGCATCCTCAAACGCATAGCATATCCATGGATCATCATGTCACACTTCAAATGCATATGAAGCACGAGCCAAATCAATCCCAAATCAACAAAACATCCCCACAAAAGAATTTCATCCTCATAATTCCCAGTTAACATCTGTTATTACATTACCAACTGAAATAAACCGTGGTGCCAGTACGTCGTACTCCCCCAACTCTTACCCTTATTTTATCTTTCATAGGGTCGTAGGTCGCTCGTAGGTCTTACCCTCATTTTATCTTTCATAGGGTCGTAGGTCGCTCGTAGGTCTTACCCTCATTTTATCTTTCATAGGGTCGTAGGTCGCTCATAGGTCTTATCCTCATTTTATCTTTCATAGGGTCGTAGGTCGCTCGTAGGTCTTACCCTCATTTTATCTTTCATAGGGTCGTAGGTCGCTCGTAGGTCTTACCCTCATTTTATCTTTCATAGGGTCGTAGGTCGCTCGTAGGTCTTGCCCTCATTTTATCTTTCATAGGGTCGTAGGTCGCTCGTAGGTCTTACCCTCATTTTATCTTTCATAGGGTCGTAGGTCGCTCGTAGGTCTTACCCTCATTTTATCTTTCATAGGGTCGTAGGTCGCTCGTAGGTCTTACCCTCATTTTATCTTTCATAGGGTCGTAGGTCGCTCGTAGGTCTTACCCTCATTTTATCTTTCATAGGGTCGTAGGTCGCTCGTAGGTCTTACCCTCATTTTATCTTTCATAGGGTCGTAGGTCGCTTGTAGGTCTTACCCTCATTTTATCTTTTATAGGGTCGTAGGTCGCTCGTAGGTCGTACCCTCACTTTATCTTTCATAGGGTCGTAGGTCGCTCGTAGGTCTTACCCTCATTTTATCTTTCATAGGGTCGTAGGTCGCTCGTAGGTCTTACCCTCATTTTATCTTTCATAGGGTCGTAGGTCGCTCGTAGGTCTTACCCTCATTTTATCTTTCATAGGGTTGTAGGTCGCTCGTAGGTCTTACCCTCATTTTATCTTTCATAGGGTCGTAGGTCGCTCGTAGGTCTTACCCTCATTTTATCTTTCATAGGGTCGTAGGTCGCTCGTAGGTCTTACCCTCACGTTATCTTTACCAGGGTCGTAGGTCGCTCATAGGTCTTACCCTCACGTTATCTTTTTAGGGTCGTAGGTCGCCCGTAGGTCTTACCCTCAATTTACCTTTTCTCTTGGGTAATAGATCATACGTCTATCTTTACCCGTTGTCTTTACCTTTCTTTTTGGGTTGTGGAATACCGTTTGATAGATCCTCTATCGTCATCACGTTCTACTCACTGCATTTAAGTTATCATTTTGTTAAGTAATTCTACTTTCAGTCATCACGACATCGTCAACCATATCGTTTCAGTCGCTTTACTACTCATTCCCTAAAAAAAACATTGTATTGGCACCGTTACCCCAGTACGAGCTACCCTTTTTCAACCATGTTTTATCCATCATGACCAGTCCACCAGAATACCGGTTTGTCTTTCCCCAAGTAGACATTCACACCAGTGAATAACACTCACACCATATCTCCAGGGCAAATTTCAGGTCCTGGTATTTAATCATCTTCCACCTTGAACTTCCGAAAGGCTAACGCCAATCTCACATTCAGGTTTAAGACGATTAAATAGGGGCAGCTGTCGTACCCCAAATTTGCCCTATCTCTTTTATTTTTGGTCTAGCTTTGAACTTTGCATTCCATTTGCATCATTTTATCATTCAATCATTTGCATATCCCACATCTCATGGAATCAGGCGCTTTTGGTTGAAGTATTAGGGCTACACCCTCTTTTTGTCTAATATTGTTTTGAGGTTTTCTTCTCAGGGTTTAAGTCTGCACAAGTACAATGGGATCATATTGGATTTTCAAGCATCAAATCTAAGAGGAAACTATTGAAGGAGCAAAGCAGATAAATTTGTTTTTTTGACAAAATTGAAGAAGAGCAAGTCTGTTTCGATTAAGAAGTTTCGATTGAGCATCTGGCTTCCTTTGAGCAAGTTGGATTCAGGGTTTTCGATTGAGCATCTGGCTTCCTTCGAGCAAGTTGGATTCAGGGGCTTCGATTGAGCATCTGGCTTCCTTCGAGCAAGTTGGATTCAGGGGCTTCGATTAAGCATCTGGCTTCCTTAGAGCAAGCTCTGATCCATAAGCTTCGATTGAGAAATTATTTCCTTCATTTGTTTTTGCTTCAAATCAGATAACAATGGCCTCCTGCAAGTTTGTTTTGATTCACCAAGCAACAACCTCCTACATGAAAAATTCGACCAAGCTATGGCTTCCTGCCTGCAAGCCTTTTCGATTCACCAAGTTTACTGCCTGCATGCCTCTTTCGAATCTGGACTTTTTGCCTCATGCAAGCCTACTTCGATTTGGACAAGTAGCTGCCTGCAAGCCTGCTTCGATTTGGACAAGTAGCTTCCTGCAAGCCTGCTTCGATTTGGACAAGGTTACTGCCTGCAAGCCTACTTTGATTTGGACAAGTAGCTGCCTGCAAGCCAGCTTCGACTGGGCATTAGCTTGTTTCAACCACAAGCTTCGAACTGGGTATTAGCTTGTTTCGATCACCAGCTTCGACTGAGGAAAGGGCTTCCTTCGAACAACCCGCCACAACACTCCAGAAACTTGCTGTTGCTGCTCCTACGCCTGCTGTAAGGTGCCAAAACAAACAGAAAAACCTGCACCAACCTGCTACAACAGTCCAAAAACCTGCTATGCAGAGCCAACCCTGACGCCTGTAACTTGCATAAAAATGGAAAAAAACAAAAGCAACAGAAGAAAGAATCAAAACAGCATTCCCAAACTGTTCAAATTATTTTTGTTTTCCCCCCCAAATGCTTCAGCCAAGCTGCCTATAAATAAGACTCCAATGCATGTTTGAAGGGAGGACAAAAAAGGCCAGACAAATCTCTGCAGAAAATTTCTCAAACCACAAAATTCTCAAGATTCATCAACACTTGAGAAATTCAAAGAAATCCAAAATTTTCTCAAACACTTATCCAGAATCAAACACTCATCCAAAAATCCAAAATACCCAGAATTCAAACACATCTAGAATTCCAAAACATCCAGAATCCAAAACATCTAGAAATCCAAAACATCCAGAAATCAAAAACATCCTAAAAAAACACTTATCCCCTTAGAATCTGAAACGTCCCTGTACCTTGTTACCCTTCAAAACCAGTAGGAAGAACCTCACCCTTGTTCTTCTCTTTCGAATCCAGTATCCAAGGCATAACCCCTGGTTCCTCCCTTCGAATCCAGAAGCATTCAAAGAAACAACTTAAAGGCCTAGCACACGCTCCACCCCCAAGCAAGGTAAGTCATTCTTAACCTTGAACCCCTTTATTTCTAGCATAACATGTACATAACACGTTGTTTCTGTTCGTTTCCACCTACTTGATATTGTTTTCAGAGCTAACCCCCTTTCGTTTTGCTGTTTATTTACTTAATTATGCACTAAGTGTTAACTGATTGTAAGACAATATTAGCATGGCCTTATGCCATGTTGCTGTTCAAAAAAGTTCGAACAGGAAACAGGAAACAGGAAACAGGAAATAGGACGAAGCCTCTGGCTTCTACTTTCTTTCTTCAGGTCAAACGAAAGAGAACCAGAAGGCTTCGCCATGTTGACTTCTGGGCCCAAACGAAAAGCTTGCCTTCACTAACTTCCAGGCTCAGTCAAAAGGCATTCCCTCACTTTTTTCAGTCTCCAGTCGAAGGAGGCAGAAAGGCAGATGGAACGCTTGCACTAAGTCCAGACTCAGATGAAGGACACTCTCATGCTGGTGTCAGCCCCCAATCGAAGTACAGGACCTTGCTGCTGCCTTTGCCCAATCGAAGTACAGGACCTTGCTGCTGCCTCAGCCCAATCGAAGGACAGGACTTCGCCTCTTCCAGGGCCCAATCGAAAGACATGACTTTGCTGTTGCCAGCCCCAATCGAAGGAGGCCAACAGAATGCCAGTCGAAGGCTGCTCCTGCCAGAATCGAAAGACACCTTTTTTTCTTACTTTTGTCTTTTTTTTTCTTCCATTTTTATGCTGTTTGATATGGTTGTAATAGCGTAGGATTTTATCTTTCTGCATTTTATTTACTTTATACCAATGCTAGTAATTAGGCAAGATAAAAATCAACAAATAAACAAACCAATAAAAAAAATCCAAAAAAAAACTCTTTAATCACTACTTGAATTTATTTTAAAACATGCAAAAACACTCAACAAATCAAAACTCCCCCCAAGGGCATGTTATCTCCGTTCTACCGCGATACTGGTCATGCCTATTGCTAGAACGCGTGCGTTAACGTCGCCCACTAAAAGACACAAACAAACCAACCATTTTCTAGGAAGAACTACGGTGTTCTGATTCCTTCATTGGATATGTAGGCAAAGGGTCGCGAAACCCTCACGAACGCAATAATAAAAAACCATCCATTTCCTTTTAAGCAAGCATAGTTGTAGATAAACACACCCTTTAAGACAAACAAACAAAATGGATCCCGTTGAGTACAACGGATGTGAGGGGTGCTAATACCTTCCCCTCGCATAACCGACTCCCTTACCCTTTCTCTTGGTCGCAAGACCATCTTATCCATTCCCTCGTGGTTTTATCGATATTTCCCCTTACATCGGGATAAATAAAGTTCGGTGGCGGCTCTGTGTTTTCTGCCGGTGGCTTCAACCACTAATCCCATTACTAAACTCTATATATAGAGCCCTCATTTCATTCAAATTTCAAGCTTTTGATAGCCAAATCCACCTTGCTAAAAAAACTCTCAATTCTCTCCATCTACTAAATTCACTCAAAGCTCCACTTTAAAAAACCAGTTAGTAAGCTTTGCATTGAAGCTTACTAATCTTTGAGCTAAACCTTCATCCAAACACTTTTCTTTATCAATTCTCTACATCCAAGCTTGCGCAATTGATTCTTGTGGTTGAATTGAAGCAAATTCTTGAAGTTGTTTTGATAATTCTCTAGATCTATCTTTAGTAAGTTGGATAATTCATCTTTCACAATGTGATCTCTTGTTGATATTTGGGTTTGATTCATTGAGCCTTATTTTGTGATTCCAATGGTGCTATTTTCTCATAATTTGATGGAATTTTCGTGCTCAATTAGATCCATGATCATAAGGTATTTGATGGAAAGTTTGAACAAGAATTTGGCCTTTTAAAATGATGTTTTGCTGTCTTTAACAACGTGCAATCGATTGTTGTAACAGTGCAATCGATTGCACTAAGTGAGTTTCACGTAGATTTTTGAAAATTTCACTGTGTAAATCTATTTGCACTATAGTTCAATCGATTTGCACAAAAATAGAATGCATTTTTTACCTTGTTTTGGGGCTGTTTTGATCCATAAATGTTTTTCTACTCACTCCTTTTGATTGTTGGTTTAGATTGCAATTTCAAATATCCAATTTCTCTTTAAATTCAATGGACTTTATGATGTAGACGAAGTTAGATAAATGTTCATCAACTCAAATCTACCAAAGAGTGAATTATTTAATGTTCATCAATTCAAATCTACCAAAGAGTGAATTATTTAATTCATTTTTGGTGCTTTGGATTAATGATATGTTTAGTGCTTTAATCCATCTAGATGAGTGATTGAATTTAAAGATGAAAGAAATTTGAGGTAGTGATCCAAGTTAGCTTATCATTCCCCTCCTGCTTCATCTTATCCCTTTCTTTTTTTAATTGTGCCACATGTTAAGGGATGATGATCTCTATATCATTTATCCAAACATGATGTACATAGATTGCTATTGACCGACCTCAAAATAGGTGTGACTTCTACATAAGTCCACTTACGATTGCTTAACATAGCGTTAAATTTTGTTCCGATTCAAATAAATGATCATTCGTGGCCCAAACCTATGTTTGCAAGCCCAAGTATGTTAATTTGATATCTTTGATCCAATAACCTTGAGATTCATTGTGTGAAGGATTTGGTTCTACCAATCCTCTAATGGATCTACATCACTTTTGGTCAACGCGGATCACTTAAACATCATTGATCATTAAATGTTACTTTTGAGGATTCCAAAATGGATGATATACTTGACAAAAAGCAAATGCAACTTGTTGTGTGGAGGATTTGGTTCTACCAATCCTCTAATGAGTTCCAAATGCAAGTTTCAAGATGGTCATCCAACTAACCACTAATTTCTAACAATTGACTTTATTTTATGCTTTTATTTTATGGTCTTTACTTTATGTACCGTTTACTTTTTGAATTTACATTTCATGTTATTTTCATCTTTGCTCACTTGAGCATTTACTTTATGTCATTTTTATTTTGCTCACTTGAGCTTTTCTTTTCTTTTTGAAGACACTTAATAATCAACATGAACCATAAAAAACTTTACTGATACTTGGACTATTTGGTTACTATTCTTGGCATTATGGAGTTTTGGACTTCTTGGACTTAGGATTAGAGACCTTGGCCTATGTTGGAGACCTTGTGACCTTAATGGATATTTTGTCTGGAGTTCTTGGGGTTTACCTCAAGACATTGGATTGTTTGTTTGTTTTGTGTGCAGGTTATTGTGATTACATACTTTGTTTGTAATATGGAATTCACCCATATACAGCCGTTACTCTGCCCAATTTTTGTGAAGATTTAATACACTTGAAGTTTGGTCTTCTCAAGAGGTCTAGTATCTTTGCTTATTTGGTTTCAATCCAAGGAATGTGAATTCTATCTTGACTCATAATGTCAAGTATTGGCTTCTTGTTATTTAGATTGTTCTTCTCCTTATCTTTTACCTTATGCTTTAGGATAGTCCCTTCATCTCCTCCCATCTTCTTTAATTTAAAAAATCTTCTCCCTCCTTTTCAAAACTCTTCTTGTATTATTAAAACTTGAACCACTTTCATAATAAACTTGGACTTATGTCCATGCATTTTCAAAACATTTTCATAAATAAACTTCAATCAACTTAATAATACCTTGACATTTTTGAAAGAAGATTAAAAGTCAATCAATCTCATTTCAAACCATTTTGCCACTTTGGCTTTTACTTTAAAACTTTTCTCAAAAGATTGGACTCTTTCTAATCCTTGTAGTGATGCAAACAACTATACTTATACAATATATAGTGAGGTGAGATATTTTCCACTTGGGTGTTGAGTGAGGCATTGTTGATTTTAAAATCCAAGCCATATCCTCCACTTTGAGATGATGAAAATTCTCCTTTCTCATAATTGTGGGTAGTAAGTATGTTTTCCACACAGACAATGACGATGCTGTCTTATCTCATAAAATTAACCAACACACTTGTGTTTTAAATTTTTTAAAAGAGGAACTATGTGTACCCTGATCCCTTATTGCACGAAAGGTGGTACGTAGGCACTAAAGGTTCGCAACCGCAGCAGGTGCAAAAATCATAAAAAATACTTCTTTTCTCACCTCCACCATCTATTTTACATACAAAATTTTATAACCAAAATATACAGATTTTACAAAGAGGTTCCTAAGGAGTACCGTAAATGTTTAGGGTGCTAATACCTTCCCTTTGCATAACCAACCCCCTTACCTTGAATCTTTCCCTCTTTTTTTGGGTTACTCGCTCTTTTCCCATTTCTTTGGAAACAATAAAGCACGGTGGAGATTTTTATTTTGATCTGTATAAGTCTAGTCAATCCAATGACTTAGTATTAAACATTTCTACCGCTACACCCACTAGTGCTGAATCATTACAAAGCTCTAGAGGAAAGGTTAAAAGTTGTGGAGGGATATGATGCTTTTGATGTCGACGCTCTCGAGATGGGTCTAGTTCAAGATGTGGTAATACCTCAAAAATTCAAAGTACCTAACTTTGGAAGATACAAATGGCTCATTTGTCCAAGGAACCATATGTGCATGTATTGCAGGAAGATGCATGCTTATGCTCAAGACCAGAAGCTGATTGGTACATGTAGTTAGAAAGAGTTCACATCCAGACATAGGCAGATCTTGCTAATACTTTCCTGAAACATTATAAATATAATTTGGAAATGGCGCCTACCTGCATGTAAATCCAGAACCTGTCTTAGAAGAAAGAGGAGTCCTTTAAGGAATATGCCTAAAAGTGGAGAGAGATGGCATCCCGTGTACAACCACCACTTTTGGAGAAAGAACTAGTCAACATGTTCATGGGAACCTTGCAAGGGGAATACTATGGAAAGATGGTAGAAAGCATTTCTTCTGGATTTTATAATCTAGTAACTATCAAAGAAAGGATTGAAGCTGGAGTAAAAATGGAAATATACAAGGGGGATCATCAAATACCCGTTACAATGCAAAAAGACATGTTCCTAACTTCACAAAAAGGAAGAAGGGAAAAATTAATGTTGTATCCTTACAACCAAGGGAACAAAAACCATTAATAATCCCGTGAGGACAACAACAAAACAAGTTCGAAAGGCTACAAAGAAAGTTGGATCCATTCCCTATGCCACACAGTCAATTATTACAACACTTGGTCAATGCATCATTTGTAGAGCTAAAGTCTTTAGCTTTTCCAGTTGGGCCACCCCCACAAAAATACAATGCCAATGTCAACTGGGAGTATCATGCCAATTCTCCTAGGCATACCGTAAAACAATGTTGGGCCTTCAAACATAAAGTTCAAGATTTGTTGGATTCCAAGGACATCACTTTTAAGAAACCAAATATCAAGTCCAACCCCATGCCTCCGCATGGTGGACTAACAATACATGCAATTGAAGTAGTCACTGACCATGGGGCAGCCAGACGAGTAAAGGCCCCGATAAATCTATTGAAATAATATCTGTTGGATTGTGGGTTCCTTTTATAATATAATGAAGCTTTCGAAAGGACATTACAACAATTGGTGGACCAGGGGATAGTCTAATTCAGACCATACCCTGAAGGTGAATATGTGGCAGCAATTGAAGGAGGTACGAAGAAGCCACTGGTAATCCCTTGCCAAAGGCCAAATCTTAACAAGAAGACCCTTGTGATCTCGTGGGGAGACTCAATAGAAACACTTGTAATGACACCAAAACAAATCCTGAGGATACCAGTAGTTCCAAAGACTATAATGGTGATTAGGGGCCCATCTCCTACCCCTTACAAAAGTGATAAAGCAGTACCGTGGAGTTATGATTCAACCGTATATGTCAATGGCTTAAAACAAGAATGTGAGCCATCATCAAGTCAAGGACCTGCAATCTCAAATATAGTAGGGACAGGAGGTATGACCCGTAGTGGTCGAGTATTTGGGTTTGAACCACCAAAGAAGAATGATAATGTGGTGAAGAATAAAAATGACATGTTGGTGAAAGATAAAGGGAAAGCAGTGGTAGAGGAAAATCAAGAACAAGAACCTCCGAGCAAAAACTTTACTGATCACGAGGCACACAAATTTATAAAGATAATCAAAAGAAGTGATTATAGGGTGGTGGATAAAATCACCAAACCCCAGCCAAATTTTTTATACTCTCGTTACTCATTAATTCAGAAGCGCATCGAGATTCGCTGATGAAAGTTTTATGTTATGCCCATGTTACGGAGGAGATTACTGTAAACCAATTTGACAATGTGGTAGAAAATCTAACGTCTGGATCATACCTGGGTTTCAACGACAGTGAGTTACCTCCATGTTGTACCCCAAAATTTTCACTCTCATGTTTTTCAAGATTGTCTCTTACATGGATGGTTACAAACACTTACTTAGAGAAAATATAATTTTTTTGAAGATAATAAAGTGTCTTTCGATTGGCATATGAGCAAGGTACTTCGATTTGTAATTTGGAACTCTTCGATCATGCTTTGATTAGTAAGCTTCTGTTATACCCCAAAATTTTCCCTCTCATTCATCAAATATTTCCTCACAATATCTCTCTTGGTTCAAGACTACACTAGGGTTGATCAACTCAAGACACCTCCTTAAGCACTGATGCCTAAAATTAGGGTTTGAGATTGCACAAGGATAATTGAACTTTCAATGCTTCATATGACTTTCATGGATCATTATGGACCCCCAAGATTACTCATGTCAAGTTTCAAGCCTTGAATCACATTTTTGCTTAGTCAATTGAGTAGTTGACCTAAAAATCAGCTGTATTGGGGAAAAAGTCAACTATGGCCAATTTACAGTCAAACTTCATAATTTTTTATCCAAATCAACATTATAAACTCATATGTATCATTTGATAAAGTTTTTACCACAAATCCTCAAGAAATTTGATCAAATCATCAAAAGGGCAAAATGGTCAAAATTAAGGTTTTGACTAAGAAAGGGCAATTTCTGATTTTTGGCCTAACAAATGGTCAATTGGTTTGAGGAATGATCTCAAGAGTTCAATTGCATAATTTTGACCTAATGTCATGACCCAAAACATTGTTCAAGATCAATTGGATTGATAGTGAATTTTTAGTCTACTGATTAAAAGTCAACTGTACATTGAAAAGTCAAACTTTGACTTTTTGGTCAAAATCAAATGTCAAAGATCACAATTCATTAAAACATGTCAAAATATGAAACTTATTCACCAATAAATAAAAAATTCAAGATTTCATTTTGAAAAGTCAAAGTTTTCAAACTTAGAAATTTTTCTAAGTGTTGAAAACTTCATGTTTTTTCACAACTTTAAGCAAATTTTTCACCATTATGCAAGATGATTCAGAAGAAACTTTCAACATGAAAGTTGTAGATCTCCATGATATCTATAATATTTCTTTACACAACTTCTCCTAAATATGCTTGGATCTCAAGTTATTAATTCATAAAGTCATGGTCTTGAAATTAAACACTTTGTGAAATTTTGCCCTAGTTTAGGCAGGATTTTGACCTAACTTCATGGCACTTTTTCATATAGTTCCTAGGGGAATTTTAAAAAGTGAATCAAAGAGGGGTTGTATATCAAATTACGAGCTTTCCTAAATGTCCAAGAACTCCTTGAGATCATTCTTGAGCAGGGATAACCGAAGAGAGGAAGTTATGGTTTTCAAACTTGAATTACAAGTCATTTTTGATGAACACATGAACCAAATCCATGCTAGGCTGCATAATATTTGCTTTACAGGCCTCAAATTTGTTTGTCACTCCATAATTAAATTATTACACAACTGTTAGAGATTTGATCCAAGCAATTGAGCTATTATCAAAGTTGCATTTCCATTAATGGCACAAAGTTAACATTGTCATTCTTGTAAAGCAAGCTTTTTGCATAAAGTCCATTCTTGAGCCTCTAAATTGTTCCCTCTGATCACACTCCATCCACAAAGTTAGAAGCAAGTATGTTTAAATCATAACCACTCTATCTTAACAAGTACACAAGGCTTTGAAACTTGAATTTCTCAAAAAATCACATGTTATGCATAAACTTGTGATTTTAAATTCTGATCAACAACAAGTTTCCAAACTTGTTGCTTATAAATAAAGTCACTATTTGTGAGCTAGAACACGAACTTAAGCACCATGAAACACTCCCAAACTCCCTCTAGCCAAAAATTGCACAAAAACTCCATTGATACACAGTTCTGACCTTAAACTTGTACCCCTCATTTCCCTCGTGCGTTTTCCCTCAAATTCATTCTTAAAGCTTCCTTACATTAAATACAAACCATCCCTGACCCTGTTTCATAACTGTAACTCCATCTTCATCAACCTCCATAACCAAAAACATAGCTCTGCAAGTTGACTTCTCCAGACCATTTCAGCCACCCATTGCCCAAGCTAATCATTGCATTAGCTTCCTGGGAACTTGAGGAAGCTAACCTGATCATTGCAGCACCTTGAATCAAGCCCATTTTCATTTCACAATTTCCAGTTTTGAGGTATTTTTCTTGAACTTCTATCTTCATATTTAGGCATTGTTAGGCTTGCATTTGTGAAGATAAAATGTAGACATCATTGCCCTGAACTATACATGTTTCTGTACCCCAAAATTTGCCCTCTCATTTTATCAACATTTCTCATCACAAGGCTCTTGGAACTCAAGATCAAGCTAGGGTTTGCTCTGCTCAAGACATCTCTTTGCACTGATGACCTAAACTAGGGTTTGAGTTTGCACAAGGATTTTTGGACCTTCAATGCTCAAATTGACTTTCATACTTCATATTGGACTCATAAGTTTGCCTATACCAAGTTTCAAGCCTTGAATCAAATTTTTGCCCAGTCAATTGGACAGTTGACCTAGAAATCAACTGTATTAGGGAAAAAGTCAACTGTGGCCAATTTATAGTCAAACCTCATGAATTTTGACCCACATCAACATTATGAACTCATATGAACCATTGGATCAAGTTTGGACCACAACTCCACAAGAAATTTGATCAGATCACCAAAAGGGCAAAATGGTCATTTTTAGGGTTTTTGACTATACAAAGGCAATTTTTGACTTTTTGACCTAGCCAATGGAAAATTAGGTTCAACCATGGACTTAAGGACTCAATGACATCATCTTGACTTATTCAACAAGTTCAAAAGATCTCAAATGCATGGGATTGACAGATGAATTTTCCAGTCAACTGATCACAATTTGACTGTACACTGAAAAGTCAAACTTTGACTTTTTGGTCAAAATCAAGTGCCAAGGGTCATTTTTCATCAATATGTGTAAAATTATGAAACTTGTTCATCAAGAAACCCAAAATTGCAAATTAGGGTTTGAAATTGAAAATTTTCATAACTTAGAATTTTTCTAAGTTATGAAATTTTCTTAATTTTTCCTAACTTTGCCCCACATTTTCACCATGATGAAAATGGATTCAAATAAAACCTCCAACATGAAAGTTGTAGTACTCCACAAAGTATACAACATTTATTCACAAAGTTTTCTCAAAAGAAGCTTGTATCTCAAGTTATGATTTTTGGAACAAGGGTCCCTAAAACTTTTAACTTGGTGAAATTTTGCCCTAGTTTAGGCAGGATTTTGACCTATCTTCTTGGCCATTTTTCACATAGTTACACTTGGAGTCTCAAGTTTCATTTCAAATATGGATTATAGAGCATGTTTCAAGCTTTCCAAATTGTCCAAGAACTCCTCAAACACATTTGTGGTTAGGGAGAATCAAAGGCTTGAAGTTGGAAAAAACTCACTTTTCATCCATGGCATATTCATGTTCATACAAGTTACATTTTCAAATCAGCATGCCTTACACTAGTTTACAGGCCTCTAAACCACTTCACACTCCATAATTAAATGCAAATACATCAGTCTAAGCTTTTGTTTTGGTCATTTGGACATTATACACAAGATTAAGCCCTAAGTAGAAAAAAGCACATTTCCATTTTTGCCATAATGTGCTTTATGTCAAACCACTATCCCTTGAGCATTGGTCCATATCTCAGAGGGCAAATCAAATCCACAGGTTGGAGGGGCCAAGAGCAAAGTATGCAAGCATATTTGATGGCCTGTACAGGCCTGTAACAACAACTTCCACATTTTGACTTCAAAAACAAGAAACTTGTCCAAAACCTTAGAACTTGAAAACCAACCAATACCAACTTATGAAAACAGTTTGAACATCTTTCTCATACCCCTTTGAGCTAGAAACCACGATTGCTTGAGCCTCTAAACGCCCCATAGACAGAAATCACATTCCTTTGGCAAAACAGGGTAAGTTATGCAACTTGAGTTCCATAGCTCATTTGGCTCGTGCGTTTTGCCCCAAGTTGCTTCAAACACCTTCCATTCAACTCACCCAAGCTATCCCAAACCTCAAACACCAACTGTAACTCCATTTACAGTGTTCACCATTTTCATTTTGAGCTTGTGCAGGTTGAGTTCTATAGGCTGATTCAAGGACATTCAAGGCAAGCTAGCTATTGGAGAAGGTCAAGTGAAGTTCAAGCAAGCTACCAGACATCTCAAGCCTTGTTGAAAAGCACTACATTACCCTACACAAATCCAACTGAAATAGTTTTTTCTCCACTTTCTATCTCTCTATTTAGGAACATTTAGCCTTAGGTTTGTGAATAAAAAATGTAGTGTTCATTGCCATGAAGCTGTACATATGCTCAGTTTTCATTTATATTAAGTGTGCTAGGAGAATTTCATCCATGAACATGCTGAAAAAACTAGGTCAGATTTTAGGGCCAGAGAAATTCTCTCTGGTCTTTGAGAGTTAAGACAAGTTGTTTATATGGTTGGAATCGTCTTGAAATTCTCTACAAGTTTGATGTTGTGAGTTTTTGCAATAGAGCTCGTATGCAGGATGTCCAAGTTTGTACAGGCGCGCGCGTTTTTTTCAAAATCTGGAGGTTGAAGATGAAGTGGTGGGCTGGGCTTGGCCTCGCTCACTCTTGACACCCCCTCTTTTCCTTTTTGCACCCCTGGCCCAATTTCTTGTATTTTTATATTTTTGCATTTTTGTTTTCATTTCTTATTTTGTTTATTTATTTTCAAATATAAAAAATTCTTAAAAATATTTTCATAATTTTTTTACATTTATTTGGCATTTTATTTTAATTTTTCTAACATGAAAAAGTATTTAAATACTTTTATATTATTTATTAAGACTTGAAAAATATATAATTTATACTTTTATTTTTGTTCTTTATTTTATTCATACTAAAAATATTTTCCTAAATATATTTTATTTTGTACATATTTTATTTTATATTGTACATATTTAATTTGATTAATATACACATATATACATATATACTTTTATTTTATTAAATACTTTAGAATAAAATATAAAATATTACATTTTCACTTTTATTATTATTCATACTAAAAAATACCTTTTTTTTAAGTATATTTTATTTTGTACATATTAATATATTTTATTGTATATAAATAATATAATATATTTATTTTCTTAAAGAAATTAGGGTTTTACCCTTAAACAAATAAAATAAATCTTTTTATTTATTTCTTTATTTTTTTACATTAAATACTTTTACATACATGAACAAACAAAAACCTTTTTTTGCATAATTCATTTAGTTGATATATTTATTTATTTTGTTTATTTAAATATTGTCCATTTTATATTTATGCATTGGGAATTCAATTTGGATGTAATAGTAAATTAGGGTTTATATTTCTTGTCAAATACCCATTCAAAGATTGTACCCCCATCCCCATAATCATGTTGTAATAGTCTAGATTTTAATTCTCGCACTTTACGCTTTCAATTATGCCATGATTAGAGAATTAGGGTTTGTATGCAAAAATCCAAATCAACAAATAGTTTGACCTAATCAAAGACAAAAATGCATGAAAATCAAACCCAATGCACAATTGCACCCCTAGGGTTACAATCCACTTGTTGCCTGAAGTAGTGAAAAACACAAGAAGGGGGGGTTGAATTGTAAAACTGAAATCTAATGCAATGAACAAGATATTTTTATCCTGGTTCGTTTGATCTCAAACTACTCCAGTCCACCCGTCAAGGTGATTTCGCCTCTCTCCAACGAGGTCTTAATCCACTATATTCAACTGAATATTACAGACTGCTTTAACAACTGCTAAAGCCTTCTTGATCCAAACCACAACCCGGTTTGTCAAGGAAACACTTTCTTACAAAGAGATAAAACTAAGTGTGTGAATGTTTTCTACAAAACTGTATCACAACTGTGATGTATACACAACTTAAAGCTTAGAAACTAGATTGCTAAACAATGATAGAATATCAGAATGTGTAGTGTTTAGCAAAACTGAGAGAAAGAAGATTTTGATCAGCTTTTATGCGTGTAGAGATTTGGAGAGCATTAGCCATTTCAATCTTCAAAGTCTTGTTTATATAGCACTGAGATGTTGAACGTTGGATGCAATATTCTTGATTCAATGCTATTAACAAACTTTCCTTATCGAGCAGATCTTGTCTGGAATGAGGCCGTTGGTATTAATTTGCTTTCAATGCACAGTACCGTTGCTTACTTAATGCAAGTTCTGGCTTGGCTCATTCTGACTCTGCTTAGCTGCTGATGAACTGTTGTGTTTCTTTATCAGAGTGTTGAGCGCAGTCTTGTTCATCAGGCTTCAGCATATACGTGAGTTGATCATCTGATTCTGACATTCTGATATGGCAACTTCTGATGCTGATGTCAAGAACCAAATTCTGATGCTGAATAGATGTGATCTTGCTTATATCAATCAGAGTATCTACAAGTCAGAACATAGTAATTTTAGGCAGCAGATAGTTCATACATGAATCTTATAACTAATATATCTTTTCACTTTGTTATCATCAAAACTTAAATATAGGGTAGTAGATTCAAACTTTGTTCTAACAATCTCCCCCTTTTTGATGATGGCAAAAACTAGATATTTTTAAATGAAAATAACGTGAAAAGGTATCAGAAAGATGCATCAGAGTAAGAGGTAAAAAGATAAGGAGTAAAGAGATATCAGAGTTGAGAGATACTCCCCCTGAGTTTATTACTTCCCTTTGATTACAAGTGTTCTTCAGGATCAGATCTTTTTGCCTTTCTTTGAACATCAGAGTATCAGAGTCTTTGACTATCAGAAGCTTTAGATCAGCATGTCAGAGCAGAGCTTCAGAGCTTTTCTTGTCAGAGCTTTGCTTTGGATCAGAGTATCAGAGCGGATCAGAGCTTCATAGTGATCAGAGCTTCTAGTCTTCAGAGTGTCCAGGAGCTTCCTTGTACCTGTTGACTTTAAGCAAAACAGAAAAAAAACATTTTCAAGTAATAGAGTTAGAATGTTTGAGAATTTCTGTCTAGTTAGCCGTTATTGTTTAAAATATCATTCTTGTTCTCCCCCTTTTTGTCAGCAATCAAAAAGTGTAAGTGATGTGCTAAAACAATTAAGATCAGAAAAACTTATCATATTGAAAGGTTCAGAATCAAAACATGAAAATAGTACAAAACATATGCAAACAGTACATCAGGAAATCAAAGAAAACATGAAAAAGACATGAATGAAAAAAGACTAAGGTTGAGGAGGCAAGCGTGTGAACAGGTTCTCCAGCATGGCTTGGATCTTTTCAGCAGTCTCATTCTTCTTGTGCACCATGCTGACAACAGTGTCAATCTTGCTATCCTGCACATCCATTCTTTCTTTCATCTTCTGGTCATTTTCATCCATCCTCTGCTGCAGACGCATGTCATTCAGCTTTAGTTCTTCCAGAGTCTGCCTGTCCAAGGCAGCTTGAGAAGCATCAGAAGCAGGAAGCTTCTGAGAGCTTTCAGCAACATCTTCTTCAAGTTCTTTGCGTTCAGAGGTTTCCCAACTGTTGGTTCAATAGTGCTTAGCTCTTGAGCTTCTATCAGATGCTCTATCAGCCTATTCTCTGTCAGAATATCTGATATCAACCTTCCAAAGGGTATCCAATCCCTCTTGGTTCTTTCTTCTTCCCTGGTTTCCTTCACACTTGTTCTGAGGTGGTTGAACAGAAAATGAGCCAGATTGATTTTTACCTTTTGATCAATAAAGTAGATCAGAAACTGCTGATCCACATTTATGTAATCAGGTGAACTGGTTGGTTTCTTATGGTTGAAGCACCCCAGAATTATCTTAGCCCAAACTCTGTAATGATCCTTCAGATCTTTGATCTTGCTGCTGGGCACCCCATGAGTGAAAATCCTTGCAGCTATCACACCCACATCAGCACATCTTTCAGCCATGTCCACACAACGGACGCCACCGCCACTGTAACCGATTAGCATTGCAATGTGATCCTCAGTGATCACAATCTTCTTCCCCATAACAAAGGAGGTGACTAGATGTGTTGAAGCCTTGGCGTGAATCCAGAATTCCTTGACTAGCATAGGGAATGTTGGTCCAACCAACCTGTCAAAATACCTTTCCCACTTCTTTGCCCTAACTTCTTCAGTTAGGTCAAAACCGTTCTCCTTCAAGCTTCCAAAATCAATGATTAATTCAGAAAGCACTTCAAGATTCTTCACAGGAGTGAGGAGTGTTCTGAATGGCACTTGATATTTCTCAGATGATGCTTTCTTCTGAGGACCTGCAGAAGCACTGCTGGAGGTTGCCATGTTCACACTAAAAAGGTTTTGAGAAGAAACTGAGGAAAAAGGGGTTTTGCAAGAGATGAACACAGAAATATGCAGAGAATGCTTGAGTATTAGTGAGAAAATGTAAAGAATGAGAATGAGAGATTAATGTGTTTAAATAGAGTTTCAAAAATATTTTGAAAAGATAAACGTTTTTAAGAAAGAGAAAAATCATGATTGCATTTTAAAAGCATGATTACTTTTCATTAAATGCTTGCTGATTTTGGGGGATTTGAGAAAGATACTTAAAAACGGTTACCAGACATGTGTCTCAATGCACCCAATCAGCGCTTTGCCTTCTCAGAAGCGTGCACGCGTTCTGCTTCAGAGATATGCTGATGATTGGATGACACTTGTTTGATGTAGTGATCAGCACGTCTGTCTTTGAGCTTAGACTCTCAGATCTTTAGACTTGCATCTGATACAATCTGCATGTTCTATCTTTCTGAAAGAAGATTGATCAGAAGTTCACAGTAAAACAATTACATTCTGAAGGTAAATATATGGAATTAAAACATTTTCACTCTGGACAAACTTTCATGCTGAGATGTTTCAGAATGAAATTAAACCTATCTTCTGAAAGGGGTTTAGTAAAGATATCAACCCATTGATGGTCTGTATCTATAAATTTTAAGTTCAAAATACCTTTCTGAATATAGTCCCTAATGAAGTGATGTTTTATTTCTATATGCTTAGCTCTAGAATGTAAAATGGGATTCTTACTTAAGCAAATAGCAGAAGTATTATCACAGAGTATAGGAATGTTACTCTAAAAAATCTGGAAGTCTTCAAGCTGACTTTTCATCCAGAGCATTTGTGTGCTACATCCTGCTGCTATGTACTCAGCTTCTGCTGTTGATAGTGCAATTGTTGATTGCCTTTTGCTGGACCAAGAGATCAGATTTTCTCCCAGAAACTGGCAGCTTCCAGAAGTACTTTTTCGTTCTACTCTGTCTCCAGCAAAATCAGCATCGCAGTAGCCTACTAAGCTGTAATCACTAGATTTTCTATAAAACAAACCCATATTAGTAGTACCTTTCAGATACTTGAAAATTCGCTTAACAGCTGTTAAGTGAGATTCTCTAGGATCTGATTGGAATCTAGCACAGATACAAACACTGAATAATATGTCAGGTCTTGAAGCAGTCAGATAGAGGAGAGAACCAATCATACCTCTGTAGACTTTCTGTTCTACATTTTTGCTTACCTCTTCTCTTTCCAGAATGCACGTGGGATGCATTGGAATCTTTGATGGCTTACATTCTGAGAGGTCAAATTTCTTCAGAAGATCTCTGATGTATTTTCTCTGATGAATGTAAGTTCCCTCTGGAGTTTGATTGATCTGAATTCCTAGAAAGAATTTCAGTTCCCCCATGAGGCTCATCTCAAATTCTGCCTGCATACACTTAGCAAATTTTCTTCCAAGAGAAGGATTAGTAGAACCAAAAATAATATCATCAACATAAATTTGACAGACTAAGATGTCATTCTTAACTGATTTACAGAATAGAGTAGTGTCCACTTTCCCTCTGGTGAATTCATTTTCTAACAGAAAGTTACTTAGCCTTTCATACCAAGCTCTGGGAGCTTGTTTCAGACCATACAGTGACTTCTTTAGTTTGAAAACATGTTCTGGATGTTTTGTATTTTCAAAACCAGGTGGTTGGTGTACATAAACTTCTTCTTCTATATAACCATTTAAGAATGCACTTTTGACATCCATCTGATACAGAGTGATGCCTCTATTAACAACAAATGAAATTAAAAGTCTGATAGATTCTAACCTGGCGACTGGGGCAAAGGTTTCTGTATAGTCTATCCCCTCTTGCTGACTATAACCTTGTGCAACCAGTCGTGCCTTGTTTCTGATGACTTCACCTTGTTCATTTAGCTTGTTTCTGAACACCCATCTTGTTCCAATGACGTTGAATCCTTTTGGTCTGGGAACGAGATCCCATACGTCGTTTCTGGTGAATTGATTCAGCTCTTCTTGCATTGCCAGAACCCAGTCATTATCCAGAAGTGCTTCATCAATAGAAGAAGGTTCAATCAGAGACACAAGTCCCATAAGAGTTTCTTCAGAGTTTCTGAAGCTTGCTCTTGTTCTGATTGGATCTTCCTTTCTTCCTAAGATAGTCTCTTCTGGGTGATCCAAGCTGCTTCTGGGTAATCTCTTCTGAGGTTGATCAGCAGCTGTTGTAGGATTGCTAGCAGTTCTCCTTTCAGATGTTGAAGGAATGTCTGTGTTGAGAGCTTCTAATGACTTGTCTTCAGAACCTGTAAATTCAATTTCTATACCTGCAAAAACTTCATTCTGCTTTGACTTTTCAGAGTCAAGCTTATCATCAAAATGAACACTGATTGATTCTTCCACAATCTGTGTTTCTGTATTGTATACTCTGTACCCTCTTGAGCGTTCAGAGTATCCTAACATAATACACTTCTGTGCTTTAGAGTCAAACTTGTTCAAATAATTCTTTGTATTTAATATAAAGCAAGTACATCCAAATGGATGAAAATATGAAATGTTGGGCTTTCTGTTCTTCCATAATTCATATGGAGTCTTTTCTAGAATAGGTCTTATTGAGATTCTATTCTGAATGTAGCACGCTGTGTTTATTGCTTCTGCCCAGAAGGTCTTAGCAACGTTTGTCTCATTGATCATGGTTCTGGCCATTTCTTGCAATGTTCTGTTCTTTCGTTCTACAACTCCATTTTGTTGGGGAGTTCTAGGACAAGAGAAATCATGCAGAATGCCTTTGTCATTAAAGAATGACTCAAAATCTTTGTTTTCAAATTCTCCACCATGATCACTTCTGACTTTAACAATTCTAAGATCCTTTTCATTCTTTACAGAATGTAACAAACACAGAGTGTGACTCGTCCTTGTGTCTTAAGAACTTTACCCATGTCCATCTGCTATAGTCATCTACGATTACTAACCCATACTTCTTACCACTGACTGAAGCAGTTTTAACTGGTCCAAATAAGTCAATGTGCAGAAGTTCTAATGGCTTAGAGGTAGAAACAACATTTTTGGATTTAAAAGAAGGTTTTGCAAATTTGCCTTTCTGACATGCTTCACACAGAGCATCTGAATTGAACTTCAAATTAGGAAGTCCTCTGACCAGATTGAGTTTGTTAATCTGAGATATTCTTCTCATACTAACATGCCCCAATCTTCTGTGCCAGATCCACTGCTCGTTGTTAACAGACAGAAGGCATTTTACATTCTGACTTTTTAGTTCAGAAAGTTTGATTTTGTAAATGTTGTTTTTCCTCTTACCATTAAACATGATAGTCCCATCTTTCTGACTAACAACTTTACATGATTTTTGATTAAAGATTATATCATAACCGTTATCACTTAATTGACTTATGGATAACAGATTATGCATCAATCCATCTACTAGCAGAACATTTTTAATAGAGGGAAGATTTCCATTACCTACAGTTCCAGAGCCAATTATCTTTCCCCTCTGATTGCCTCCAAAGCCAACGTGGCCTCCAGGCTTAAGTTCCAGGCTTTGGAACATATGCCTTCTTCCCGTCATGTGTCGTGAGCAGCCAGAGTCCAGGTACCATGACTGGTGTTTCTGACTTGCTGCTAAAGATATCTGCAACATGTATTATTTTATCCTCAGGTACCCAGATTTTCTTGGGTCCTGATTTGTTAGTTTTACCAAAACTCTGGTTGAATTTTGGTTTCACAGAGTGCTTACTGCTAGTGTATTTAATATCATGTGTGTGACCATATACAAAATGTGAATTCAGAGGAGCGTGTTTAATGATTAAGTCCATGACATTCTTTGGTGTAGGAACCTTACCTTGGTATCCTATTCCTTTCCTGCCGTTTCTGCTAACTCCATAGATCATTGAATCCATTTTGCTTCTATCTATGCTTTTAGCTAGGAACTTCTGGAAACTGTGATCATACTCCTTGATGATCTCATCAGCGTTGCTGGGAGTTTCAGAAATTGGTTCCTTCTGAGAGTTTTGTAAAGTGTTTTCTAATTTTGAAATCTTATTTCTCAGCTCAGAATTTTCCAATTTGAGACTCTCAGTCTTATTAGAGTCAGATTCAAGATTCCTTTTCAGGTCTCTGAATTTAGCTCTAATTTGCTGATAACGTTCCAGAATCTCATTAAGGCTTTCAGCAAGTTCAGCCTTTGTAAAGTTAACAGCAAAGTTAGGAAATACCTCTTCAGTATCTGATTCTGAGTCTGATTCAGAAGCTTCACTATCTTCTGAGATGTTAGCCATGAGAGCTATGTTTTCCCTCTCATCATCTGATTCTGAGTCAGCTTCAGACGAGTCAGAGTCATCCCATGTAGCCATGAGACTTTTCTTCTTCTCTCTTCCAAACTTCTTTTTGGGCTTTTCCCTCTGAAGCTTTGGGCAGTCACTTTTATAGTGTCCTTGCTCATTGCACTCATAGCAGATGATGTCCTTGGTGTTTGGCTTTTTGCTACTGGAGGAGCCTTCAGATCTTCTGTATCCAGAGGAAGAATCTGTCCTTCTGTATCTGGAAGAAGACTCGTTCTGATCAGATCTTCTGGGATTCTTGAACTTTCTTTGTCTTTGCTTCCACAGTTGATTTACTCTTCTGGAAAGGAGAGAGAGTTCGTCTTCTTCTGATGAGGATCCATCAGATGTTTCTTCAACTGCCTGCAAAACTTTAGACTCAAATTTTTTGTTAGATTTTAATGCTAAAGGCTTACCTTGCTTCTGAGGCTCATCAGCTTCTAGCTCTATCTCATGACTTCTGAGGGAGCTGATAAGTTCCTCCAGAGTGATTTTGTTGAGATCTTTAGCTAGCTTCAGAGCTGTAACCATAGGTCTCCACTGCTTGGGTAAAATTCTGATGATTTTCTTGACATGGTCAGCAGTAGAGTATCCTTTGTCCAGAACTTTGAGACCAGCTACCAGAATCTGGAATCTAGAGAACATGGTTTCAATGGATTCAGATTCTTCCATTTTGAACGCCTCATACTTCTGAATGAGCGCCAGAGCTTTTGTTTCTTTGACCTGAACGTTTCCCTCATGCGTCATTCTGAGTGAGTCAAAAATATTCTTTGCTGTGTCTCTGTTGGAGATCTTTTCATACTCAGTATAGGAGATGGCGCTGAGGAGGATGGTTCTGGCCTTGTGGTGATTCTTGAAGTCACGCTTTTGTTGATCAGACATTGTTTTTCTATCAATCTTCTGACCGCTTGCATTCACAGGGTGCGTGTATCCATCTGTCACCATATCCCACAGATCAGCATCATGTGCCAGAAAGAAGCTTTCAATTCTGTCTTTCCAGTAATCAAAGTTTTCTCCATCAAAGACTGGAGGTTTGCCGTTGAATCTGTCTCTGTCCTCATTGTTGTCATTGCTGATGTGAGAATTGTTTCCTGCCATTTGTGTTTTTCTGACGCTGGATCTTGTACTAACACGGTTAAGTGTTTTAGCTCAGAACCAGGCGCTCTGATGCCAATTGAAGTAGTGAAAAACACAAGAAGGGGGGGTTGAATTGTAAAACTGAAATCTAATGCAATGAACAAGATATTTTTATCCTGGTTCGTTTGATCTCAAACTACTCCAGTCCACCCGTCAAGGTGATTTCGCCTCTCTCCAACGAGGTCTTAATCCACTATATTCAACTGAATATTATAGACTGCTTTAACAACTGCTAAAGCCTTCTTGATCCAAACCACAACCCGGTTTGTCAAGGAAACACTTTCTTACAAAGAGATAAAACTAAGTGTGTGAATGTTTTCTACAAAACTGTATCACAACTGTGATGTATACACAACTTAAAGCTTAGAAACTAGATTGCTAAACAATGATAGAATATCAGAATGTGTAGTGTTTAACAAAACTGAGAGAAAGAAGATTTTGATCAGCTTTTATGCGTGTAGAGATTTGGAGAGCATTATCCATTTCAATCTTCAAAGTCTTGTTTATATAGCACTGAGATGTTGAACGTTGGATGCAATATTCTTGATTCAATGCTATTAACAAACTTTCCTTATCGAGCAGATCTTGTCTGGAATGAGGCCGTTGGTATTAATTTGCTTTCAATGCACAGTACCGTTGCTTACTTAATGCAAGTTCTGGCTTGGCTCATTCTGACTCTGCTTAGCTGCTGATGAACTGTTGTGTTTCTTTATCAGAGTGTTGAGCGCAGTCTTGTTCATCAGGCTTCAGCATATACGTGAGTTGATCATCTGATTCTGACATTCTGATATGGCAACTTCTGATGCTGATGTCAAGAACCAAATTCTGATGCTGAATAGATGTGATCTTGCTTATATCAATCAGAGTATCTGCAAGTCAGAACATAGTAATTTTAGGCAGCAGATAGTTCATACATGAATCTTATAACTAATATATCTTTTCACTTTGTTATCATCAAAACTTAAATATAGGGTAGTAGATTCAAACTTTGTTCTAACATTGCCTTCCAAAATGGGCCATGTTATGCATGTTGGGTACTTTGGTAAAACAAAAACAAAACAAAAGATCATAGTCCCTCGATGACGCTATCTTGGTTGCCTAAACAAAAATGATCAAGTCCCTCAAAAAATTTCCAAAGATACTTGACACAATTGCTATCATGGTCTATACGATGACCCGCGCCTGTCCTGTTTAACATCCTAATACAAGGTTATTCACCAAATGCAATGGTGAAATAACACTGTCAAAAGGGTTAAAAACATTAGGAGAGATCTTTAAGTAAAATAGGGTAGATAGCTCTTAGTTACTTGATCAAAAAGCTTGCAAAACATCCTTGCTATTTTCAAACACACTTCACAACACAATTTCAAAACATTTTCCCAAATCAAACTTTCAAACATTGAAATCTTTTCAAAAAGACAAAACATCTTTGTATACATTCAAACAAGAATCATTACAAAGGTTGCCACAACGATGGCCTCTTTTCAAAACATCTTTCAAAACCACACACAAAGCACCATTTCAAACAATTAGAAAAGCAAAGCAAGTGATCTAAACAAGTAACTAAGAGCCCATGGATAACCATGGATGAAAAGGGTGCTTGCACCTTCCCTTTTCATAATCTACTCCCCGAACCCAAAAAAACATCTCAAAAGTCTTTCCTGTGCTTTTTGACATTTCCTTAGGATAAAATAAAAAGTCGGTGGCGACTCTTGCTAAACCGAAACATTTGCGAACACAAACGCAAAACCTCAAGTCAGTTCTCCCACCGTATCACAGAACTGGCGACTCCGCTGGGGAATATAACTAAAAGTGGAGTAACCTTAGGGTTTAGATCACATTTGCATGCTTATCTTGTTTGCTTTGTTTGCTTTACATTTGGTTCTCTTGTTTGGGTATAAATCATCCACCCGGATTTTTGGGAAACATTCATAGGTAAATAGCAATACGTTGTGGAAACTGTGCGGGGTATACCGACATGGTTGAAGCAATAGCTATATTAGTCCGACATATTTGTGAGTACCGGTAGCCTTTGAGTCAATCAAAGAGAATACGGGGCCGCTGAGTGATGTCATGAAGCACTAATGAACTCTTAGAACCTTACATCTTGGCCTTTTTTAGGGGTAGTGAGATGACCGGCTTTGGTGCAGTCCGAAGTTGGTAGATACTCGATACTACACTCATTGAGGGTTATTTTCTTGGAATATTTCGGTCGCCAGTTAAGTGGCCAAACTGAAACAATGAACACCAAAAATAATCCAGTGATATTGAGCTCCTTAGAACGCGATTACTATTTATAGGACAAGTTGAGCCAACTAACTTCAAGAGGGTACTTACCTATGAAACCTCATACAAGCCTGAAACTAGGATCCTGTGTGACTTGTTTGTACATATGCTTATGCATACATCATGAACATCATAAAGCATCATATGCATCCACTGACCATTTCAAGGGTTTGGATCTTTATCTTTGTTCTTGTTTTGTAGGTCATGGAATCTCTCGCAGGAAAACAATTCAAGTCAACCTTGTGAGAATCCCTCCTCAACTCAAGGAGCTTACTTCCAAGATTCCAGAGAATTCTCTCTTCAGTGAAAGATAGGGTAGACTTCTCAACTTGGTTAACTCCATCATTGAAGAAGACATGGTGAAAGTTCTCTTCCAGTTCTTTGACCCCCTACACCACTGTTTCACATTCCCTGATTACCAACTAGTACCTACTTTGGAGGAATTTTCTCAACTCTTGAGGATTCCTATTCTCCATTAACTACCCTACAACGATACGGAAAGAGAACCAAAGCCTGAAGATGTTGCTCAAGCCTTACACTTGCAACCATCTGATATTAAAGGTCATTGGGAAACCAGAAGTGGTGTCAAGGGTTTCTTGGCAAAGTTTCTGTTTGAGAAGGCACAAGACTGCTGGAATTCTCTAGATCTACAAGCCTTTGAGGAGATTGTAGCACTTCTCATCTATGGATTGGTCTTGTTCCCAAACCCTGATCAACTTATAGATGTGAATGCCGTCAATATTTTCATATCTCGGAATCCTGTACCTACATTGCTTGGGGACATCCTACACTCATTTCACACATGAACAATGAGGAAAAGAGGTGTTCTCATGTGTTGTACTCCTCTTCTATCAAGGTGGTTTATTTCTCACCTACCCCAATCAGTTTTGAAGAATGAGCAGGGTTTAAGGTGGTCACAACGGTTGATGACTCTCACACATTCTGATGTTCATTGGTGTTCTCGGTCCAGAGAAATTGTCATCATCATTGATCGTTGCGGGGAATTCCCTAATGTCCCACTACTTGGCATTAGGGGAGGCATCACCTACAACCCCTGTTTAGCTCTAAGGCAGTTTAGATATGCCCGGAGAGATGGTCCTCATGATATGCTGATCCCTGACTTGGTTTTTGACTTTGACAACGATGCACAAGGACTTCGACAAAGGTTTATCTGAGCTTGGAGGATGCCCAACAAAGTGGATAGTAAGACACTGGGGCACAAGAATTCCATCCCTCTTGAGCCTTATCTCAAGTGGGTACGAACCCGCGCCTAGAGTCTTATGATGCCTTACCCTCACATTCTCCCTGTGATCAAAGAGCCTGTTATGGAAGGAGAGGTTCCATACACCCTCCTACATCCTGACATGCCAACATCATTGGAAGAATTACAAAAGAGTTGGATACAACTCAAAGAAGAACGAAATACTTTTGAAGCCAACTTCTATGCCAGTGAGAAGAAGGTTTTGGAACTTACCCGCTGGCTTCACGAAGAGGAAACTCTCAACACTTACATCGCGCCAAAGAGGATGCGCAATGTCTTTTTACATTAAGAATTCTGTAATATTTTGCCCATGGGGAATTTATGTACTAACGAATTTCTTCTTATTAATATGACGTGTGTTCTTTTTGTTTGCAACATATTTGAATTTCTGAATCCTTGAATGCATTACATGAATAATATATCATTCATCATATGCATAAACAGGTCTTCACACCAGGTTTCCTTATCTTTCTGCTATTTATTTCAGCGAGATGGATATAGAGCAGACGGTTAAAGATCTGTAAGCACAGAATTCGCAATTCCAACAACTCCTCATGACCTTAACAAAGGGTCAGGAGGACCTTAAAGAACTGTTAGATAAAGAGAAGGAACTAGAAAGGAAGAAAAAGAAAAGAGTTGGGGTAGCCACTATGGGAAGGAGATTTGAGCATCAGGCTAGGAGAGTTCTGGAATTTCCCTCGACGTCTGACGAAGGGGTTGGTAAAGGAAAAGGTGTTGCAATGCCCTCCGAATATGAAGCTGAAGAAGAAGAAGAGGAAGAGGACAAAGATTACTCCGAACAACAATATCCCCCGACAGATGATAAGTATAAAAATCTTGAGGATCGGTTGGCAGCCATGGAGTTATAAAGAGTACCTGGTTTAGATTTTGAAGAACTAGGGTTGGTTGCTGGAATCGTCATTCCTCCCAAGTTCAAAGTACCTACATTTTCTAAGTATGAAGGGTTGTCCTGTCCGAAGATGCATATGAGGTCCTACGTCAGAAAGATCCAACCTCACTCCTCTGATAAGGATCTTTGGGTCCACTTTTTTCAAGATAGTTTGTCAGGCACGCAATTGGACTGGTTCTATCAACTTGAGAGATCTGATGTTCATAATTGGGAAGATTTGGCTGCTGCGTTCTACCGACAATACCAATACAACGCGGATTTAGCGCCTACTCGTACTCAACTACAGAGTATGGGTATGGCCTCTAATGAGGGATTTAAGGAGTATGCCCAGAAGTGGCGGGATTTGGCTGGAAGGGTGCATCCACCATTATCGGATAGAGAGCTGGTTGACATGTTTTTAGGGACTCTGTCAGGTCCGTTATTCAATCACTTGATCGGGAGCTCATCTGTAGGGTTCACCGAATTAATTCTGACCGGTGAAAGGGTCGAAGCTGGCATTAAAAGATGTAAAATTCAGAAGGATGCCTCCGCTTCCACTACTATTAAGAAGGCCTTCCCAGCCAAGAAGGAAGTTTCTGCTATTCATACCCAGAGAAACCAAGGGAGAACAGAGCGCCGACCAACGGTGGGGGCTGTTGTGATCCAAAACTCCTCAGCCGACCAACCTCGCAGCAATCAACCAAGAGCTAATCAGCAAAGGGTAGAAAGGCCACAACAACAATTCACCCGAATCAATATGACACCGGCTCAAGTCCTCCCTCATCTATTAAAGCTGAACCTTACCAACTTGAAGGAAGCGCCGAAAAACCCCAATACCTTTTCTCCTTATTATCACTCCAATGCAAAATGTGCATACCACTCGGACAGTGTAGGGCATGATACCAACAACTGCTGGGCTCTTAAACACAAGATCCAAGATCTGATAAATGCCAAGGAGGTAGAGTTTGATGCTCCCGAAAAACCGAACGTGATATCCGCTCCTATGCCAAAACATGGTCATAATGTCCATGCCGTTATGGAAGATCTTCATGTTACCACCGTTAATGAATTAATGACTCCGTTACCAATGATTAAAGTAAATTTGATGAAAGCTGGGATATTCCCAGGCTGTGGAAAAGACTGTTACTTTTGTTCAAACTTGCAAACTGACTGCCCACTGTTGAAATCAGGCATCCAACGCCTGATGGATACCCAAGAGATCCTCTTTCAGAAAACCCCTGTTGCTACCATCACTCATGTTACTCCTATTACCTTTGATACTCCAATCAATAACATTGCTATAATAACCATCTCTGACAATCTTTCCAAGACCTGCAAAAGGCCTGTTAAGATTACGCCCGATCCTAAGTTTGTACCGCTGAAAATCACCATGCAGGGGCCTATCCCGTATAAGTCCAACAAGACGATACCATGGAATTACGGAGGAGAGATCTTCTACCATGGTATCAAGCAGATCAAATCAGCCGAAGGGAGTTCGGATGAAGAAACCCCTGATATAGGGAATATTGCGGGAACAAGCAAGATAACTCACAACGGAAGGATCTTCTCTCCGGAGATTACTCCTCCACGGGCAGTCTTCGGACCCTCGAGAGTTTCTGTACCTGTCAAGCCATCTGTGCAAAGTCCGGCAATTGAAGAAATTGACACACCCGAAGCTAGACCCTCTGATGTTACTACCAATAAAGGTAAGGGGATCCAAGTAGCGCCTGTCAGGACGAAGGCTCAGACTGTGGTTATCCCCGAGACCACCCAAAAAGAGAAGGAAGAAATCTTAAAGATATTCAAGAAGAGCGACTACGATGTCGTGGAGCAGCTAGGGAAAACCCCTTCAAAAATATCCATGTTGGCTCTCTTACTCTGCTCCGAGGCTCATGCCAAAGCCTTGATCAAATTTCTGAAGACGGCACACGTGCCTCAAGAAACTTCTGCGGACCAGTTTCAAGAGTGCGTGGCTAGCCTTACAGCCGATAATGGTCTTGGTTTTTCTGATGCTGATTTGAGCCCTAAGGGAAGAAAGCATAACGATGCACTGCATGTCTCGGTAGAGTGCAGGGGGACCACACTTGCTCATGTTTTGGTAGATACTGGTTCATCCTTAAATGTTTTACCAAAGAAGGCGTTGGACAGGTTAGACTGCGAAGGTTTGACCCTAAAGCCCAGTAACATCATTGTTAGAGCCTTCGACGGTTCTAAGAGGATGGTTCACGGATAAGTGGACCTTCCAATCAAAGTGGGTACAAAAATTTTCAACTCTACATTTTATGTGATGGACATCCGTCCTTCATATTCATGCTTGTTGGGAAGGCCATGGATCCACAATGCTGGGGCAGTCACTTCTTCTCTACACCAAATGCTAAAGTATCAAGTTCAGGGTAAGATCATAACGGTTCATGGTGAGGAGGAGTATATGATAAGTCACCTTAACTCCTTTCGCTATGTGGAGTTAGATGGCGAATTCATAGAAACGCCTTTCCAACACTTTGAAGAGGTTTCTCCTGAAGTCGCAGTAGAAAAGACAATGACTGATGTGTCGATCATTTCCAAGCATGTGTCTCAGATGGAATCCCTTAAAGATGCGGAGGCTGTAATCAAAGAAGGAAGAAGTACAGTGTGGGGGCAACTGCCTGATTTTCCTCACAAGACGGACAAGTTCGGACTAGGTTTTACTTCCGCTGGCCAAAAAGCTGTGCGTCGCTCCTGGGCTGGAGGACCACCCCTAAAAATCACTCACCATGGAATTCATGCCTTAGAAGATGATGATGAAGAAGACAACTTTGAAGATTGGATCTTTCCAACCACTGAAGGAGGATTAAGCAACTGGGAGGCGAAAGACTTCGTTCCCATCACTTTCATCAATCAGTAATTTATCTTTGAACAATTTCCTGTTTGGTCTGTAATAATTAAACAATTCGTACACTCTTTTCACCTTATGCCTTACCCGGGGCATATAGGTCCATTTGTAAGGGTTTTGATTCTTCATTTTCATATGCCATTTTTAATGAATCATTGGACGTTTTCATCTATAAACTGTTGTGTTCATTTTCTTTCCTTTTACATTTTGTTTTGTTTAAGGATGGCTATCTGTTGTACCCCAAAATTTGCCCTCCCATTTCCTCAACATTTTCTCATCACAAAGCCCTTGGAGATCAAGTTCCAGTTAGGGTTTCCTCTGCTCAAGACTTCTCCTTGCACTGTTGACCCAAATTAGGGTTTGTGATTGCACAAAGATATTTTGACCTAAAATGCCTAAGATGACTTCTATGCTTCATGTTGGACTCCCAAGTTTACCCATACCAAGTTTCAAGTCTTGATTCCAAATTTTGCCCAGTCAATTGGACAGTTGACCTAGAAATCAACTGTATTGGGGAAAAAGTCAACTGTGGCCAATTGACAGTCAAACCTCATGAAAATTGACCCACATCAACATTATGAACTCACATGGACCTTTTGATCAAGTTTGGATCACAATTCCTCAAGAAATTTGATCAGATCACCAAAAGGGCAAAATGGTCATTTTTAGGGTTTTGACTGCACAAAGGCAATTTTTGACTGTTTGACCTAGCCAATGGCAAATCAAGCTCACATATGGACTCAAAGACCCCATGGAATTGTATTGACATGCTCAACAAGTTCAAAAGATCCCAATTACACAAGATTGACAGTTGAATTTCTCAGTCAATTGGTCAATTTTGACTGTATACTGAAAAGTCAAAACTTTGACTTTTTGGTCAAAATCAAGGGTCAAGATTCATTTTTCATCAAAGCATGCCAAATCATGAAACTTGTTCACCAAGAAATCAAAAATTGCAAATTAGGGTTTGAAATGAGAATTTTTCATAACTTAGAATTTTTCTAAGTTATGAAAAACCCTAATTTTTTCCCAACTTCGCCCCACTTTCTCACCAAGATTCATTTGGATTCAAGCAAAAGTCAAAACATGAAAGTTGTAGCCTATTGCATAATATAAACCTTTGATTCACAAAGTTTTCCCAAAAGAAGCTTGTATCTCAAGTTACAATTTTTGGAACAAGGGTACCAAACCATTCTTAACTTAGTGAAAATTTGACCTATTTTAGGCAAGTTTTTTTACCTAACTTCAAGACCATTTCTCATACACTTCCACTTGGAATTTCAATTTTCACTTCAAAGATGGATTGTAGTACACATTCCAAGCTTTTCAAAATGTCCAAGAACTCATCAAACAACCTCATGACTTGAGAGAATCGAATTTTGCAATATGGCAAAAAGTCACTTTTGTTCTTGACCAAGACATGTTCATACACATTGCCATTTTCAAGTAAGCTTGGTTTATGCTACATTACAGGCCCCTAAACCATCCAACACTCAATAATTTAATGCATACTCATTGTGCCAAAGCCTTATTTTGTGTATCCAAGCATTGTATGCAAGATTAGGCCATAAATGGAAAAAGTGAAATAGCCATTTTTGCAAAAGCAAGCTTTATGTCATAATGCAAATCCAAGAAGTACAGATCAAATCTAATTGGCACAAGTTTATGAGTTAATCACACTGATCAAGGAGAGGCTTTGCAGCATGTTTAGGGGTCCTCTACCTGTCTAGAACACAAGGTGGCCATTGCTTGCTTAAAGTTCAAGAAACACATCATAACATATACCAACTTTCATCTCAGCACAAGCAAGCCTAAGCAAAGTCATCAAACATATCCTAAACATCAAACACAAGCTAGAACACGAGCCAACCATCCCCAACACCCTCTCATTCCCAGAATCACCTTCAAACTGCCAAAACGGAGTAACCTCTACAGATTGAGTTCCAACTCTCATCCCTTTCATGCTTTCTTGCTAAAAGCTCTTCACGCACCTTCCCTACCATCAATTCAAGCTAACCAAAACCTAAGACACGACCTGTAACACTCCCAGGCCACTTCACCATTTTCATTTTCTTATTTTGCAATTGAAGTTCTCTAGCACGATTCAAGAAGTTTCAGGACAAAGTAGAACTTGGAATAGCATCCTCACACTTCAAGGAAGTTGTACAAATCATCATCTTGCTCTGAAAGCTCCTCCATTGCAAGGCACGATTCCAACTGAACAGGTATATTCATGAGGTTCTATCTCTCAGTATAGGCATTGTTAGCTTTAGGTTTGTGAAGGAAACATGTCACAATCATAGCCCTGAACATGCCCATATGATTAGATTTCATTTATATTATGTATGCTTAGAGAATTTTGAGTCTGAACATTGATGAAAAACTAGGTCAGGAATTGGGGGAGAAGAAATTCTCCCTCATCTTAGAGAGTTAAGTCAATTTTTTTATATCCCTGGATTCGTCTTCTCATGCTCTACACTTTTCATGTTGAAAGTTTTGCTTAAAAGTCCAGGAATTGGGAGATAGGAAACGCGCGTTTTCTTGAACAAAGTTTGTTCTGAGGTTGAAGATGACTGGTTCTGGGCTGAGCCTGGAATGTTTTTCTTATTTGCACCATACATTTACTTCTGAACCCCATAAGCCCATTTTGTTCATTTTGATGATTTTTTGACTTTTCTTTTTTTGGTTTGACTTATTTATTTTTCCTCGTAATATAAAAAATATAAAAATAATTTTTTGCACCATTTTCCTATTTATTAGGTATTTGTTTGTTTAGATTAGTTTTATACATAAATAAATAAATAGATACATTTTATTAAAGAATACAAAAAAATATGCAAAAACATTTTATTTTTATTTTATTTTTGTTTTATCTTCTGAAAATATTTTATATAAAAAAATACTTTTTTTTATATAAATGTTAAATATTATTATTATTATATATATATATAATACATATTTAGGAAATAATATATATACATATATATTTATTAGAATATTTAGGTTAAAATACAAAATATACACACTTTTATTTTCTTATTAAATGTTTAATAAAAAAAATACCCTTTTCATAAATATACTTCATTTTTATTTTATTTTTTGTAATAAATAAATATTATGCATAATAAATAAATAATACATTTTATTTAATAAAGCTAGGGTTTTGGCCCTAAATATGAAAAACTCAAAAAAATAATAATTTTATTTTTGTTTATTTTGACATATAAAAATACTTTTTTTCCATACATACAAAAACCATTTTTGCATCTTACATATTTATTCTTATTTCATTTAATTTGTGCAAATAAATATCTTGTAAATATTGATGTAATAGTTAGGTTTAAATTCTTTGTCAAAATCCCCATTTGAACATTTGTACCCCCCTTCCCATATATGGTGTTGTAATAGCTTAGTAAATTTATTTTTCGCACTTTATTGCTTTCTAATTATACCATGTTAGAATTAGGGTTTTGTATGCGAAAAAACAACAAAAATAGTTTGACCTAATTTCAAGATAAGCAAGCATGAAAATGGACACACAAATCACACTTGCACCCCCTAGGGTATCCCACTTGTTGCCTTCAATAAATGGGCCATATTGCATGTTAGGTCTCTTTGGGCAAAACAAACACAAATCAAATGATCATAGTCCCGCGATGACGCTTTCAAAAAAGTTGCCTAAACAAATGATCAAGTCCCTTAAAGAAAATTGCCCAAAGATACTTGATACCATTGCAATTATGGTCTAAACGATGACCCGCGCCCGTCCCTTTCACATCCTAACATGAGATTGTCCACCAAATACAATGGTGGAACAAACTTGTTAAAAGGGTTAAAACATAGCAATAAACTTTGAGAAATTTAGGAGTAGATAACCTCTTAGTTACTTGAATCAAACTTGCAAAAACAAAAACACTTGCCTATTTTCTAAAACCACATTTCACAACACTTTCAAAAACAAATGAAAACCTTTTCAAAAGACATACACCTTTGTATACATCCCAACATGGATCATTATAAAGGTTGCCACCACATTGGCTTCTTTTCAAAACATTTTCAAACCCACACACACGAGCACCATTTCAAACAATTGAAAACAAAAGGCAAGTGATCTAAGCAAGTAACTAAGAGCCCATGGATAACCATGGATAGAAAGGGTGCTAATACCTTCCCTTTCTATAATCTACTCCCCGAACCCAAGAAAACATCTCAAAGGTTTTTGCTGTGCTTTTTAAACCTTTCCTTAGGATAAAATAAAAAGTCGGTGGCGACTCTTGCTCAACCGAAACATTTGTGAAAACAAACGCAAAACCATAGTCAGTTCTCCCACCGTATCACAGAACTGGAGACTCTGCTGGGGATCGATTTAAAAGTGGAGTAACCTTAGGGCTTAGATCACCTTTGTTTTCAATTGTTTGCCTTGTTTGTGTTTATATTTGTGGGTTTTGCATCGGAGTTTCATAGATCCTAACCCGGATCTGGGGAATACCCTTTTTAGGTAGCATAATCTGTGAGGGACCTGTCCGACGTAGACCGACATGGGTGAAGCAGTGGCTACGTTGGTGTGGCACCTTGGTCTGTACCTATATCCCTTGTGTTGCAATGAGGAGAATATAGGTCTTCTAAGGAGTCATAAAACACCAACCAACCTTAGAACCTTAAATTGACCAAACTTGGCCATTAGGACAGTAGCAGTATGCTACACTCATTGAGGCTAAACTCTCGCGATGGTTCTGGCCGCAAGAAAAGATTGCGATGCTGGAGTTATGATCGATTGAGGGTAGTCAATGATTTGAGATCCTCTAGAACCCGGTTACTTTTGATAGGACAGGTTTTAACCAACGAAAGCAAAAGAGGGTAATACCTAAACTTCATGCTGGCCTGAAACCTAAGGGTTCTCTTGTGTGACTTGTGTGCCTTATCATGCTTGCCTGTGTGAATACTTGTGGTGTGCTTCATCATAGCATCATGCCATCATACCATTGCATGCATCCTGTATAAAGGACTAACCCATTTCAAAGACAAAAAAAGTTTCATCTTTGCTCTGTTTTGTAGGACATCATGATGCCCGTTCGTAGGAATACTATCCGGCTCAACTTTGTTCAACCACCAACTTTGCTCAAGGATTTGGTTGGTAGGATTCCAAACACTTCTTCCTTCATCAACAGGCATGGTTCTCTCCTTGGCTTGATCACTGCAAAATGGGACCAACAACTGATCAGTGTTCTGACCCAGTTTTATGACCCTTTGTATCATTGTTTCACCTTTCAAGACTTCCAGCTGGTTCCTACCTTGGAAGAATTTTCTTATTTGCTTGGGATCCCTGTCTTGGAGCAAACTCCTTTCACTGGTTTGGAAAAGACTCCTAGGCCTGAAGAAGTTGCTACAGTTCTCCCCTTGACCAAAGAAGAGGTATTGGCTAACTGGGAAACTAGAAGTGGAGTTAAAGGCTTTTTGGTCAAGTTTCTGGTTGGCAAAGCTAATGGTTTCTGGAATGACTTGGACTTCAGGGCGTACGAAGACATTCTGGCTCTTTTAATCTATGGCCTGGTATTGTTTCCCAATCCTGACACCTTTATCAGTATCCATGCCATAAGGATCTTCATGTCTCGGAATCCTGTACCCACTCTTTTGGGTGATATCTTGCAACAACTCTATGCTCGTACCACTCGAAAATGGGAAACTCCGTGGTGTTGTGCTCCTTTGCTAGTGAGGTGGTTTATTTAGCACCTTCCTAAGTTCGTGCTGAAGAATAAAGAAGGAAAGGGTTGGGCTCATAGGCTAATGTCTCTCACTGATAATGACATCACTTGGACTCTCAGAGGTTTGGATGAGGTAGTTGTCATTGATCGTTGCGGAGAATACCCTAATGTTCCGTTGATTGGTATCCAAGGAGGAATCTCTTATAATCCGTGCTTAGCTCTCCGCCAGTTTGGAAGAGCCAGAAGAGTTGGGCCTCATGAAATGTTGGTTCCTCACTTCCATTTTGAGTTTCAGACAGACAGTGACAAACTACGCCATGGATTCATTCGAGCTTGGGACAGAATTCACAAAGCTGACCCACATGAGTTGGGACCAAAGACTTCTCTACCAATGGAACCCTATTGCAAATGGGTCCGCATCCGTGCTCAGAAGTTAGGTATGCCGTATGAAGCTATCAGACCTATCATTCTTGAATCTCCTGATGAAGATGAGGTTCCTCCAACTGTCCTCCCTCCTCAGATACCCACTGATTTTTATACAATGAAGAGATCTTGGGCGCAGCTAAAGGAAGAACGGGATTTTTATCGGGAAAAATTCAACGAACAGGAGCGGAAGATCCAGAGGATGACTAAGCAATTGGAGGAAGAGCGGGTTCTGAATAACTACATCAACACTGAAAAAAGGAGGCCATGGGAGCACTGATGGGCTTTGGATATTTCCTTTTATAGCTTTTATTTCCTTTCCAGTATTTTTCATTCCTGTAATGCCTAAGGGCAAGTTGTTGAACAATTAAAATTTTAATCTAATGAAGTGTGTTTCCCTTTTTGTCTACAAAGTTGAATCTTGTTTGTCTTTGAAAACATAAAACATACGCATCTCATTGCACCATATGCATAGCAGGTACCCTATTTCACAGGTTGCTTAATCTTCTTCGCTGTTTATTTGAACAGTCATCATGAATCCAGACTCATCCAGTGAGCAAGCAATCAAGGCCCTTCAGGCCCAAAGTGCCCAGTTTCAAGAGATGGTCCTAAGCCTGGCCCAAGGTCAGCAAGAGTTGAAGACTCTACTCCTAAAGAAGAAGAAGAAAAAGAGGACTGCGTTATTCAACACTGGACGCAGATTTGGGAACACACTCCATAATGAAGCTGAACCAACTACTTCTTCTACTGAGAAAAATAGTCCCCAAGGGGGAGGAGCTCCTAGTCCTGCAGTCTCTGACAACGAGACAGACTACAATGACGAACAATATCCACCTGCTGCCGACAGATACAAGCAGTTGGAGGACCGCTTGAGCGCCATGGAGATTCAGAATGTGCCAGGGCTGGATTTCGGAGATTTGGGGTTATCTTCTGGGGTAGTAATTCCACACAAGTTTAAGGCGTATGCCTTTGCCAAATACGACGAGGCTTCCTGTCCAAAGCTGCATCTAAGGTCGTACGTAAGGAAAATCCAACCTTACATGGCAGATAAGAACCTTTGGATTCACTTCTTCCAAGATAGCCTTTCGGGGTCACAGCTTGAGTGGTTCTACCAACTAGATGGAACTAGCATCCGACACTGGGAAGATTTGGCAACCGCATTCTACAGACAATATCAATACAATTCTGATCTTGCTCCTACGCGTACCCAACTTCAGGGTATGTCTCTAGGAACGGGCGAAGGGTTCAAAGAATATGCACAAAAATGGAGAGATTTGGCTGGCAGGGTGCAGCCTCCATTGACTGATTGTGAGCTGGTTGATATGTTTCTAGGGACTTTGTCTGGTCCATTTTCAATCATTTGGTTGGTAACTCCTCCGCTGGGTTTACGGATTTGATTCTGACAGGAGAAAGAATTGAAGCTGGCATCAGGTCAGGAAAGATACAAAAAGCTGCCTCCACAAGTACTGAGAAGAGGCCTTTCAAGAAAGAAGCGAGTGCCGTCTATGGTCCTAGAAGACAAGTCAAGCCAGAAAGTCGCCAAGCCGTCAATGCTTTGGTCATTTCAAAACCTGTTGCTGCTCCTCAGCAGTACAATCAACAAAGAGGTGAAAGGCCCAAGAGGCAGTATACTCGGTTGAGTATGACCTTATCACAAATTTTACCGCAACTGTTATCAACCAACTTGGTGACCATCAAAGAAGCTCCTAAGGTCATTAATACTGCATCTCCTAAGTATAACCCGAATGCCTGTTGTGCTTATCATTCTGATAGCCCCGGGTATACTACTGATGATTGCTGGGCCTTGAGAAACAAAGTGCAAGATCTTATCGACGCAAAGGAAATTCAGTTTGAAGTGCCTGAGAGGCCAAATGTTGTAACTGCTCCTATGCCCCAGCATAGAGTAAATGCCATTGAGGAGGATTTATATGCTGTTTCGGTGAATGATGTTGCTACCCCTCTTTTGACTGTTAAGAGGAACTTACTACTAGCCGGTTTATTTCCAGGTTATAGTAAGGGTTGCCTCTTGTGTGCTGTTATCCCTACCGGTTGTCCGCTGCTGAAATCAGGCATCCAAAGCCTGATGGATAGCAAAGAAATTCTGTTCAAGAAAACTGCTGTTCCGTTTGTTTCCGCTGAAGAAATATCTGTTGTCACAATTTACAATCCTACCAAAGCTCCCCTGAGGAAGCCAATCCAAATTATGTCTGTTGCACCCATTACCATTACTGTTCCGGGGCCCCTCCCCTATGAATCTGATAAAGCGGTCCCATGGCATTATGGGGCAGACGTGTATGTGCTTGGGGTGAAGCAGGAGTTCAACACCAATACCAGTATCAGTAACATCACTGGTCCCGCCAAGATTACCCGCAGTGGCAGGCTCTTCTCGCCTGACATTGCACCGCCAGTTATCCGAAAACCCCTTACCATCACACCCGCAAGTGTGCATGTTCCAATTCAGGTTCCTGTGTCTACTACTGCCGCCGAGTCCTCTGATACTCGGGGCAAAGAAGTTGTTACCGATTTGCCTGCCAGGACGGAGGCATCAAAAAAGACTGCTGCGGAAGCCTCCCAACAAGAAATGGAGGAAATCCTTAAAATCATTAAAAAGAGTGACTTCAATGTTGTTGAACAGTTGGGGCATACCCCCTCAAAAATCTCTATGCTATCATTGCTGCTATGCTCAGAGGCCCATGCAAAAGCCCTAATTTCATTTCTGAAAACGGCCCATGTGCCGCAAGAGACCTCTGCAGATCAATTCACCGACTGTGTGGCTAATTTGACAGCTGACAATGGCTTGGGGTTCTCGGATGCTGACCTTACCGCCAAAGGGAAAAATCACATTGATGCCCTGCATGTCTCTATAGAATGCAGGGGCACTACTCTCGCACACGTGTTGGTGGATACCGGTTCTTCCCTGAATGTTTTGCCCAAGAAGGCATTGGATCGCTTGGATTATGAGGGTCTGGAATTGAAGCCTAGTAACATCATTGTTAGAGCCTTTGACGGTTCCAAGAGGATGGTGCACGGTGAAGTAGACATTCCTATTCGTGTGGGTTCCCAAGTCTTTGACTCAACGTTCTATGTAATGGATATTCGTCCATCTTACTCCTGCTTGTTGGGTCGACCCTGGATTCACAAGGCTGGGGCAGTAACATCCACTCTACACCAAAAGCTCAAATACCCTGTCAAAGGGAAGATTGTTACTGTGCAGGGTGAGGAGGAATACATGGTTAGTCACTTGAATTCATTCCGGTATATCGAGATGGACGGGGAATTTATTGAAACCCCCTTTCAGCATTTTGAGGAAGTACCTCCGACATTGGCATCGGCTGAGGCAGTGGTTGAAGAAGACTTTTCATTGAAGATGGCGTCCTTGAAAGATGCCCAGGCTGTAATCGAGAAAGGCAATTGTACAAACTGGGGTTAGCTTCCTGACTTCACTCAAAAGAACGACAAGTTTGGGCTGGGCTTTACTGCAGAGGCTCAGAGGGCTGTGCGCAAGGAAAAGATCAGAAAGGCTACAGTGTTTATCACCAGTCCGAGAGTGAATGCTATCGAGGAGGATGTAGAGGAAGCAGAGTTTGACAGTTGGATCTACCCGACCACCAGCAACGGACCAAGCAACTGGACGGCAAAGGATTTTACACCTATCACATTTGTCACGTAGTAATTAACTCTTTTGATTTTCAATTTGTAACAAACAATATGTTAAAACTTTATTGGCTCGGTGTCCTACCCGGGGCATCGTAGCTCCATTTGTGAGGGCTTTTTGTATGACATTTCCATATATCATCAATCAAAACATTGGACGTTTGTTGCATTTCAAATCTTGTGCTCTTTTTCTTTCTGTGTTATATATTGCAAAACAACTATATTTACACACACTCACTTATACAGGTTTCAATCCACTCTGGATCTCACTGGTAACAGCTCTGCTACCACCAGTTATGACTTCGAGAATCCGATCAACTTGGCCGAAGACGAAGGTGAAGATGATTGCGAAGTGCCTGGCGAACTCGCAAGACTGCTACTCCAGGAGGAGAGGGCTATTCAACCACATGAAGAGCCGGTGGAAACAGTTAACCTGGGTACTGAGACAGATAGGAAAGAGGTCAAGATCGGTGCCAATCTAGAGCTCAGCGTGAAGCAACGATTGATCCAGATGCTGCATGATTACATGGAGATATTTGCTTGGTCCTACGAGGACATGCCCGGTTTGGATGCCGACATTGTAGTTCATCACCTACCAACCAAAGAAGACTGCCCTCCGGTAAAGCAAAAGGTCCGTCGTATGCGCCCAGAGATGTCCGAAAAGATCAAGGCTAAGGTTATGAAGCAATTCGATGCCGGGTTTCTAGCAGTAACTTCTTACCCTCAGTGGGTTGCCAATGTGGTGCCAGTGCCGAAGAAGGACGGAAAAGTCAGGATGTGTGTCGACTACAGGGATCTGAACAGGGCAAGCCCCAAGGATGACTTCCCCTTACATCACATCGACGTTCTTGTTGACAATACTGCTCAACACAAGGTGTTCTCCTTCATGGATGGTTTTTCAGGGTATAATCAGATCAAGATGGCTCCGGAAGATATGGAAAAGACCACCTTTGTGACTCAATGGGGCACCTTCTGCTACAAGGTCATGCCATTCGGGTTGAAAAATGTTGGGGCAACCTATCAACGTGCCATGGTTGCTTTATTTCATGATATGATCCATCATGAGATTGAGGTATATGTTGATGACATGATTGCGAGGTCCCAAACTGAGGAAGAACACCTTGATCATCTGAGGAAGCTGTTTGACCGACTAAAGTTATACAAGCTGAGGTTGAATCCCAACAAATGCACCTTTGGGGTGAGGTCCGGAAAATTGCTAGGTTTCATTGTAAGTGATAAAGGTATTCAGGTGGACCCTGCCAAGGTAAAAGCCATACAAGAGATGCTAACTCCAAAGACAGAGAAAGAAGTCAGAGGCTTCCTGGGACGACTGAATTACATTGCCCGATTCATCTCACATCTGACTGCTACTTGTGAGCCAATCTTCAAATTACTGAAGAAAGATCAAGTAGTACGCTGGAACGATGAATGTCAGGCTGCCTTTGAAAAGATAAAGGAATATCTCCAAGAGCCACCCATTCTTATGCCACCAGTGGAAGGAAGACCTCTGATACTATACTTGACAGTACTTGACAATTCAATGGGGTGTGTGCTGGGGCAGCATGACGAGTCTGGCCGAAAAGAGCATGCTATTTATTACCTGAGCAAAAAGTTTACCGACTGTGAGTCTCGTTACTCACTGCTTGAGAAAACTTGTTGCGCTCTGGTATGGGCTGCTCGCTGGCTGAGACAGTATATGCTGACTCACACTACTCTTTTGATTTCAAAGATGGATCCCATCAAGTACATATTCGAAAAGCCTGCTCTGTCTGAAAGAATAGCAAGATGGCAAATGATCTGGACAGAATATGATATCCAGTATACAACTCAGAAAGCAATCAAAGGAAGTGTATTGGCAGATCATTTGGCACACCAACCTGTGGACGATTACCAATCATTGAACTTTGAATTTCCGGACGAAGACATCATGGTGGTAACTGATTGTGAAGTGCCTGGACCGGATGAAGGACCTGAGGAAGGATCCCGATAGTCTATGCATTTTGACGGGGCCTCCAACGCTTTGGGTAACGGCGTCAGCGCTGTAATCATATCTCCCAAAGGAACTCATACTCCACTCACCGCCCGATTATGTTTCAACTGCACCAACAACATGGCAGAATATGAGGCATGTATCATGGGTCTACAAGCTGCAATCGACTTAAGGATCAAATTTCTGAGTGTCTTCGGAGATTCTGCTCTCGTGATCAATCAGATCAAAGGCGAGTGGGATACGAAACACCCAAATCTTATTCCTTACAAGGAGTATGTGTTGACCTTGCTTCCCCACTTTGAAGAGATAACTTTTGAGCACTTCCCAAGAGAGGAGAATCAGCTAGCGGACGCACTAGCTACGATGTCTTCAATGTTCAAAGTTAAATGGGACAATGAGGCTCCCCGGATCATCATCTGGAAGTTAGACGAACCGGCATACTGCTGCGATCTTGAGGCCGAAAAGGTGACTAAAAAACCCTGGTATCATGAGGTGAAGAGGTACTTGGAAGCTCAGGAATACCCTGAAGGTGCATCTGTCAATGACAAGAAGTTCATGAGGAGGTTTGCGGTAAAATTCTTCCTCAACAACGACATTCTCTACAAACAGAATCATGATTCAACTCTACTGCATTGTGTGGATAAGGCTGAAGCAGAGAAGATCATGATAGAACTGCATGAAGGTAAATTTGGGACACATTCCAGTGGACACACCATGGCAAAGAAAATCCTTAGGGCAGGATATTTCTGGTCCACAATGGAAGCCGATTGTTACCAACACTCTCGAACTTGTCATAAATGCCAGATCTATACTGACAAGGTGCATATTCCTCCAGTTCCTCTGAACATCCTGACGGCACCTTGGCCTTTTGCAATGTAGGGTATTGATATGATCGGTGAGATCCGACCGACGGCATCCAACGGGCATCGCTTCATCTTGGTAGCGATCGATTACTTCACGAAGTGGGTTGAGGCAGCTTCCTACGCCACGGTAACCAAGAGCGCCGTGGCACGTTTCATCCGGCATAATATGATCTGTCGGTACGGCGTCCCAGAAAGAATCATTACGGACAATGGTACCAATCTCAATAACAAGATGATCACTGAGCTCTGCGAGCAATTTAAAATACAGCACCATAACTCCTCTCCCTACCGGCCGAAGATGAATGGGGCTGTAGAGGCAGCTAATAAGAATATCAAGAAAATTGTGCAGAAGATGACAGTGACCTATAAAGATTGGCACGAGATGTTACCGTTCGCTCTTCATGGGTACCGTACCTCAGCAAGGACGTCAACCGGGGCAACTCCTTTCTCCTTGGTCTATGGCATGGAGGCAGTCTTGCCAATTGAAGTCCAGATACCCTCTCTCCGAATAATGAAGGATGCAGATCTGAGTGAAGATGACTGGATCCAGACTCGACTTGATCAATTAAACCTGATTGACGAAAAGAGGCTCACCGCTATCTGTCATGGTCAGACGTACCAAAAACGGATGATCAGGGCATTTAACAAGAAAGTCAAACCACAAGAATATCAAGTTGGTGACCTGGTAATCAAACGCATCATCCTTCCTCAAAGTGATTCTCGGGGAAAATGGACCCCTACATACGAAGGGCCATTTGTGGTTAAACATGTGTTCTCAGGAGGAGCCATGATCCTAACCACCATGGATGGCGATGACCTTCCTCACCCCGCCAATGCAGACATAGTGAAAAGATACTACGCATGAATAAAAGACCCGCTAGGTTGACATACCTAGGCAAAAATAAGGGCTTCCCGGCGAACCAAAAGGGTTCGGGCAAAAATAAGGGATGAAATGAAAAAAAATCTGTACACCCGGCAAGTCGAAAACCTGAAAAGGCGGCTTGGGCAAAAATGGGTATCCCGATGGACTGAAAACCCGAAAGGGCGGTCCAGGAAAAAATTAGGGATAAAGCGTAACACTATGTCTCATTGGATCACTTTGCATCCGGAATTCGGCATCAACTATCTGGCTCAGATCTCGGCATCGATCAATCAGCTTCATCTTCAACCAAGCAGCAAAGTGATGAGACGCTTAAAGACATAAAGGCGATAGCAAAGTTGGAACCCAGTGGGATTGTTCACATAGTTGTTTTGTTTCCTTTTCAAAATTGTAAATTCTATGTTATTCGGCGGCATTCTCTTACTAGGATGTCAGCCTCTTGTACAAAAACGCATATTCGCAGGCAAAATTCAAATCAATACAAATTCACTTTTCCATACAAATGGCCATTGTTTTTCCTTTTTCTGTTTTGTCTTGCGAAGAACGTCCAATGTTCATTTTTGATATATGCATTTGGCATTAAAATTGCTGATTCATAAATATTTGCACATAAAACAAAGGACTAATTACAGGTGACATCAGAAACAGGGGCAATGTGAAGTTGCCTGATGCAGTCTGGTTGCTTTGTCCGCCAAGGTACCAAGGTAGATTCGACTGAAGAATGTGACCAAATCATCTCAACTCCCCACAGAGTAGGACAAGATTCAGCAATACTTTCCCCAAGCAGAGTTGGTTCCCCGTCAATCTTGAAAAGGCACAACATTCCCCGACAGAATATCAGTACCTCAGTACAATTCCAAAAGTTTCCCCAGGAAGGTGGAATCCATATCCCCAGCAGATCTTAAAGCTTATCTCCAATAGATTCCGGAAGCTTATCCCCTGCAGAATACAGACGTCTCTCCCGAGCTTTATTCAAAGTTATTCCTCACAAGGGCTTATAACTGGGTTATCCTCAGCTAATTGCGACGAAAGATCGCCCTCGGCAAAGTTCTTTCAATCCCCAGCGGAGTTTATCATCATTATCCCCAGCGGAATCCATCATTGAAGCCCTCGGCAGGCCTCTCATCAAAACTTCAGCAAAGTATCTCTTCCACAGAGCAATTCCCCGGCCGGTCGTCAAGGATTTATTTTCCTAAGACGAAGATACATTCATAAACATTTCACATTTTCATACATTTTGCTTACATACGTGATAAAGTGCGTATAACACTATCTCATGTTGAATATCATGATATCATGCATATCATACATCATGACATTGCATACAACTTATGTTTTTGCCTTTTCAGGGAAAATACAATCCCAAAGACAACTACCTTCAACTATCACATTTCCAGACTCGATTCCTGTATCTAGCCAGGGCACGTCTGAAGAGTTCAAAGATTTGATTCCTGTATCCAGCCAGGGCATATCTATCAACTATCACAATTCCAGATTCGACTCCTGTATCCAGCCAGGGCATATCTGTTGACCATATTTCCAGACTCGATTCCTGTATCCAGCCAGGGCATATCTGTTGACGACTATTTCCGGATTCGATTCCTGTATCCAGCCAGGGCATATCTGTTGACGACCATTTCCAGACTCGATTCCTGTATCTAGCCAGGGCACGTCTGAAGAGCTTGAAGATTCAATTCCTGTATCCAGCCAGGGCACATCTGTGAGCAACCAATTGTAGATTCGACACCTATATCTAGCCAGGGCATATCTACATGAGGAGATTAAAGATCAAACACCTGTAACAAGCCAGGAAAACATCTGTCTCAAATACACAAGTTCTCGCTAAGGAATCTCTTATGCGATCAACACTTCCAGATGGCATCTATAAGCCCATCTCCCTATCCACCATCTCTCCAAATGGCATCTGTAAGCCCATTCCCGACATCACATTGCTGATACTCCAACATGCGAGTGTAAATTTCCGGGCACTCTAGTGTCCAATCTCCTTTTACCCTCGAGTCACGAAAGGCAAACTTGCCAATCTAACTCTTCAGGTTCAAGAAGATTGAACAGGGGCAACTGTTGTACCCCCAAATTTGCCCTCCCATTTCCTCAACATTTTCTCATCACAAAGCCCTTGGAGATCAAGATCCAGTTAGGGTTTCCTCTGCTCAAGACTTCTCCTTGCACTGTTGACCCAAATTAGGGTTTGTGATTGCACAAAGATATTTTGACCTAAAATGCCTAAGATGACTTCTATGCTTCATGTTGGACTCCCAAGTTTACCCATACCAAGTTTCAAGTCTTGATTCCAAATTTTGCCCAGTCAATTTGACAGTTGACCTAGAAATCAACTGTATTGGGGAAAAAGTCAATTGTGGCCAATTGACAGTCAAACCTCATGAAAATTGACCCACATCAACATTATGAACTCACATGGACCTTTTGATCAAGTTTGTATCACAATTCCTCAAGAAATTTGATCAGATCACCAAAAGGGCAAAATGGTCATTTTTAGGGTTTTGACTGCACAAAGGCAATTTTTGACTGTTTGACTAGCCAATGGCAAATCAAGCTCACATATGGACTCAAAGACCCCATGGAATTGTCTTGACATGCTCAACAAGTTCAAAAGATCCCAATTACACAAGATTGACAGTTGAATTTCTCAGTCAATTGGTCAATTTTGACTGTATACTGAAAAGTCAAAACTTTGACTTTTTGGTCAAAATCAAGGGTCAAGATTCATTTTTCATCAAAGCATGCCAAATCATGAAACTTGTTCACCAAGAAATCAAAAATTGAAAATTAGGGTTTGAAATGAGAATTTTTCATAATTTAGAATTTTTCTGTTATGAAAAACCCTAATTTTTTCCCAACTTTGCCCCACTTTCTCACCAAGATTCATTTGGATTCAAGCAAAAGTCAAAACATGAAAGTTGTAGCCTATTGAATAATCTACAACTTTGATTCACAAAGTTTTCCCAAAAGAATCTTGTATCTCAAGTTACAATTTTTGGAACAAGGGTACCAAACCATTCTTAACTTAGTGAAAATTTGACCTATTTTAGGCAAGTTTTTTACCTAACTTCAAGACCATTTCTCATACACTTCCACTTGGAATTTCAATTTTCACTTCAAAGATGGATTGTAGTACACATTCCAAGCTTTTCAAAATGTCCAAGAACTCATCAAACAACCTCATGACTTGAGAGAATCGAATTTTGCAATATGGCAAAAAGTCACTTTTGTTCTTGACCAAGACATGTTCATACACATTGCCATTTTCAAGTCAGCTTGGTTTATGCTACATTACAGGCCCCTAAACCATCCAACACTCAATAATTTAATGCATACTCATTGTGACAAAGCCTTATTTTGTGTATCCAAGCATTGTATGCAAGATTAGGCCATAAATGGAAAAAGTGAAATAACCATTTTTGCAAAAGTAAGCTTTATGTCATAATGCAAATCCAAGAAGTACAGATCAAATCTAATTGGCACAAGTTTATGAGTTAATCACACTGATGAAGGAGAGGCTTTGCAGCATGTTTAGGGGTCCTCTACCTGTCTAGAACACAAGGTGGCCATTGCTTGCTTAAAGTTCAAGAAACACATCATAACATGTACCAACTTTCATCTTAGCACAAGCAAGCCTAAGCAAAGTCATCAAACATATCCTAAACATCAAACACAAGCTAGAACACGAGCCAACCATCCCCAACACCCTCTCATTCCAAGAATCACCTTCAAACTGCCAAAACAGAGTAACCTCTGCAGATTGAGTTCCAACTCTCATCCCTTTCATGCTTTCTTGCTAAAAGCTCTTCACACACCTTCCCTACCATCAATTCAAGCTAACCAAAACCTAAGACACGACCTGTAACACTCCCAGGCCACTTCACCATTTTCATTTTCTTGTTTTGCAGTTGAAGTTCTCTAGCACGATTCAAGAAGTTTCAGGACAAAGTAGAACTTGGAATAGCATCCTCACACTTCAAGGAAGTTGTACAAATCATCATCTTGCTCTGAAAGCTCCTCCATTGCAAGGCACGATTCCAACTGAACAGGTATATTCATGAGGTTCTATCTCTTAGTATAGGCATTGTTAGCTTTAGGTTTGTGAAGGAAACATGTCACAATCATAGCCCTGAACATGCCCATATGATTAGATTTCATTTATATTATGTATGCTTAGAGAATTTTGAGTCTGAACATTGATGAAAAACTAGGTCAGGAATTGGGGGAGAAGAAATTCTCCCTCATCTTAGAGAGTTAAGTCAAGTTTTTTATAACCCTGGATTCGTCTTCTCATGCTCTACACTTTTCATGTTGAAAGTTTTGCTTAAAAGTCCAGGAATTGGGAGATAGGAAACGCGCGTTTTCTTGAACAAAGTTTGTTCTGAGGTTGAAGATGACTGGTTCTGGGCTGGGCCTGGAATGTTTTTCTTATTTGCACCATACATTTACTTCTGAACCCCCTAAGCCCATTTTGTTCATTTTGATGATTTTTTGACTTTTCTTTTTTTGGTTTGACTTATTTATTTTTCCTCATAATATAAAAAATATAAAAATAATTTTTTGCACCATTTTCCTATTTATTAGGTATTTGTTTGTTTAGATTAGTTTTATACATAAATAAATAAATAGATACATTTTATTAAAGAATACTAAAAAATATGCAAAAACATTTTATTTTTATTTTATTTTTGTTTTATCTTCTGAAAATATTTTATATAAAAAAATACTTTTTTTTTATATAAATGTTAAATATTATTATTATATATATATAATACATATTTAGGAAATAATATATATACATATATATTTATTAGAATATTTAGGTTAAAATACAAAATATACACACTTTTATTTTCTTATTAAATGTTTAATAAAAAAAATACCCTTTTCATAAATATACTTCATTTTTATTTTATTTTTTGTAATAAATAAATATTATGCATAATAAATAAATAATACATTTTATTTAATAAAGCTAGGGTTTTGGCCCTAAATATGAAAAACTCAAAAAAATAATAATTTTATTTTTGTTTATTTTGACATATAAAAATACTTTTTTTCCATACATACAAAAACCATTTTTGCATCTTACATATTTATTCTTATTTCATTTAATTTGTGTAAATAAATATCTTGTAAATATTGATGTAATAGTTAGGTTTAAATTCTTTGTCAAAATCCCCATTTGAACATTTGTATCCCCCTTCCCATATATGGTGTTGTAATAGCTTAGTAAATTTATTTTTCGCACTTTATTGCTTTCTAATTATACCATGTTAGAATTAGGGTTTTGTATACGAAAAAACAACAAAAATAGTTTGACCTAATTTCAAGATAAGCAAGCATGAAAATGGACACACAAATCACACTTGCACCCCCTAGGGTATCCCACTTGTTGCCTTCAATAAATGGGCCATATTGCATGTTAGGTCTCTTTGGGAAAAACAAACACAAATCAAATGATCATAGTCCCGCGATGACGCTTTCAAAAAAGTTGCCTAAACAAATGATCAAGTCCCTTAAAGAAAATTGCCCAAAGATACTTGACACCATTGCAATTATGGTCTAAACGATGACCCGCGCCCATCCCTTTCACATCCTAACATGAGATTGTCCACCAAATACAATGGTGGAACAAACTTGTTAAAAGGGTTAAAACATAGCAATAAACTTTGAGAAATTTAGGAGTAGATAACCTCTTAGTTACTTGAATCAAACTTGCAAAAACAAAAACACTTGCCTATTTTCTAAAACCACATTTCACAACACTTTCAAAAACAAATGAAAACCTTTTCAAAAGACATACACCTTTGTATACATCCAAACATGGATCATTACAAAGGTTGCCACCACATTGGCTTCTTTTCAAAACATTTTCAAACCCACACACACGAGCACCATTTCAAACAATTGAAAACAAAAGGCAAGTGATCTAAGCAAGTAACTAAGAGCCCATGGATAACCATGGATAGAAAGGGTGCTAATACCTTCCCTTTCTATAATCTACTCCCCGAACCCAAGAAAACATCTCAAAGGTTTTTGCTGTGCTTTTTAAACCTTTCCTTAGGATAAAATAAAAAGTTGGTGGCGACTCTTGCTCAACCGAAACATTTGCGAAAACAAACGCAAAACCATAGTCAGTTCTCCCACCGTATCACACTATCCCTTACACACACCCACACTCACAAAATGCAGGTACCTATCCACTCCGGATTCCATGGGTGACTATTCTGCTTTGGCCTTCGGTGACTCTGAAGATTTGGTCAATCATGCCGAGTACGAAGGTGATGAAGACTGTGAAGTGCCTGGAGAGTTAGATAGACTTTTGCAACAAGAGGAAAGGGCTATTCTGCCCCATGAAGAATTGCTAGAGACTATCAATTTGGGAACAGAGGAAGACAAGAAAGAGGTTAAACTGGGTGCCAACCTGGAACCAAATGTTAAAGAGCGCTTAGTTCAGTTGTTGAATGAGTTTGTTGAAATCTCCGCCTAGTCCTATGAAGATATACTGGGACTGGATACATATATTGTGGTTCACCGTCTCTCTACAAGAGAAGACTGTCCACCTATCAAACAGAAAGTCCGCTGAATGAGGCCCGACATGTCCGAAAAGATCAAAGCTGAGGTGATGAAACAATTCAATGCTGGTTTTATGGTTGTTACTTCCTATCCACAATGGGTTGCTAATATTGTGCCCGTGCCTAAGAAGGACGAAAAAGTCAGAATGTGTGTGGACTACAGAGACCTAAATAGGGCTAGCCCTAAAGATGATTTTCCACTGCCACACATTGACATCTTGGTTGACAATACAGCTCAACACAAGGTATTTTCCTTCATGGATGGATTCTCGGGATACAACCAGATCAAAATGGCCCCCGAAGACATGGAGAAGACTACTTTTGTTACACAGTGGGGTACCTTCTGCTATAAAGTGATGCCATTCAGATTGAAGAATGCAGGGGCAACCTATCAGCGACCCATGGTGGCTTTGTTTCATGACATGATACATCATGAAATCGAAGTCTACGTAGACGACATGATAGCCCGTTTACAGACAGAAGAAGAAGACCTCGACCATCTGCAAAAGCTGTTTGCCAGATTGCAGGAATATAAGCTCAGATTGAACCTTAGCAAGTGCACTTTCGGAGTCAAGTCCAGTAAACTTTTAGGATTCATCGTCAGTAATAAAGGCATCGAGGTTGATCCTGCTAAAGTCAAAGCTATACAATAAATGCCTGCCCCCCGCACTGAAAAGGAGGTTAGAGGTTTCTTGGGGCACTTAAATTATATTACAAGGTTCATCTCTCACCTAACATCTACCTGTGAGCCAATCTTCAAGTTGTTGAAGAAAGATCAGGTGGTTGAATGGAACGATGATTGTCAAGTTGATTTTGATAAGATCAAGGAGTATTTGCTAGAACCTCCTATCTTGATGCCACCCGTTGAAGGAAGACCTTTAATCATGTATCTGACTATTTTGGATAACTCAATGGGGTGCGTACTGGGCCAACATGATGAGTCTGGCCGAAAAGAGCATGCCATTTATTACCTTAGCAAAAAGTTTACCGACTGTGAGACTCACTACTCACTGCTCGAGAAAACTTGCTGCGCTTTAGTATGGGCTGCTCTCCGGCTAAGGCAGTATATGTTGACACATACCACTTTGCTGATTTCTAAAATGGATCCGATTAAGTACATCTTCGAGAAGCCTGCTTTATCCGGAAGAATCGCTAGATGGCAGATGATCCTAACTGAATATGATATCCAGTACACAACTGAAAAAGCTATAAAGGGGAGTGTACTAGCTGACCATCTAGCTCATCAAGCCGTCGAAGATTACCAATCTATGTGGTTCAACTTCCCTGATGAGGACATTATGACATTGGACAACATTGAAGGTAACGGACCGTATGACGGACCTAAACAAGGATCCCGATGGACCCTGTACTTTGATGGTGCTTCAAATGCACTTGGAAATGGTATCGGCGCTGTACTTATTTCTCCAGAAGGTTGCCATACACCTTTCACTGCTTCAACTGTACCAACAACATGGCCGAGTCTGAAGCTTGTATCTTTGGTCTCAGGGCTGCTATTGACTTGGGAATCAAATCTCTGATTGTATTTGGGGACTCAGCTTTGGTTATCAGTCAAATCAAAGGAGAGTGGGACACTAAAAATCCTAATCTTATCCCATACAAAGAACATGTCTTGACATTGTTGCCTCATTTCAAGCAAATTACCTTTGAGCACTTCCCGCGAGAAGAAAATCAGCTAGCGGATGCTCTGGCTACAATGTCTTCCATGTATAAACTCAACTGGGATAATGAGGCTCCCCAAATCACCATCGAGCGAATGGACGAACCTGCACACTATCATGAGATTAATACCAAAGAAGCAGTGGAACAACCCTGGTTTCATGAAATCAAAAGGTATCTCCAGACTCGAGAATACCCTGAAGGAGCTTCTGTCAATGACAAAAAGTTCTTAAGAATATTTGCTGCCAAGTTCTTCCTGAGCAATGGTATCTTATATAAGCGCAGCCATGATTATGTTCTACTTCGTTGTGTGGACAAGGTTGGAGTAGAGTTGATCATGACCGAAATACATAGTGGCACATTTGGCACCCACTTAAGCGGACATACGATGGCTAAGAAGACTCTAAGGGCAGGCTACTACTGGTCTACCATGGAAGCTGACTGTCATTAATATTCCCGTACTTGTCACAAATGCCAAGTCTATGCTGACAAGGTACATATTCCTCCAGTTCCTCTCAACGTTCTGACAGCTCCTTGGCCATTCGCGATGTGGGAAATTGACATGATTGGAGAGGTCAAGCCTATGACATCCAATGGACATTGCTTCATCTTGGTCTCTATTGATTATTTTACTAAGTGGGTCGAAGCAGCTTCCTTCGCCTGCGTTACAAAGAATGTGGTTGTCTGCTTCATCAAGCAGAATCTCATATGCTGGTATGGTATCCCGGACAGGATCATCACGGACAACGGTACAAATTTTAACAACACCGTGATCACCGCTCTGTGCGAGCAGTTCAAGATTCAACATCATAATTCATCTCCCTATCGGCCAAAGATGAACGGTGTTGTTGAAGCCGTGAACAAAAATATCAAGAAGATCATTCAAAAGATGACAGTCACCTACAAGGAATGGCATGAGATGTTATCGTTTGCTCTGCACGGATATCGTACCACGGCGCGTACTTCAACTGGGCAACCCCCTTTTCTTTGGTATATGGCATGGAGGTTGTTTTACCTATGGAGGTTCAGATTCCTTCCTTAAGGATTATGAAGGATGTTGGTTTAAGTGAAGACGATTGGATTCAGACCCGACTTGATCAACTTAATTTGATCGACGAGAAGTGACTTGCTGCTGTTTGTCATGGTCAGACGTATCAAAAATGGATGATCAAGGCTTTCAAAAAGAAAGTCAGGCGTCAGGTATATCAAGTCGGAGATCTTGTAATCAAGCGGATCATCTTGCGGCAAAGTGATCCCAGGGGCAAGTGGACTCCTACTTACGAAGGATCATTTGTGATCAAGAACATATTTTCTGGTGGGGCAATGATTCTGACCACCATGGACGGCGACGACTTGCCGCACCCTACGAACGCAGACATAGTCAAAAGATACTACGCATTAAATGACCCGACAAGTTGAAAACCCGAAAGGGCGACTTGGGCAAAAAGGGCATCCCGGTGAATCGAAAATCTGAAAGGGCGGTTCAGACAAAAATTAGGGATAAACAAAAAAAATCTGTACACCCGGCAAGTTGAAAACCCGAAAGGGCGACTTGGTCAAAAAAGGGTTTCCCGGTGGATCGAAAACACGAAAGGGAGATTCAGGCAAAAGTTAGGGAATTAAAGCGTATGATTATGTCTCGTTGGATCACTTTAAGGACAATCTCTTCACGACCAAACTCCAAGCTTCTGATCAATCCAATCATCCACGAACGAAGCAACGAATGGACAAAGATACTCAGAGTTGTGAAGGCTATAGCAGAATGGGGACCCCATGGAATTGTTACACATAGCCATCTTTCTTTTTGTATAAAATTTTTCTCAACTTTTCGACAACATTCTCTTACTAGGATGTCTGTCTCCTTTGTACAAAGATACTTACAAAAGTTAATACAAAAATACTTCAAAGTGCAAAAATTTTCTTGCCTTTCCTTTCTTTTTTACACTTATGTTTTATTCGAAAACGTCCAATGGTTTGTTAAATAGGCATATGCATTTGAGTATAATCACTACTTACAAATAAAACAAAATAAGAAAGGATAATTACTGATAGGTCGAAAGTATAGGAAAATGTCTTTAGGCTATTCCAGAAGAAATCCCCTACAGTATGTCATTCAGATCCTCAACAGAGCTAAAACCTTGAAGTACATATCCCCAACGGAGTTAAATTTCAAAATTCCCATCAGAGTTAAGTTTCTAAAAAACTCCCGATCCCCAGCGGAGCCAGAATACTCTAAACTTTCATCACCAGCGGAGTCCAAAACTTCACATCTTAAACCCCGGTGGAATACTATCCAACTTCCTCCGATTCACCAGCAGAGTTCTCCATAAAACAAGGAATCCCCAGTAGATTGGAATATAACCCAAGCTCCTGATTTCCCCGGCAGAATAAACACTCTCCCCACAGAGTTATCTCCCGACAGAACGAAGATTCTAGTTCCCGTTTCTCCATTTGAAGCCTCCCAGGTTTTAATTCCCCAGTAGAGGTCGTCGGATTTTTCCTTATTTCCCCAGGAAAGTCATGAATGATTCTCACATTCCCACAGAAGTTGTCAAGGTTTTGATAATCCCCGCAGGTTGCCAAGGATTTTCTATCCCCAACAGTAATCAGCAAGGATTTCTCATCTTCAACAATCAAAGATTTTTGGAATCCCCGACATCGGTCAAGGATTTACTTTCCCCGGCAACAGTCAAAGATTTCATTATCTCCAGCTATCAAGGATTTATTTTCCTCAGCAAGACAACTAATCAGCTTACATGCACATCCATTACATTCATATATCATAAACATTGATGGAACACATTTTATTGTATCATACATATCATGCAACATAACTTTGTGCTTTAATTATTTAATAATTATTTTATTTTCTTAATTAAAATTAACTTATAATTTAGGTTTCTTTTAATTATTTAATTTTCATTTTTATTATTATTTAACTTAAAACCTTTTTTTCATAAAAACCCTAAAAAACATTTTTAACTTAATTTCTTCCTTAATTAGTTTAAACTTAATTTTGTTTATTTTTAATTAATCATCTTCTTCAAATTAGGTTAGAAATCCATTTTCATAAAAAACCAAACTAAAATTACATTTTATTTTTTTACATTTGCATTCTTGCACTTTATTTATTTATTTTGTATATTTATTCAAAATTCAATATGGTTGTAATATTTATTTAGGTTTAAATTCTTGTAATATTCCCTATTTATAAATTTGTATACCCCCTCCCCTAAATGATGTAATAGCGTAGTAATTTTAAATTCTGTAATTTATCGCTTTATATACAAATGCTAGTAATTAGGGTTTTGTATGGAAAGACTACAACCAATCAATAGAAAACCCTAATCAAAGACAAATCAAGCATGTAAATCAATACACTTGCACACATATACCCCCTAGGGTAAATCCACTTGCTTGCCTTACAAAAATGACCATATTACACATGTGAGGTATCTTAGCAAAGACAAGCAAAATACAAGATCATAGTCCCTCAATGACGCTATCTATGTTACCTTTTAAAATGATCTTAGTCCATAAAGAAAAATGCTAAGATATCTTGCAACATTGCTAATCATGGTTATACGATGACCCACGCCCGTCCCTTTTACATCCAAAGACATGGTTACTTACCAAATCAATAGTAAGATAACAATGTCAAAGGAAAAATGAAATGAACATGAAAGACTTCTGAGTAGGTAGAATGTTCCTAGTTGCTTGCTCAATTTCAAAACAAAAACATCCTTGATATTTTTAAAACAAACACCAATACTTTCAAAACATCTTACAAACTTGAAAACATTTTCAAAAGATCAACACCTTTGTATACATTCTTACGATCGAGAATCATTACAAAAGTTTGCCTAGACAAAGGCCTCTTTACAAAATACTTTCAAAAACCACACAAAGTACATTTTCAAACAAAAAGAAAGTGATCTAGAAAGTAACTAAGAGCCCATGGAAAACCATGGATGAAAAGGATGCTAATACCTTCCCTTTTCATAATCTACCCCCGAACTCAACAAATAATCTCAAAGGTCTTTCCTGTGCTTTTTCACCTTTCCTTTTGGATAAAAGAAAAGTCAGTGGCAACTCTTGCTAACCGCAACATTTGCGATAAAATGCAAAACACCCAAGTTAGTTCTCCCACTGTATCACAGAACTGGCGACTCTGCTGGGTAGAATTCTAAAAGTGGGGTTACCTTAGGGTTAGATCACATTTACTTGCTTTATTTGTTTGACTTGTATGCTTTACATTATGGTTCTTTGTTTGGGTTTGAATCCTCTACCCGGATTTGGGATACCTTATAGGTAAGTAACAATATGTTATGGAAACTGTGTGGGGTATACCGACATGGTCTAAGCAATAGCTACGTTAGTGCGACATATTTGTGGGTACTGGTAGCCCTTGAGTAGTCAAGGAGAATACGGGGCCGCTGAGTGATGTCATAAAGCACTAATGAACTTTTAGAACCTTTACTTGACCAACTTGGCCATTAGGACGTAGTGAGATGACCGACTTTGGTGCAGTCTGAAGTTGGTAGATACTCGATACTGCATTCATTGAGGTTTGGTTTTTTGGGATATTTTGGTCGCCATTAAAGAGGCTTGTGCTGAAAGAATGCCCAAAGAAACAAACCGGTGATATTGAGCTCCTTAGAACCTGGTTACTATTACTAGGACAGGTTTGAGCCAATTAAACTTCGAGAGGGTACTTACCTATGAGACTCCATGCAAGCCTAAACCTAAGGACTTGTTTGCTTTGTTTGTATATATTTACTTGTACATAACATCATAAACATCATAACATCATACTCATATTCACTAACCATTTCAAGGATCTTGGGATTTATCTTTGTTCTGTTTAGTAGGACATGGATTCTATTCGCAGGAAAACTATTCAAGTCAATCTTGTAAGGATCCCTCCTCAACTTAAAGAGCTAGCATCAAGGATTCATGAAAATTCTACATTTACTGAAAGACATGGTCGCCTACTAAACTTAGTCACCTCCAACACTGATGAAGATATGATGAAGGTGCTCTTCCAGTTCTTTGATCCTTTACACCATTGCTTCACATTTCCCGATTATCAACTTGTGCCAACTTTGGAAGAATTCTCACAACTCTTGAGGATCCCCATTCTCAATCAACTACCTTTCAAATGGTACGAAAAGAGATCCAAAGCCATAAGAGATTGGTCAAACTCTACACTTGCAATCATCTGATATCACAACTAATTGGGAAACAAGGAATGGTGTCAAGGGTTTCCTAGCAAAGTTCTTGTTTGAGAAAGCCCAAAACTGTTGGAACTCTTTGGATTCACAAGCTTTTGAGGAAATTGTGGCTCTACTCATCTATGGGATGGTTTTATTTCCAAATCCTGACCAACTCATAGATGTGAACGTCGTCAAAATCTTCATGTCTCATAACCCAGTGCCTACTTTGCTAGGGGATATCCTACATTCCTTTCACACTCGCACTATGAGGAAAAGAGGTATCCTTATGTGCTGTACTCCTCTTTTGGCGAGATGGTTTATTTCATATCTTCCCCAATCTATATTGAAGAACGAGCAAGGTTCAAGGTGGTCACATAGGTTGATGACACTCAAACATTCATACATTCGTTGGTGTTCCCGATATATAGAGAATGTTACTATTGTCGATCGTTGTGGAGAATTCCCTAATGTCCCTTTACTTGGCATTAGAGGAGGTATCACCTACAACCCATGTTTAGCCTTAAGACAGTTTGGTTACGCCTGAAGGGATGGCCCACATGAGATGCTCATTCAAGGTTTGGTATTTGACTACGAGAACAACGATCAAGGTCATCGCCAGAGATTTATCTGAGCATAGATAGAAAAAGATTGGGGCATAAGAATTCCATCCCTCTTGAGCCTTACCTCAAATGGGTATGAGCTCGTGCTCAAAATATTATAATACCTTACCCCTCCATTCTCCCAGTAATCATAGAGCCTGTTGTGGAAGGAGATGTTCCGTACACTATCCTGCATCCTGACATGCCCACCTCTCTTAAAGACTTACAAAGGGATTGGATACAACTTAAGGGTGAGCGAGACACTTTCGAGGCCCAATTCTACGCCAGCGAGAAGAAGGTTTTGGAACTCACTAAACAAGTTCATGAGGAGCGGAGCCTGAACGCCTACATTGCACCAAAGAGGATGCGTACAACCTTTTTATCTTAGAGTTTTTGTAAGCCCAAAAGAGGCATGATGTACTCAAGCTTTGATTTATTAATATAACATGTGTTCCTTTTTGGTCTAAAGCAAATTTAAATCTCTAATTTCCTTGAAATTATTGCATGTGCATTTACCATTCATCATAACATAAGCAGGTTTCTTACAAACAAGTCTCCTCATCTTTCTACTATTTATTTCAGTAAGATGGATCTCGAGTAGATAGTAAAGGATCTTCAGGCGCATAATACTCAGTTTCAACAGTTGTTTTTGACTCTAGCCAAAGGACAAGAGGGTTTGAAAACTTTGCTGATTGAAGAAAAGAAGGAGAAAGCAAAGAAAATAACCAGAGTTCTGAATATAGGAAGAAGGTTCCAAGGACAAGGCAGACAGACCCTAGACTTTGCAACATCATCTGGTGAAAAAGATAATAAAGAAGGGAAAGGCAAGGAAGCAGTTGTCCAGCCAGAATCTGAAGAGGAAGAAGAAGAGGATTACTCTAAAGAGCAGTATCCCCCGGCCGACGACAAATACAAACATCTGGAAGAACGACTAAGTGCAATGGAGATTCAGAAAGTGCCTGGGTTGGACTTTGAAGAGCTGGGTTTAGTCTCTGAGATTGTTATTCCACCAACCAGTATTCGCTAAATACAACGGAGTTTCGTGTCCCAAAATGCATCTTCGATCCTATGTGAGGAAGATACAGCCTCAAACTGCTGACAGAGATTTGTGGGTCCACTTCTTTCAAGACAGTCTATCTGGAACTCATCTTGATTGGTTCTATCAATTGGAAAGGGCCAATATCCACAATTGGGAAGATCTTGCCGCTGCTTTCTATAAATAGTATCAGTATAACACAGACCTTGCTCCTACCCGTACTCAACTCCAAAGTATGACTATGGTTTCAAGTGAAGGTTTCAAAGACTACGCTCAGAAATGGAGGGACTTAGAAGGAAGAGTCCATCCTCCCCTTTCTGAAAGAGAACTAGTAGACATGTTTCTGGGCACCCTGTCCGGTCCTTTCTTTAATCACTTAATTGGGAGCTCTTCAGCAGGCTTCACTAAATTAATCTTGACCGAAGAAAGAGTAGAAGCTGGGATTAAGAGTGGGAAGATTCAAAAAGACGCATCCTCTGCTGCTGTAAGAAAACCATTTATTGGGAAGAAAGAAGTTGGTGTTGTGTATCCTTAAAGAAATCAAGATAGAACTAAACACTGGCCAATGGTAGGGGCTGTCATGATCCCTAAGCCTGCACCTACTCAACAAAGGAACGATCAGCCTAGAACAGAAAGACCAGTAAGACAATTTACCTGGATTAATATGACACTATCTCAAGTCCTGCCACATTTGTTGAGATCTAATCTGGTAACTTTGAAGGAAGCTCTGAAGAATCCTAACACAACCTCTCCTCATTACCATCCTAATGCTCGTTGTGCTTACCATTCAGAAAGTCCAAGCCATGATACTAACAACTGTTGGGCTTTGAAAAACAAGGTGCAAGACCTTCTTGAATAAAAAGAAATTGAATTCGATGCTCCTGAAATCCCAAATGTTATCACCGCCCCTATGCCCAAGCATGGCCGTGGTGTTAACGCTGTTGAAGATGATATGTTTGTTACTATTATTGATGAACTTGTTACTCCTATCCTGAGTGTTAAGAAGAACCTATTGAAGGCCGGTTTATTTCCAGGATATGAAGAAGAATGCCATTTCTGTCTATCCCTACCAACTAGTTGTCATTTATTAAAAGCAAGTGTTCAATGCCTAATGGATGACAAAGATTTTATTTGAAAATACTCCCGTTCCAACCGTTTCTTACAAAGATGTTTCAATAGTAACCATTTCCGCCAATCCTTCCAGGGTCTCCACCAAAAGACCCGTTAGGATTACATCAGTTCCTAAAGTAGCTCCAATGATAATTACTATGCCAGGTCCAATCCCGTACTCATCAGATAAAACTGTCCCATGGAACTATGGGGGTGATGTCTACTATCACGGTGTCAAGCAAGATTGGCTGGCTGATGAAGACTCAATTCTTGATAAGGCTGACCCCAACATTAGTAATATTGCGGGAACCAGCAAGATAACTCGAAGTGGAAGAATTTTCTCTCTAGATATTGGTCCTCCAAAGACTGTTACCGGTCCTGTGATCATCCATGTTCCTGATCCCATTGACACTACTACTACTACTACAATCCCTATGGTTACCCCTGCTGACACTCCTACCATCGAGTCGACCGAAACTCGAGGCAAAGACATTCTAGTTGAGCCTGTCCAGATGAAGGTGTAAATAGTATCTATCCCTGAGGCCTCCCAAAAGGAGATTAAAGAAATTCTGAAAATTATAAAGAGAAGTGACTACAATGTAGTCGAACAGCTAGGGCAGACTTCGTCAAAGATTTCCATGCTGGCTTTATTGTTATGCTCCGAGGCTCATGCAAAGGCCTTGGTGAAATTTCTCAAAACTGCCCATGTACCACAAGAAACCTCTACTGATTAGTTCCAAGACTGCGTGGCCAGTTTAACCGTTGATAATGGTTTAGGCTTTTCTGATGCTGACTTGACACCCAGAGGGAGGAAGCACAACGAGGCATTGCATGTCTCTGTCGAATGCAGGGGCACAACTTTGGCCCATGTCTTGGTTGATACCGGTTCGTCTTTGAATATGCTGCCTAAGAAGGCTCTTGATAGACTTGACTGTGAAGGTTTGACCTTAAAACCCAGTAATATAGTGGTAAGGGCCTTCAACGGTTCAAAGAGAATGATGCATGGGGAGGTGGACATCCCCATAAAAGTTGGAACCCAAACCTTTGATTCAACTTTTTACATGACGGGCATTCGCCCTTCCTACTCCTTCTTATTGGGCCGACCATGGATTCACAACACTGGTGCGGTTACCTCTACATTACATCAAATGCTGAAATACCTAACTAAGGGGAAAATCATTACTGTCCATAGAGATGAGGAATATATGGTCAGTCACTTAAACTCCTTCAGATATGTAGAATTGGATGGTGAATTCATTGAAACTCCGTTTCAGCATTTTGAGGAAATCCCACCAACCGTGGAAGTAACCAAGGCTGTTTCCCAAATCCCAAAGATTACAAGACCTCCGCTAAAGATGTCTTCTCTGAAATATGCCAAGGCAGTGATCGAAGAAGGTGGGTGCACTATTTGGGGCCAACTCCTGGATATCCCATACAAATTTGACAAATTTGGTTTGGTTTTCACTTCAGGAGCCTAGAAAGCTGTGCGCCGTGCTTGTGCCGAGGGACCACCCTTGAAGATCAGCAACCACAAAGTCAATGTATTGGAGGATGATGAGGATAGCTACGACCTAGAGGATTGGATTTTCCCAACTGTCAATGGAGGACTCAGCAACTGGGAAGCTAAAGATGTTGTCCCAATTACTTTTATCCAACAATAATTGTCTTTAAATTTTGTCGGATCTGTAATAATTAAATAATTCAGACTTTTAAAGCCTTGTGTCTTACCCGAAGCAGAACGGTCCATTTGTAAGGGTTGTTACCTCATTTTCATATGTCATCAATGAATCATGGACGTTTTTTCATACAAACTTTGTGTTCTTTGTCTTTCTTTTTTTACATTTTTATTTATTTCAAAGATAGCTATACTCTTACACACACACATATTCAAAATGTAGATCTACATCCATTCGGGATCCCATGGGTAACGATTCTGCTATGGCCTTTTGTGACTCTGAAACTCTAATCTACCAAGCCAAAGACGAAGGTGAGGAAGATTGTGAAGTGCCAGGGAACTAGCCAGGTTACTACAACAAGAAGAGAGTACCATTCAGCCCCAAGAAGACGCAGTGGACACAATTAACCTAGGTGCCAAAGAAGATAAGAAAGAAGTCAGAGTGGGTGCCAATCTGGAATCCAGTTTCAAGAAGCGTCTGATTCAGTTGCTACATGATTATGTTGAGGTCTTTTTCTGTTCGTACAAAGATATGCCAGGACTTGGTGCTGATATCGTGGTACATCATCTACCAACAAAATAAGACTGCCCTCTAGTAAAACAAAAGGTCCGTCGCATGCGACCAGACATGTCAGAGAAGATCAAGGCCGAAGTCATGAAACAATTCAATGCCTAATTCTTGGTTGTCACCTCCTATCCACAATGGGTTGCCAATGTTGTTCCCGTGCCTAAAAAGGATGGCAAAGTACATATGTGCATGGACTACAAAGATTTGAATAGGGAAATCCCTAAGGATGATTTCCCACTTCCCCACATCAATATTCTGGTTGACAATACAACATAGCATAAGGTGTTTTCCTTCATGGACGGTTTCTCAGGGTACAACCAAATAAAAATGGCGCCCGAGGACATGGAGAAAACAACCTTTGTCACACAATAGGGCACATTCTATTACAAGGTTATCCCATTCGGGTTGAAGAACGCTGGGGAAACCTATCAGTGTGCCATGGGAGCTCTATTTCACGACATGATACATCATGAAATAGAGGTCTATGTGGACGACATGATAGCCAGATCTCAAAAAAAAGAGGAACATATGGACCATTTATAGAAATTGTTTGAGAGGTTAAAGAAATATAAGTTGAGGTTAAACCCGAATAAATGCACATTTGGGGTGAGGTCCGGTAAACTCCTAGGCTTTGTCGTCAACGGTAAAGGTATCGAAGTGGATCCTGCCAAGATGAAAGCAATATAAGAAATGCCTGCTCCTTGCACCGAGAAGGAAGTTAGAGGATTCTTGGGATGGTTAAACTACATTTCCAGATTCATTTCTCACCCGATAGCTACTTGCGAACCAATCTTCAAGTTATTGAAGAAAGATCAAGTAGTCAAATGGAATGATGAATGCCAAACTGCCTTCGACAAGATCAAAGAGTACCTACAAGAGCCTCTTGTTTTGATTCCACCAGTCGAGGGAAGACCATTGATCATGTATCTAACTGTTTTGGAAAATTCAATGGGGTGTATGCTGGGGAAGCATGACGAGTCTGGCCGAAAAGAGCATGCTATTTATTACCTGAGAAAAAAGTTTACCGACTGTGAAATAAGATATTCACTGCTTGAGAAAAATTGTTGCACTCTAGCATGGGTTGCTCGCCGGCTAAGACAGTATATGCTGACCCATACTACCTTATTGATATCCAAAATGGATCCAATAAAATACATATTCGAGAAACCTGCCCTCTCTGGGAGAATAGCGAGATGGCAGATGATCCTGACGGAATATGACATTCAGTATACTACCCAGAAAGCAATAAAGGGAAGTGTACTAGCTAATCACCTTGCTCATCAAGCTGTGGATGACTACCCATCCATGAAGTTCGAATTCCCAGATGAAGACATCATGATGGTAAAAAACTAAAGAACTCATACCATATGACGGACCTGATCAAGGATCCCGATGGACCCTGTTTTTTGATGGGGCGTCCAACGCACTCAGCAATGGGATTGGTGTTGTACTCATATCCCCTGAAGGATGTCACACTCCCTTTATCGCGATACTCTGCTTCAACTGTACAACTAACATGGCAGAATATGAAGCGTGTATTTTTGGCCTCAAAGCTGCCATAGATTTAGGGATCAAGTCCTTAAGTGTATTCAGAGATTCAGCCTTGGTCATCAGTCAGATCAAAGGAGAATGGGACACGAAGCACCCTAACCTCATCCCTTACAAAGAACATGTGTTGACATTAATCCCTCATTTTGAGAAGATTACCTTCGAGCATTTCCCGCGAGAAGAAAATCAGCTAGCAGACGCGCTAGCCACAATGTTATCCATGTTTAAACTCAAATGGGATAACGAGGCTCCCCAAATCACCATTGAACGAATGGACGCACCAGCTTATTGTCACGAGATCAATACTGAAGAAGTAATGGACCAGCCTTGGTTCCATGAAGTCAAGAGGTATCTCGAGGCTCAAGAATATCCGGAAGAAGCTTCAGTCAATGATAAGAAGTTCTTAAGGAGATTCTCTGCTAAGTTCTTCCTTAGTAATGGCATTCTCTACAAATGCAACCATGACTCTGTATTGCTTCAGTGCATAGAAAAGGTTGAGGTAGAAAAGATCATGGCTTATCTACATGAAGGCACTTTTGGCACCCATTCCAGTGGGAATACGATGGCAAAGAAGATCCTACGGGCAGGTTATTACTGGTCTACCATGGAAGCAGATTGCTATCAGCACTCTCGAACTTGTCATAAGTGTTAGATCTATGCTGACAAGGTGCACGTGCCTCCAGTTCCTTTGAACGTCTTGACGGATACTAGGCCCTTTGCTATGTGGGGAATCGACATGATTTGGGAAATCAAGTCAACAACCTATAATGGACACCGCTTCATCTTGGTGGCCATTGACTATTTCATGAAGTGGGTTGAGGCTGCTTCTTTCGCTTCCGGTACCAAGAATGTTGTTTCCCGGTTCATCAAACAGAATCTCATCTGTCGGTACGGTATCCCGGAGAGGATCATCACAGACAATGGTATGAATCTCAACAATACTATGATCACCGTACTGTGCACGTAATTCAAGATCCAGCACCATAATTCTTCCCCTTACCGTCCAAAGATGAATGGTGTTTTCGAAGCCGCAAATAAGAATATTAAGAAGATCATACAGAAAATGACAGTCACATACAAGGACTGGCATGAGATGCTACCATTCTCTCTCCACGGTTACCATACCATGACACACACATCAACCGGGGAAACACCTTACTCTCTCGTATACGGAATGAAGGCTGTCTTGCCTATTGAGATTCAGATCCCATCTTTGAGAATTATGAAGGATGGAGGGCTGAATGAAGAGGATTGGATCCAAACTCGTCTTGATCAACTAAAATTGATTGATGAGAAAAGGCTTACTGCTGTCTGTCATGGTCAAATGTATCAAAAACGGATGATCAAGGCTTTCAACAAAAAGGTCAGGCGCCAAGTGTATCAAGTCGGGGATCTGGTGATCAAACGCATCATACTGCCGCAGGGTGTTCCCAGGGGAAAATGGACTCCTACATACGAAGGACCATTTGTGATCAAAATCATATTCTCTGGTGGAGCGATGATCTTAACCACCATGGAGGGCGACGATCTGCCTCACCCTGTGAACACGGACATAGTCAAAAGATACTATGCATAAGAGACCCGCTAGGTTGACACACCTAGGCAAAACAAGGGCATCCCGGCAAACCAAAAAGGTTCGGGCAAAAATTAGGGATAAAATAAAAAAAGATCTGTACACCCGGCAAGTCGAAAACCCGAAAGGGCGACTTTGGCAAAATAGGGTATCCCGGTGGACTGAAAACCCGAAGGGGCGGTCCAGGAAAAAGTTAGGTAATTAAAGTGTATGAATATGTCCCGTTGATCATCTTACAGATAACCTTTGGCTTCGATTGACAAACTCAGCAGTTTTGATCAATCCAGTCAACTTCGGACAAGGCAGCAAGTGGACAAGACGCTCAGAGACACGAAGGCTATAACAGAATGGAAACCCCATGGGATTATTGTACATAGCTATATTTTCTTTGTATCTAATTTTCGTTTTTTTTACAATGAAATTCTCTTACTAGGATGTTCGTCTCATTGTACAAAATACTTATTAATACAAAGATACTCCTTTGAAAGTGCAAAACTATATGTTTTTCTTTAATTTTCGTGTTTTGTTTACAAAAACGTCCAATGATTTATTTTTGAGCATATGCATTTGGATGTAACTATTGTTTACAAATGAGAAAAAAATAGAAGACAATCACTAATGGCTTTAATAAATAGGATAATATATTTAGACTATTCCTTTAAATCCCTTACAGTGTGTAGTTTAATGATATCAAGCTCTCTCATATCCCTGACGGAACAAAACTTCCAGTTTATCACTCCCCAGTAAAGGTCGTCCAATTTCTCAGGATTCCCCAACAGGATTTCACAAGAAATACACGGAGTTTCCCTTACAACATAGTTTATTTCTCTAACAAATAGGAGCTCATCAACTCATCAGCACTTCAAAACATGAAGACTTACACTCCACGTCCCCAACATCAGTCAGGGATTTATTTTCCCTAATCCAACATTGTTACAACAACATAGCTTACATGCCCATACATCGCATATGTTGCACCCCAAAATTTTCCCTCTCATTTTACTCAACACATGCTCATTGAGGTCCTCAATTTGCCCAAGGATGTCTAAGGATTGACCAGACAAATCCTCCTCCTAAGACAATGAGCCTTAAACTAGGGTTTCCATTTTTATCAAGATGTTTGAGTTCGAAGGGTCCCAAATGATTTCCATGGTCCTAATATGTTCTCAAGACTCTCCATGTCAAATTTCAAGCCTTGCACAAGAAGTTTGCTCAGTCAACTGCTCAGATGCTGGAGAATCGACTATATTAGGTCAAAAGTCAACTGTGGTCCACATACAGTCAAACTTCAAGATTTTTGGTCAACATCAACATTTTGAAGTTATATCCATCATTTTATCAAGGGTTGATCATGATTCCTCAAGGAATTCCCCAAATTCATCAAAACCCAAAAGTTTCTAAATTAGGGTTTCTTAGGAAAAGTCAACCAAACTTTGACCAAGCATAACTTCTTCATACTTTATCAGAAATTTTCCATCCAAGTCTCATTTTAAAGAGGATGCAATTATCTACAACTCATATTCATCCCACAAGTTTAAAATATGCATTCATCAAAAGATATGAATTTCTACATTATAGGTTCTTTTGAAAAGTCAACAAAAATACTTTTTGGGTCAAAGCTTCTTACATGAACATGGAAGACCCAATTGAGATGAGACCAAAAGGGTTGTTTAGGGGACATCCTAAGCTTTCTAAAAAGTCCAAGAACACCTCTCTAGGGTTAAAATTGGAAGAGTCATGTATTATCAAAGTTGACCATTTTTGGAAAATTGCCAAAAGTTAAATGTGCTCAAAAATGCATTTTTTGCCAAAAGGGCCTAGCATTTTACGATTGTATCTTGTTAAGGACATGGTACACGACCCATGAACCACTCCATGCCTAATTCACTTATTTATTTGATTTATTATGATTTAATTCATTTAAAATTGAAATAAAATCAAATAAAATCAAAACAAATCACATAATTTGTTTTTGGGATATTTTTTGCATTGAATGAAGAACTCCTATGCTGTGAATAGCCAAGCAAAATCGTGCCATGCCATGAAAGGAGAGAATCTCCATAATTGGAAAGAATGGAAGCAAATTGAAAACACATTCACATCCTGGATTCTTGCCAAAACAAATGACCTAATTTGATTCCATACATATACAAGATCATTGTGAACCCTAGGAGAGGGACTGGAAGCTGCGCAGCTGCCTCAAAAGCAAGAAACAAATTCCAAATTTTTGGGTAAAAAGTGCAGGTGCTATCTCTTTCCACAGACCAGTTCAAGGCGTAATGAAGGTCAAATTGTGTTCTTGGGTGATCATTGAAGCAATAACAAGCATCCTGAAAGCCTAAAACGTCCATAAACGCACTCATCAAGCCTCACGGTTTGATATTTTTTTGAATATCATTTTCATTAATTTTGGCATCATAAACATGTTCTAAATACATATTCATGGTTGTCATCATGTATGCAACATATCTGGATTGTTTAATTTGAGTATAGGTGCAGGAATCAAAAGATGCCATTCCTAGGGTTTCAAGCTCCGTTTTGGGGTCTTTTAGTACATGCGAAATTATGGCTGGATATGAGTACCATGACGTTCAGGGCTTCAAGCCCAGTTGATTCATGGTCTCTATTGAAATTTATATTGCCTGTATTTGATTTTGAAATGACACAGGGTTGTAGATACGAACATCGTCTGTAGGTAAAAGGTTGTTATCTAACACGACAGAGGAAGGAAGAAGATATGTGGCTTGACCCCATTGGTTGTTTTGAATAAGCGCACGCCTTTTTAAATTTCCAGATAATCACTTATTTTCATATAAGGCATATTGTTGTTGTTATATTAACAGGTTAACATCCTAGTGCAGCTGGCAACAGAGCATGTGTGTAAGTGGGAGGACCTGGGTTCGATCCCGGGTCTAGACATTTTCTTGTTTTCCAAATATCTCTTTTCAGATCCCATGCGCTTCACTTCCAAGATATCACCATATGCCTCAAATTCACCATCATCAGATCTCATCACATCCAGATCCAACGTCCCATATGCGCAGACGTACCATGGATCATCAGGAGACCAGCACAGAGAATCAAGCGTGCTGGTTGGGCTCAGCTCTTTGGGCCTGGACAAATTCAGAAAGGCACCCCCCAATTGCTTCTCATACAGACCCAGATTCTTTTATTTTTATTTTCTTTTATCTTATTATTTATTAATTATGTTTTTTTAATAACACCAAAAATAAATCTTTTTTTATTTAATAAAAAATCATTAAATAAAACATCAAAAATCTTTTTTTTTTTGTAAAAAATATTTAATTAATTAATTAGTTTAATTAAATTAGGGTAATTTAATGTTTTCCTATTATAATTAAAATAATTAGATTTAGGGTTTAATTCTATATTTAACTTAATTTTTCCTTTAAAATAAATATTTTCGCAATTTAGATTTCTAGGTCGGCTAATCATTTCTCGCATCTAAATTGTCGCGCGCTCTTCATTTTCTCTTTTTATTATTATTATTTGTAAATGCTCTGAGTTTGTAATGTAATTAGGGTTTAAATTCCGCATTTTATTTTCAGTCAAAATAATCATGTATCTGCAAAAGTCCTCTAATAGCGTAAGACTGTTATTTTCTCGCTCTTATACTCTATATGCCTGTATATAATGGTTAGCAACTTAGGAGTGTATGACTAATGAATCAATCCTAGATCACTAAATTACAAGATAAATAGCTGAAATCAAACACTTTTGCACACTCACACTACTAGGGTTTGCCTCACTTCGGTTGTCTTCGGTAAACAGTCACTAAGCATAGGGAATTTTAGTGGTTGCCCTCCAGTCTAAAAGATAAAAAATGACCCATTCAAATGTTGCCTCGGAAAGATCTTTAGGACTTTAGGGTAATTACTAAGGTCTCCTAGTCATTGCTTTAGTGACTGTATTTGTCCCCTTCAAACGTCCCTTAAAACTCCAACGACGGTGCTACCTATTCCTTAATAATGGGATAGCGTTGTCTAAAGGAAAACGAACAGTCTTTTTCGAGAAGGTAGAAATCTTAAGTACTTGCTAAAAACAAAACTTTTCACACAAACACTTTTTCAAAACAATTTTCAAAACAACTTCATCACACCCTTGAGGACTGATATAAGGGTTATCACGAAGTAAAACTTTTTTTTTAAAAAACAAGCACACACACAAGCAATTTTAAAATGAGCAATTACCTAAGAGCCCGTGGAAAACCACAGATAGAAAGGGTGCCCCATACTCAGAAATATTCTCGAAAAAGGTTTTTCTGTTCTTTTTCTTTTTCCTGATTGGCTAAAATAAAATTCGGTGGCAACTCTTGCTTACCGCGACATTTTCGAATACAAAATGCAAGCCAGTATTAAACAGTCGGTTCTGCCACCGTATCACACAACTGGCGACTCTGCTGGGCCCTAAGAAATAAGGTACAAGATCTGATCGAAGCCAAGGAAATTGAGTTCAATTCTCCAGAAAAGCCCAATGTCATAACTGCTCCCATGCCTAAGCACAGTTGTTGAGTTAATGTTGTTGATACCGACTTGTTTGTGACCTCAGTGGATGAAGTTTCTACTCCTCTCATGATTGTGAAGAAGAATTTGCTGTTGGCCGGTCTATTTTCGGGTTGTGGTGAAGGTTGCCACATGTGTTCATTTTTGCCTTCTGGTTGCCATTTGCTGAAGTCAGGTGTTCAACGCCTGATGGACAGCAAAGAAATTTTGTTCGAGAAAATTTTGGTTCATGTTGTTCCATCTGAAGACATTGCCATTATAACCATTTCCGCCAATCCTTCCAAGGTCTCCTCGAGAAGACCTGTTAGGATTACATCTTCTCCAAGAATCGCTCCGCTAATAATCACTGTTCCTGGTCCTATCCCGTATGCCCGGGACAAAGCTGTCCCCTAGAATTATGGTGCCGATGTGTACTATCATGGCATCAAACAAGATCTGAAAAATGAAGAGGCTGATCCTGATATTGATAACATTGTCGGGACCAGCAAGGTTACCCGAAGTGGAAGGGTCTTCTCTCCCGAGATTTCCCCTAAGACTGTCAAGAGGCCTATTTTTATTCTGTCTACTACTCCTGCTGGTACATCAACTACTACTCATGTGTTTACTCCAATTATCACTCCCTCCAACGAGTCATCTGGGACTCGAGGCAAAGAAATCATAGGCGAGCCTTCCTGGACGGAGGCGCCTAGAAAAATTGTTGTGGAAGCCTCTAAGCAAGAGATAGAGGAAATATTGAAAATAATTAAAAAGAGCGACTACAATGTGGTCGAGCAGCTAGGGCAGACCTCCTCCAAGATATCCATGTTATCCCTGCTGTTGTGCTCCGAGGCCCATGCGAAGGCTTTGATTGCATTCCTTAAAACTGCACATGTGCCGCAAGAGACTTCAGCTGATCAATTTAAAGATTGCATGGCTAGCCTGACTGTTGATAGTGGGCTGGGTTTTTCAGATGCATACTTGACACTGGAGGGAAGGAAGCATAATGATTCTCTGCATGTCTGGATTGAATGAAGGGGCACCACTATGGCTCATGTGTTGGTAGATACTGGGTCTTTGCTGAATGTTCTGCCCAAGAAGGCGTTGGACCGGTTGAATTGCGAGGGTTTGACTTTAAAGCCTAGTAACATTGTGGTAAGGGATTTTGATGGGTCGAAAAGAATGGTGCACAGGGAGGTGGACATCCCTGTCAAAGTGGGTTCTCAAACCTTTGGGCCCACCTTCTATGTGATGGACATCAGGCCGTCGTATTCTTGTTTGTTGGGTCATCCTTGGACCCACGAGGCTGGGGCAGTTACTTCCACACTACTCCAAATGCTGAAGTATCCGGTAAAAGGGAAGATTGTCACTGTGCGAGGTGAAGAGGAGTATATGGTGAGCCACCTCAATTCCTTATGGTACATAGATATGGACGAGGAATTCATAGAAACTCCTTGTTAGAACTTCAAAGAGGTGCCTTAGATATTGGTATCAACTGAAACTACTACCAACAACAAACCTCCTCTGAAGATGGCTTCTCTCAAGGACACCAGGGCCGTAGTTGAAGAAGGTGGGTATACCAATTGGAGTCAGCTCCCTGATTTCACTCACAAAACTAACAAATTTGGGTTGGGGCTTTACTACAGAGGCTCAAAGGGCTATTCGACGCACTCGGGATGGAGGGCCTCCCCTGCGCATCAGCAATCGTGGGGTTAACGCCATTGAAGACAGCGAGGAAGATTGTGACATTGACAGCTGGATCTACCCGACTACCAATGGTGGACCTAGTAATTAGACAGCCAGAGATTTTATACCAGTTTCTTTCATTCCGCAGTAATTGTATTATTTGTTTTTTGAGCTTGTAATAAACAATTTAAACTTTATGTCCTTGTGTCTTGCCCAGGACACAACGGTTCTTTTTGTGAGGGCTATTATATGTCATCTTTACATGTCATTAATAAAACATTGGACATTCTTGCATACAAATTTCGTGTTCTCTGTTTTTTTTCTTTCTTTCTTGCTTTTTAAAATACAACTATGCTCTTACACACACTCACGTATCAAACTGCAGATCCATATCCACTCTGGATCCCATTGATAACAGTTATGCTACTGCTCATTATGACCTTGAAAATCTGATCAACCAAGCTGAGGACGAAGGTGAGGAAGATTGTGAGGTGCCTGGGGAGCGTGCTAGACTACTACGACAGGAAGAGAGGGCCATACAGCCTCACGAAGAGCCAGTTGAGACAGTGAACTTGGGAACTGAGGAAGACATAAAAGAGGTTAAAATAGGTGCAAATCTGGAGCTTAGCATCAAACAGAGGTTGATACAAATGTTGCACGACTATGTTGAGATCTTCGCCTGGTCCTATGAAGACATGCCTGGTTTGGACACTGATATTGTGGTACATCACCTGCCAACTAAAGAAGATTTCCCTCCAGTAAAGCAGAAGGTCCTCCGTATGCGTCCCAAAATGTCAGAGAAGATCAAAGTAGAAGTTATGAAGCAGTTCAACACTGGGTTCCTAGCTGTCACTTCCTACCCACAATGGGTTGCTAACTTCGTCCCAGTACCTAAGAAGGATAGTAAGGTATGGATGTGTATGGACTACAGATATCTGAACAGGGCAAGTCCCAAGGATGACTTCCCACTGCCGCACATTGAGGCTCTGGTTGATAACACCGCGCAACATAAGATATTCTCCTTCGATGGTTTCTATGGCTACAACCAGATTATGATGGATCCTGAAGACATGGAGAAGACAACCTTCGTTACATAGTGGGGAACTTTCTGTTACAAGGTGATGCCTTTCGGGTAGAAGAATGCTGGGGCAACTTATCAGCGCGCCATGGTCGCTTTTTTCCACAACATGATTCACCATGAGATAGAGGTTTATGTCGATGACATGATCGCCAGGTCTCAAACCGAAGAAGATCACCTTGATCATCTCCAAAAATTGTTTGATAGGTTAAAGATATACAAGTTGAGGTTGAATCTGAACAAGTGCACCTTAGGGGTAAGGTCTGGTAAGCTTCTGGGGTTCATTGTCAGTGGCAAGGGTATTCAGGTAGACCCTACGAAGGTAAAAGTCATACAAGAGATGCCGGTTCCCCGTACAGAGAAGGAAGTTAGAGGTTTCTTGGGACGCCTGCATTATATTTCCAGGTTCATTTCACATCTGACTACTACTTATGAGCCAATCTTCAAGCTTCTGAAGAAAGATCAAGTGGTAAAGTGGAATGATGAAAGCCATACCGCTTTCGAAAGAATCAAGGAATACCTTTAAGAACCACCAATTCTGATGCCCCCGGTTGAAGGAAGACCTTTGATTTTGTACCTAACAGTGCTAGACAATTCAATAGGGTGTGTGATGGGGTAGCATGACGAGTCTGGTCAAAAAGAGCATGCAATATACTACCTTAGAAAAAAGTTTACCAAATGTGAGACAAGATACTCACTGCTCGAGAAAACTTGTTGCGCTTTGGCATGGGCTGCTCGCTGACTAAGACAGAATATGTTGACCCACACTACCTTGTTGATATCGAAGATGGATCCGATCAAGTATATTTTCGAGAAGCCCGCTCTCTCCAGAAGGATAGCAAGGTGGAAAATGATCTTAACCGAATACGACATCCAATACACAACCCAAAAAGCAATCAAGGGAAGTGTGTTAGCAGATCATTTGGCACATCAGGCTGTGGACGACTACCGGTCCATGAATTTTGAGTTCCCGGATGAGAATATCATGTTGGTAACCAACTATAGAAAACATGGACCGGATGAAGGACCTGAAGAAGGATCCCGATGGACTATGGTTTTTGACGGAGCCTCAAATGCACTTGGTAATGGCATCAGCGCTGTAATCATATCTCCGGAAGGTTGTCATACTCCATTCACTGGCCGATTATGCTTCAACTGTACCAACAACATGGAAGAGTATAAAGCATGTATCATGGGTCTTAGAGCTGCTATTGACCTAAGGATCAAGTTCTTGAGTGTATTCAGGGATTTCGCTTTGGTGATAAGTCAGATTAAAGGCGAGTGGGATACGAAGCACCCGAACATTATTCCTTACAAAGAGCATGTACTAACACTACTGCCGCATTTTGAAGAGATCACCTTTGAACATTTCCCACGAGAAGAGAATCAGCTAGTGGACGCGCTAGCTACTATGTCGTCAATCTTCAAGGTCAGGTGGGACAATGAAGTTCCCCAAATCACTATTGAGAGGTTGGATGAACCGGCATACTGCTGTGAGATCGATACTGAGGAGGTAGTCGACAAACCTTGGTTTCATGAGGTGAAAAGGTATCTCGAGGCTCAAGAATACCCCGAGGAGTCATCTGTCAATGACAAGAAATTTCTGAGAAGGTTTGCTGCAAAGTTCTTCCTCGGCAATGGAATCCTCTATAAGTGCAACCATGACTCTACCTTACTGCGGTGTGTAGACAAGAGCGAGGCAGAGAGGATCATGGATGACCTACATGAAGGTACCTTTGGCACTCATTCCAGTGGACATACCATGGCAAAAAAGATCCTACGGGTAGGATATTATTGGTCCAATATGGAAGCAGATTGTTATCAGCACTCTTGAACCTGTCATAAGTGCCAAATCTATGCTGATAAGGTGCATGTGCCTCCGGTTCCTCTGAATGTCTTGACGGCTCCTTGGCCCTTTGCAATGTGGGGCATTGACATGATCAGAGAAATCAGACCTACCGCCTCCAACGGACATCACTTCATTCTAGTGGCCATTGATTATTTCACGAAGTGGGTTGAGGTGACCTCTTTTTCTACCGTGACCAAGAACGTTGTTGCGCGATTTATCAGGCATAACTTGATCTGTCGGTATGGCGTGGCAGAGAGAATTATTATGGACAATGGTACAAATCTCAATAACACGATGATCACTGAGCTCTGTAAGCAGTTCAAGATACAACATCATAACTCTTCTCCCTATCGACCAAAGATGAATGGCATTGTCGAAGCGGCTAACAAGAACATCAAGAAAATTGTACAAAAGATGATGGTGACGTACAAAGACTAGCATGAGATATTGCCATTTGCTCTTCATGGGTACCGTGCCTCAGCACGAACATCGACAGGGGCAACACCCTACTCTCTGGTATATGGCATGGAGGCCGTCCTACCCATCAAAGTCCAGATACCTTCTCTCGGGATTATGAAGGATGCGGGTTTGAATGAAGACGAATGGATCCAAACTCGACTTGATCAGCTAAATCTAATAAACGAGAAGATACTTACGGCTATCTGTCATGGTCAGACGTATCAAAAGTGAATGATTAAGGCTTTTAACAAGAAAGTCAGACGTCAAGAATATCAAGTCGGGGATCTAGTGATCAAGCGCATCATACTGCTGCAAGGTGATCCCAGGGGAAAATGGACCTCCACATACGAAGGGCCATTTGTGGTTAAGAACATTTTCTCAGGTGGAGCTATGATTCTAACCACCATGGATGGTGACGACCTTCCTCACCCTATCAATGCAAACATAGTGAAAAGATACTACGCCTAATTAAAAGACCCGCTAGGTTGACTGGCCTAGGCAAAAATAAGGGCTTCCCGACGAACCAAAAGGGTTCGGGAAAAAATAAGGGATGAAAATGAAAAAAATCTGTACACCCGGCAAGTCGAAAACCTGAAAAGGCGGCTTGGGCAAAAAAGGGTATCCCGGTGGACTGAAAACCCGAAAGGGCGGTCCAGGCAAAAGTTAGGGATATAAAGCGTATCACTATGTCTCATTGGATCATCTTGCGACCAGACTTCGGTATCAATTATCAAGCTCGGATGGCACCAATCAATTTAATTAATCTTCGGCCAAGTAGCGAAGTGATGAGACGCTCGAAGACATAGGAGAAATAGCAAATTTGGAATTCAATGGGATCGTTTCACATAGCTGTTTTACTTTCACACAATTTTGTATAGCTTCTATTTTTACAGCGGCATTCTCTTACTAGAACGTCAACCTCCGTGTACAAAAACGCCTATTATAGGCCAACTTCAAAATTAATACAAGTCATTCTTACACACAAAAATGTTTGTTTTCCCTTTTTCTGTTTTATTTTGCGAGAACGTCCAATGAGTTATTCTTGACATGTGAATTTGAATATAATTGTTGTTCACAAATATTTGCATAGGAAACAAAAAGACAATTGCTCGTAACTTAAGAAACATGAGTAAAAAAACTAAAAGAATGTCAAACCCGACAATTACTCTATCCACCAGGTACCGAGGCAGAGACGGCTTTGGAACACAGTCATCAGTACATGCGATCTCGTTATATCAGTACTCCTCACAAAGTAAATGCTTTCAAAGGCATTGACGTCAGCCTTTTCCAAAACAGGAAGTAACCTCCCCAACCAGGGTCATTCAGAAACCTAACGTATGTTCCCCAGCTGAATTTCATAGTCTCAAGTGAATCAGTAAATTTTTATCTCCCAAGCAGAGTTTATTTCTCTGGCCACAGAAGCTCAATCCCCAACAGAGCTTATTCCTTCAGTTACGGAAGTTCATCCTCCAACAGAGTTATTTCCAAGCAGAGTTATTCTCAAGCAGAGCCTCTCCCCGAAAGAATATTTACAAATAAGGAGCGAATCGACAGCATAGTCGTCTCCGTTCACCATCCCCGACGGAATTAGAAGGATCACAATCCTCTACCACAGTCAGGAATGTTATATTCTCCAACAGCAGTCAGGGATTTATTTTCCCAGACTCGGACATGTCACAATAGCATTTCATGTTTGTGATCGGTGGAAATAGAACTGACTGTTTTGAAATGCTGGTTCGCAAAATGTCGCGGTAAGCAAGAGTCGCCACCGTCTTTTATGTTCTCCAACAAGGAAAGGACAAAAGCACAGAAAAATTCCTTTTCGAGATGTTTCTCGGGTTCGGGAGGTAGATTATAGAAAGGGAAGGTGTTAGCACCCTTTCTATCTGTGGTTATCCACGGGCTCTTAGGTACTTGCTCACTATGTTTTCAAAAATGTTTTGCTTTTCTTGTGTTTGTGGGTTTTGAAAAAGTTCATTTGAAAACTTCGATTCGACTCTTGTATCAGTCCTCAAGAGTGTATGAAGTGTTGTTTGAAAACTTTTGTCAGAAAAGTGTAGGTGCGAAAAGTATTTTTGTTTTGAAAGAGCAAGTATCTAAGAACCTCTACCTACTCAAAGGAAATTAAGCTGTGTAAATGTCCTTTAGACAGTACTATCCCACTATTGAGAAGTAGGTAGCACCGTCGTTGGAGTTATTCGGGTCAATTCGATTATAGGGACATGTGGTCACCAAAGCAATAGTAGGACGTCTTAGCGGTAACCCTAATGTCCTAGATCCTTTTTATCTGAGGCAACCGTTTCGAGGCAACTTGGATCTTTAGACAGGAGGGCGACCTCTAAAACACCCTATACTCAATGACCACATCGAGGCAACCAAGTGAGGCGTACCCTAGGAGTGGCATGTGCGAGTGTGTCAGGATTCAGTTAAGTTATCTTTGCACAAGTATTATGGTGAGCTACGAATTGATTTTATTTTGAGAACAAGTCTTGTCATGCATAGCCTAATTAACATACATCTAACAGTTAATAGTTTGCGGGAAAGTAAATTGTGGAAAATAAATCTACACTATTACAAGGCGTCGGGTATTTACATCGCCAAAAACAAACCCTTTGAAAAAGTAAATGCGGGAAATTAAATGAAAGCGATAAAAAGGTCCTAATTAAAGCTATTATATTCCGGGAAACAGATACAATAATATGATAAAATGGATCGCGTGCGGGAAATTAAATCGGATGCGAGTTTTTTGGGTTTTGACCCTTTTTTTATTAAAGAAATGATTTTTGTTTATTTTTGAATTAAATGGAATTAAATTAAATGAACTATTAAATTAAATTAAATAATGAAAATATTTTTGGATTTTTGAGTTTTTTAAAGAAATAAAATAAATTGAATTAATGCTAATAAAAACCTAATATTCTAAATTGATTTTAAATATTGCAAAAAATATTAAAAGTTAAATCTAATTAAAGCTAAATTGATTAAATTAATTTATTTACAAAAATAAAAGTGATGAAGTTAATTTTAATAAATAAAATATTTTTTGTGTTTTTGATTTTATTAGGAAAAAAGGTTAATTGGTTAGTGATTAATAAAAAGAATAACGATTAATGAATTAAAGGAAAATAATAAAAATAGAGAGAGAGTTTAGGAGTATACGGGCCTGATTGGAGGGGTGAAACAGTTGTTGGCGTCATGTGTAAACTATTTTGTTTTGGCCATTTGTGTTTTAGCTTTTGGCCATTTGTGTTCTGGTCTCAACGTTCCTTAACCTTCTCAAGATGTCTGCCTCGCCATGTATTGGTGTCATGTGTAAACTGTTCTGTTTTAGCCATTTGGCTTTTGGCTTTTGGCCATTTGTGTTTTGGCCTCAATGTTCCTTAATGAACCTGCATGGGATCCTGTCTAAATCTGCAGTGTTGAATCTCATGAACACATTAAATAAATTACTATATATCATATAATACAAATAAAACCAATATATGAAGAAATTTAATGTTTAGGTCAATATGGCATGTATGAATGATTATACCCTTTTGATCATGGAGATCAAATCAACCTTACCCTTACTGGAAAAGTAGTGACATGAATGCTTTTATGCCCTTTTGATCATGGAGATCAAGCCAGCCTTACCCTTACTGAAGAAGTAGTAAGATGTTGGTTTGTAACTGAGATGAGTTGTTTGTTGTGAGATGTTGATTTGTAACTGGGATGGCTTATTTGTAGTGAGAGAGGGATTTGTAATAAGGATTTCAAAGTTTTAGGGTTCTTGAAAGAATTTGATATTCTGACAGTGTTGTGGCAAGGTTTTTTTCTTTTTCCTCCTCCTGGTTTGTGTGAAAAGAATGTGATTATATAATGGAAATTAGGGTAAAGAAAATGGGCTTTGAATGTGCAATTGGGCCTCCAATGTTCACTTGAGTTCGTCACTTTCCAGGCTAAATCGCAGGGACTTAAATGCAATTTTTGAAGTTTAAATGTGAAAACAAAATATAGCCGATATCGAGAACTAACTCCTGTCTGAAAATCGGCTCAATCGGATAAACGGTGAATTAGTTATGAATTTTTGAAGTTTCAGCTCAGACAAACTTATTTTGGGCTCCAGTGTTGACTCTGACACGTTCTTCAATAAAAAACTGGTATTGATCGGAGCATAATTCGGTCTCGACTTTTGAAGCAAAGTTGTAGATATCTGAGTCGGTGACCTTGTGTAAAAATATGAGCCCAATCCGATAAAAATTGACCGAGTTATGAATTTTCGAAGTTTCGGCCCAGATGAAATAATATTCAACATTCAGGATTTTCGGTGCGTCACACACTCTGAGCAAAAAACGAAGGCCTTTTGAATACCTTTTGAACTCAATACCTTCTGTGAAAATGTAGCCAACTCAATTTGTGAAAATCGATACGATGAAAATCGACCAAGTTATGATTTTCTGAACATGACGCAAATAAACTTCTGTCACAAATTTTCTGTACGAAAATACTTGATAAATCCACATTTTTGAAGACCTTCTGATCGAAATTGGCTTCCAGCCGTGAGAGATGAAAACATAGATAATGTCAAGACGGAATTTTGGCCACTGGAACGGGTTCAAAACGAGCCACGATATTCAAGTTATGAATTTTTTAGCGCATAAAAACTGCACTTTCAGCACACTTTTTCACCATATTTCTTCGAGAAAACTCACACATTCGGATACCTTCTTTAAAGAATTGACTCTTGAGCCGAACCTGAATTTGAGAATACGTTATCAGAGATATCTTGGCGAAAGAACACCTGAATATGACGCGCCGGGTTGGACTTGTGAATTTTTCTTGAAATATTTTGAGAAATATGGGAGGGCAAATTTTGGGGTACAACAGTTGCCCCTGTTCAATCTTCTTAAACCTGAGGATGTAGATTGGCTTGCGTGCCTTTCGTAATCCAAAGGTGGAAGATGATTGAACACTAAAGTGCCCAGAAATTTGCACTCGCATGGAGTAACATCAGCATTGTGATGTCGGGAATGGGCTTACAGATGCCATTTGGAGAGATGATGGATATGGGGATGGGCTTATAGATGCCATCTGGAGATTGTTGGTTGAAGGATGGGCTTATAGATGCCATCTGGAGATCGTTTGTAGAATTGTGATCTTGTAAGTTGAACGAGGGAACCTGTGTAGGGTTGCCTGATGATGAGCTCGTGTAAAACTGCATCTTGGAAAGAAGGAAACCTGTGTAGGGTTGACTGATGATGAGCCTGTGTGAAACTGCATCTTTGAAGGAAGGAAACCTGTGTAGGGTTGACTGATGATGAGCCTGTGTGAAATTGCATCTGGAATTGAGAAGGAAACCTGTGTAGGGTTTCTTGATGACGAGTCCGTGTAAAACTACGTCTTTGGAAAGAGAGAACCTGTGTAGGGTTTCTTGATGACGAGTCCGTGTAAAACTACATCTGGAGTTGAGAAGGAAACCTAAGTAGGGTTTCTTGATGACGAGTCCGTGTAAAACTGCATCTTTGGAAAGAGAGAACTTGTGTAGGGTTGTTTCGGGATAAGTTTGTGTGAAACTTCTGGATGAACCAGAGTAATGTTATTTTGAGATAAGTTCGTGTGAAACTTCAGGAGGAACCGGGGTAAGGTTACTGTGAGATAAGTTCGTGTAAAACTTCTGGATGAATCGGGGTAAGGTTACTTTGAGAAAAGTTCGTGTAAAACTTCTGGATGAACCGGGGTAAGGTTACTTTGAGATAAGTTCGTGTGAAACTTCAGGATGAACCGGGGTAAGGTTACTGTGAGATAAGTTCGTGTAAAACTTCTGGATGAACCGGGGTAAGGTTACTTTGAGATAAGTTCGTGTAAAACTTCAGGATGAACCGGGGTAAGGTTACTTTGAGATAAGTTCGTGTAAAACTTCTGGATGAACCGGGGTAAGGTTACTTGATGATGAGTTCGTGTGAAACTACATCTTGGAAGGAAGGAAACATGTGTAGGGTTGACTGATGACGAGTCCGTGTGAAACTACATCTGAAGTTGAGAAGGAACCGGTATAGGGTTTCCTGATGATGAGTCAGTGTAAAACTACATCTGAAATTGAGAAGGAACCGGTGTAGGGTTTCCTGATGATGAGTCTGTGTAAAACTACATCTGAAGTTGAGAAGGAACCGGTGTAGGGTTTCCTCATGATGATCAAGTGGATAATTGTCCTGTCTGGTTTCAGGTATTAACCCACGATCAGTCGTCCACAGAATTTTCCTGGCTTGTTACAAGTGTTGATCGGGAACTGCAAAGGTAGATGTTAATCATCTTTTGATTGACCTTTTCCTGAAAAGGCAAAACGTTAGCTGTATGCAATGTCATGATGCATGAACTGCATGATGTCAAGATGTTCTCAAGAATAAATGAGATTTGTGTTGTATGATGCGTATGCATGTCATGATGTATGAAGATGTGATGTTTTTAGCTGGGGAAAATAAATCTCGGCCCTGCTAGAGAATGACGTTGAGTTCTTCGTTTCCGCTGGGGATGATGAACGAAGATGATTGCAAGAATAAACTTGTAGGAGAAGATAACTCCGTTGGGGAATAAACTTGATGAAGAGATTTCTCTGCGGGGGGATTACTCTGTGGGAAGAGATGCTTCACTGAGATTTTAACGATAACTCCGCTGGGGGTCCCATTGATAAGCTCTGTTGGAGATTTTGATGAACTCCGCTGGGGATAGGAAGAACTTCGCTGAGGACGTCTTTCCTTTGCAATTTGTTGAGGATAACCCAGTTAGACTCTGGTGGGGGATAACCTCCTGAATATGGCTGGGGAAATGCATTTGTACTCTGCAGGGGACAAGCTTCCAGAATCTACTGGGGAGGTGATTCAACTCTCCTGGGGAAACTTTTGAGGAAATGGCTCCACTGGGGGTATCTCGTATTCTGCCGGGGAACAATCTTATATTTCTGTCGAGGAATATTAAGACTGTCGGGGATGCTTGCTGAGGAATATTTGTATACTCTGCTAGGGAATATTAAGATCTTCTGGGGATACCCAACTTTTTCAAGACTGACGATAGACTAACTCTGCTTGGGGGAGAGTATTGCTGACTTGCTGGAGATACTGTGCCTTTTTAGGGATGATGGGAGACCAACTCTGCTTGGGGAGAGTATTGCTGAATCTTGCCTTACCCTGCGGGGAGTGAAGGTATCTTGGTCACATTCTTCACCTGAACTTACCTTGGTACCTGGAGGACAGAGCAACTTGTACCGTTCAGACAATTCTTATTGCCCCAGTTTCTGCGGGAGAAGAAGGCCTATAAGGAGTTTGATAACTGCCGATTGACAAATCTTCTTTTGGTAGGAAAATGACGAGATGACGGGACATAGTCGTACGCTTTTGATCCCTAACTTTTGCCTGGACCTCCCTTTCGGGTTTTCAGTCCATCGGGATACCCATTTTTGCCCAAGCCGCCTTTTCAGGTTTTCGACTTGCCGGGTGTACAGATTTTTTCATTTTCATCCCTTATTTTTTCCCGAACCCTTTTGGTTCGCCGGGAAGCCCTTATTTTTGCCTAGGTCAGTCGACCTAGCGGGTCTTTGATTATGCATAGTATTTTTTTGACTATGTCCACGTTCTCAGAGCGCAGGGAGTTGTCACTGTCAGTAGTGTTATGTTGGCGTACTGCCCGAAGATGTTTGATCGTGCAAGATTCATAGCTTGGAATTCATACCCAATGCCCCAAGTGACTCAGGCGGAGATTTGCCCCTACTATTTGGCATTTGAAAGATTCTCTGAATCTTGACTTAACTGCCCCAGATGATGGATAATGATCATGTCGTGCCCCTTGATTGGAAGTGTTTCTTCCATTTGAGATGACCTTTTGAGAAGCTTTTTGTTCACTAGATATTCGTCGTGCGAATTTCTCTGCTGTTCGAACAAATAGTCATATGCAAACAATGTTATTTTAAGAATGCAAAGCTTATGTCTGTCTTAAAGTTTTTTGAAAATGCAGTTTTCAATAAAACAAGTGAATTTTTTGTAAAATGTGACGTCAACTCAGGATTTTACAGCAAGCCCTACAGGAGTCAGGATACCTTTTATAACAGTATGCTTTCGAACTAACTCATGCTTCAGCTAGGACTTTTAAGGGTTATAACGTGGCCTGGTTCACGGTTTAAGAAACAAAGGATAAAGGCTCAAATTTTAATTGTACCCACCCACTCTTTGTGATGTTCTTCAATCCTAAACTCAGCTAATCATGCATTAGATCTCGTTTGAGTCTTTGCTCTGATATACCAATGATGGTTCGCATATTGACAATTTATTTTGAATAGGCAGTCATTTATTTTTTTGTTGAGGGTTTGTAGGACCTCTTTCTTTTTTGATTTTATTATCCCTGTCTTTTTGCCTGAACTGTTTCTTTGGTGATTACAGTCAGCGGGATGCCCCAGTTTTTTGTAAGTCTCCTTCATAGGTTTTGACTTATTGGGCTTTTATTTTTTGAAAGATAACGACTACCTGTCTTGACGATTATAGGGAACCATCACTGTCTTTTGTTTCCGAAGGACTCCTTTGATATCATTCATTGTGCACTTGGATCAACTGAGAGAACTACCCTGCCCCAGGTTATGATTAAGGGTTTTAATTTTTGAAAAGATAAACTCCAACTTCTTTGGCTCAAAGGGGTTGACTAGGGATTATCTTCCTTATAACTCCACTGTTTAGGATTTGAAACAATGCCTGTACCTCATCAGCGGGGTCTATTCAAAAGCATACTGTAAAGATCGTGGTATCGTTTTCGTCATCCTCCCTCGAAAGGCTTAGAATTTTTAATCAAGAGTTGAACATCAAAAAAATGAAAGCAATTTGAATATAGTGAACACAATTACTTCAAAACAGACACGTGTAATGCATTAATGAAATAAAAGAGTTTGACATGATAATTGTTTGAAGCAAAGAAAAATACAACTTCAGAATTCAAATGAACAAAAATCTCTCAATCCTAGCCATGTTTTGGCAAGGGAGCAGTGATCACATTGGGAGTCTCAGAAGGCTCGAATTCGATCTCCTTAACGTCAATCATATTCTGAATCTTGTATTTCAGCGCCCAACAATCATTAGTATCGTGCCCCGGGCTATCGAAATGATAAACACACCTCGCATCTGGGTTGTAGTTTGGAGAAGAAGTCTTAGGGTTCGCAGGAGGGTTTATCACCGCAATCAGGTTCATCTTCAACATGTGCTGCAGTGCTTGTGACAATGGCATGTTGATGTTGGTGAACTGTCTTTTAGGCTCGTCTGGCCTTCGCTGATTTCCCTTTTGCTGTTGTCGGCGTGTCGCAGAACCAGAGATCATGACTGCCCTTACATGTTGGTCACGACGACTCTTTTGACTGTACGCATCATTGGACTCTTTCTTCCCACTGTAAGGCTTTTTATGAGCATCAGAAGGTGTAGCTTCTTGGATATTCCCACTTTTGATGCCATCTTCAATTCTCTCCCCAGTCAAGATAAGGTCTGTAAACCCGGCTGAAGAGTTTCCAATCAGATGATTAAAGAATGGACCATACAGGGTCCCCAGAAACATATCCACAAGTTCACAGTCAGTTAGAGGTGGCTGCACACTTCCAGCAAGGTCTCTCCATTTTTGGGCATACTCTTTAAATCCTTCACCCGTCCCTAGGGACATACCCTGGAGTTGGGTACGCGTAGGAGCGAGGTCGAAATTATACTGATACTGTTTATAGAACGCAGTAGCCAAATCCTCCCAGTTACAGATACTGGCCCCATCCAGTTGATAGAACCATTCGAGTTGAGTCCCTGAAAGACTATCCTAAAAGAAATGGATCCACAAATTCTTGTCAGTAGTGTAAGGCTGGATCTTCCTTACATACGATCGGAGGTGCAGCTTTGGACAGGAAGCTCCTTCGTATTTGGCAAAAGCAGGTGCCTTGAACTTATGTGGAATCACCACCCCAGAGGATAAGCCTAGATCTCCAAAGTCCAACCCGGGCACATTCTGAATTTCCATAGCACTTAAGCAGTCCTCCAGCTGTTTGTACTTGTCCTCAGCAGAAGGGTACTGTTCATCATTATAATCCGTCTCGTTGTCGGAGACCACGAGACTAGGAACCATTCTCTCTTGGGGATTGTCTTTTCCTACAGATGAGGTAGTCAGCTCAGCCTCATTCTGTAATCCATTCCCAAATCTGCGTCCAGTGTTTAACAAGACGGTCCTTTTCTTCTTCTTCTTCCTCTCTTTCAGAATCAGAGTCTTCAAATCCTGTTGACCCTGGGCTAGGCTCATAACCAACTCTTGGAACTGGGCATTCTGGGCCTGGAGGGCCTTGATAGCTTGTTCAGCGGAAGGTTCAGTGGACATGATGATTCCTGAAATAAACAACGAAGAAGATAAGTGACCTGTAAAAGGGTACCTGTAATGCAATGAGATGTATGATATGCATGCAATGTTTTCAAGGATCTCGCGGGGTAAACAGATAAACTTGTTAGAATTTGAATCCGGTAGCTTGATTGAAGGAACTTCATGTTGTTGAGAGTCCTTCTTCAAGAGTCAAAGCTCACCATATCGAGTGGGTCATAGCCCCTGACTCAAGTTATTATGTTTTGATCTCTGAACAACCTTGGCTAGAGGAAAATAAATCCCCTTTGCCCCTTGCTAGACATTTGGTTCATCACGACCTGCATCACAAACCCTTGAGATCCTTGAAATGGGTTAGTCCTTATGCAGGATGTATGCGATGTTATGATGCTTATGATGTTATGTACATGGATGCAAAAGTAAGCAAGTGTATATACAGACAATCATATTCACACAAAGCAAACAAGTCCTTAGGTTTAGGCTTGCATGGGGTTCGTAGGTAAGTACCCTCTTGAAGTTAGTTGGCTCAAAACCTGTCTTATCAATAGTAACCGGGTTCTAAGGAGCTCAATATCATTGGATTGTTTTCTATGTTCATTGTTTTGATTTAGCCACTTAACTGGCGACCAAAATATTCCAAGAAAACAACCCTCAATGAGTGTAGTATCGAGTATCTACCAACTTCGGACTGCACCAAAGTCGGTCATCTCACTACGCCTAAAGAGGCCAGGATGGTCAAGTAAGGTTCTAAGGTCAGTTGATGCTTCGCGACACCACGCGGCGGCCCCGTACTCTCCTTGACATGACTCAAGGGTTACCGGTACTCACCAAAGTGCCACATCAACATAGCAACTGCTTCAACCATGTCGGTATACCCCGCACAATTCCCTCACAGTTTGTTGCTACTTCTAAAGGGTATCCCCAGATCCGGGTTAGGATCTATAAAACTCCGATGCAAACCCACAATATTAAAGCAAACAAGGCATACAATTGAAAACATAGAATGATCTAATCCTAAGGTACACCTCACTTATTAGTATCCCCAGCAGAGTCGCCAGTTCTGTGATCGGTGGAAATAGAACTGACTGTTTTGAAATGCTGGTTCGCGAAATGTCGCGGTAAGCAAGAGTCGCCACCGTCTTTTATGTTCTCCAACAAGGAAAGGATAAAAGCACAGAAAAATTCCTTTTCGAGATATTTCTCGGGTTCGGGAGGTAGATTATAGAAAGGGAAGGTGTTAGCACCCTTTCTATCCGTGGTTATCCACGGGCTCTTAGGTACTTGCTCACTATGTTTTCAAAAATGTTTTACTTTTCTTGTGTTTGTGGGTTTTGAAAAAGTTCGTTTGAAAACTTCGATTCGACTCTTGTATCAGTCCTCAAGAGTGTATGAAGTGTTGTTTGAAAACTTTTGTCAGAAAAGTGTAGGTGCAAAAAGTATTTTTGTTTTGAAAGAGCAAGTATCTAAGAACCTCTACCTACTCAAAGGAAATTAAGCTGTGTAAATGTCCTTTAGATAGTACTATCCCACTATTGAGAAGTAGGTAGCACCGTCGTTGGAGTTATTCGGGTCAATTCGATTATAGGGACACGTGGTCACCAAAGCAATAGTAGGACGTCTTAGCGGTAACCCTAATGTCCTAGATCTTTTTTATCCGAGGCAACCGTTTCGAGGCAACTTGGATCTTTAGACAGGAGGGCGACCTCTAAAACACCTTATACTCAATGACCACGTCGAGGCAACCAAGTGAGGCGTACCCTAGGAGTGGCATGTGCGAGTGTGTCAGGATTCAGTTAAGTTATCTTTGCACAAGTATTATGGTGAGCTACAGATTGATTTTATTTTGAGAACAAGTCTTGTCATGCATAGCCTAATTAACATACATCTGAAAGTTAATAGTTTGCAGGAAAGTAAATTGCGGAAAATAAATCTACGCTATTACAAGGCGTCGGGTATTTACATCGCCAAAAACAAACCCTTTGAAAAAGTAAATGCGGGAAATTAAATGAAAGCGATAAAAAGGTCCTAATTAAAGCTATTACATTCCGGGAAACAGATACAATAATATGATAAAATGGATCGCGTGCGGGAAATTAAATCGGATGCGAGTTTTTTGGGTTTTGACCCTTTTTTTATTAAAGAAATGATTTTTTTTTTGAATTAAATGGAATTAAATTAAATGAACAATTAAATTAAATTAAATAATGAAAATATTTTTGGATTTTTGAGTTTTTAAAGAAATAAAATAAATTTAATTAATGCTAATAAAAACCTAATATTCTAAATTGATTTTAAATATTGCAAAAAATATTAAAAGTTAAATCTAATTAAAGCTAAATTGATTAAATTAATTTATTTACAAAAATAAAAGTGATGAAGTTAATTTTAATAAATAAAATATTTTTTATGTTTTTGATTTTATTAGGAAAAAAGGTTAATTGGTTAGTGATTAATAAAAAGAATAACGATTAATGAATTAAAGGAAAATAATAAAAATAGAGAGAGAGTTTAGGAGTATACGGGCCTGATTGGAGGGGTGAAACAGCTGTTGGCGTCATGTGTAAACTGTTTTGTTTTGGCCATTTGTGTTTTGGCTTTTGGCCATTTGTGTTCTGGTCTCAACGTTCCTTAATCTTCTCAGGATGTCTGCCTCGCCATGTATTGTGTCATGTGTAAACTGTTCTGTTTTAGCCATTTGGCTTTTGGCTTTTGGCCATTTGTGTTTTGGCCTCAACATTCCTTAATGAACCTGCATGGGATCCTGTCTAAATCTGCAGTTTTGAATCTCATGAACACATTAAATAAATTATTATATATCATAAAATACAAATAAAGCCAATATATGAAGAAATTTAATGTTTAGGTCAATATGGCATGTATGAATGATTATACCCTTTTGATCATAGAGATCAAATCAACCTTACCCTTACTGGAAAAGTAGTGACATGAATGCTTTTATGTCCTTTTGATCATGGAGATCAAGCCAACCTTACCCTTACTGAAGAAGTAGTAAGATGTTGGTTTGTAACTGAGATGACTTGTTTGTAGTGAGATGTTGGTTTGTAACTGGGATGACTTGTTTGTAGTGAGAGAGGGATTTGTAATAAGGATTTCAAAGTTTTAGGGTTCTTGAAAGAATTTGATATTCTGACAGTGTTGTGGCAAGGTTTTTTTCTTTTTCCTCCTCCTGGTTTGTGTGAAAAGAATGTGATTATATAATGGAAATTAGGGTAAAGAAAATGGGCTTTGAATGTGCAATTGGGCCTCCAATGTTCACTTGAGTTCGTCACTTTCTAGGCTAAATCGCAGGGACTTAAGTGCAATTTTTGAAGTTTAAATGTGAAAACAAAATGTAGCCGATATCGAGAACTAACTCCTGTCCGAAAATCGGCTCAATCGGATAAACGGTGAATTAGTTATGAATTTTTGAAGTTTCAGCTCAGACAAACTTATTTTGGGCTCCAGTGTCGACTCTGACACGTTCTCCAATAAAAAAATGGTATTGATCGGAGCATAATTCGGTCTCGACTTTTGAAGAAAAGTTGTAGATATCTGAGTCGGTGACCTTGTGTAAAAATATGAGCCCAATCCGATAAAAATTGACCGAGTTATGAATTTTCGAAGTTTCGGCCCAGATGAAATAATATTCAGCATTCAGGATTTTCGGTGCGTCACACACTCTGAGCAAAAAACGAAGGCCTTTTGTATACCGTTTGAACTCAATACCTTCTGTGAAAATGTAGCCAACTCAATATGTAAAATTTTGGCGCCGGAACCAGCTCGATACGATGAAAATCGACCAAGTTATGATTTTCTGAACATGACGCAAATAAACTTCTGTCACAAATTTTCTGTACGAAAATACTTGATAAATCCACATTTTTGAAGACCTTCTGATCGAAATTGGCTTCCAGCCGTGAGAGATGAAAACATAGATAATGTCAATACGGAATTATGGCCACCGGAACGGGTTCAAAACGAGGCACGATCTTCAAGTTATGAATTTTTTAGCGCGTAAAACTGCACTTTCAGCACACTTTTTCACCATATTTCTTCGAGAAAACTCACACATTCGGATACCTTCTTTAAAGAATTGACTCTTGAACTGAACCTGAATTTGAGAATACGTTATCAGAGATATCTCGGCGAAAGAACACCTGAATATGACGTGCCGGGTTGGACTTGTGAATTTTTCTTGAAATGTTTTGAGAAATATGGGAGAGCAAATTTTGGGGTACAACAATGTTCATACATCATGACATGCTGTTGTACCCCAAAATATACCCTCTCATTTCTCAAAGGATCAACCTGGACCCTCAAGTTTACTTCCACCCAATTGCAAATCTGAAATTACAAATTTTACAAGAGAATCGTTCACAAGGGCAAAATGGCCATTTACACACCAAAAGAAGTCAAACTATGACTTTTGAATCAAAAATCAAGTTCCAAGAATCATATTTCATTAAGGCATGAAATTGGTTCATCAAAAATCAAAAATCAGAAGTTACTATAAAAATCAAATTTTCTAAACATTTAGAAAATTTTCTAAGTGTCTAGAGAATATGACACTTCAGAACTTCTGAGCCAGCCTCTATGCAAGTGCAGTCAGAAGTTGCAAACACGGTTTAGAACACGACGCTTCAATCAGAACATGCAGAAGAAATGCTCTTTGCTCATAACATGATGCTTCAGTCAGAACATGATTCTTCAGCATATGGAGGCTATGTTTAACGCTCCGGTCAGAAGATGCCCCTTCAAAATTTTGAAGTTACGCTTCTTATCTTCTGCAACCAGAACATCACCAAATCCCAAACCCTCGTTTAAGTAAACTGCTTCCCTACTACGGAACAATCTTGCAACCAGCTGCCACAATGCTCCAAATTGCTGCTGACCCAATCCACGCCTGTACTTTCTCAAACCCCATATTTGTATCAAATTAGCATACGAAAACTGTGACTAAAAAGCAATGGAACAGTATACCAAAAAGGTTTGAATCCATTTTGTTTTCCCCCCCAAAACCACAACAAATTCATCCATAAATAAGTGGCTCCATCACACTTACAAAGGGCTAGCTTTTGGAGAGAGATTGGCCAAAAAAGAGAAAAGGAATTTGTGAAACCTTCATAAAAACCCAGAAATCCTAAACAGAAAACCAAACCTTTGTTCTTCCTTTTGAATCAAAGAACTTGGCATTTTCTCTTCCGTTATTCTTGCTGATTCCAGAACATCCAAAGGCAGCAACTCAAAGCTTCAAGCACACTCCAGGTTCAAGGTAAGTCTTTCTGACTTTGCTTGTTTTTCATTGTGAACATCATTAACATGTAAATATCATAGTATTAATGTTGTACATATCATTGCATGAATAGAAAAACTTTGGATCAGAACTTCTTGATTAGGGATAGACTAAGATTTAGGATTAGAAATTCTATAAACTGTTGTGCTATTATCCTTCTGATTTGCTATTTATTAAGATCTGAATAAATTGCTGATGTGCTGATTAAGATTGAAATATGGCATAAAACTTCTGATGTTCACTCGCTGTTTAAGCACACAGAACTACTGCGTTCTCTTCACTGTTTTAACACACAAAACTTCTATGATTTTCTCACTGTTCAAACGCACAGAACTTCCATGATTTTCTCACTGTTTAAACACACTGAACTTCTGATATTTCCAATCGCTGTTTGAAACACTCAGAGTTTCTGATTTTCACATGCTGACAATACATTGAATTTATGATGTTTACTCACTATTTTAGCATAACACAGAACTTCTGACTTTTGGTTCACTGGCTGAACACCACACTGAACCTCTATGTTTCCCTCTAACGTGTTTTGCAGGACTTCAGAGTGTACCAATCTAGAACCTCTGTTCCCTTTCCCTCTGACGTGTCTTGCAGGACCTCTGAGTTTTCCAACTCAGAATTTATGATACCCACTAACGTTTCCTGCTGAGTCACGTGCATAGGCTTCAGAACTTCTGATCCTTGCTGTTTTTCTTGCAGCAACACGCTGTTTCTATCTGCATTTATTTTCCTTTTCATCATTTTTAATATTAACATAAAAAACATAAAAATATTTTCCTTTTAATTTATTTCCTTAAGACAAAAACATTTTCTAAACAAGTCCATTTATTTCTTATATTATGCATTTCAATATGGTTGTAATAGATAATTAAGACTTAAATTCCTTGCAATCCCCATTCGTACATATGTACCCCCATCCCTCTAATATTGTAATAACGTAGGACTTTACATTTCTGCAATTTATCGCTTTTGAATATTGTTAGTAATTAGGGTGTGTATGGAAAGATAAAATCAACAAGTAGATAACCTTAATCAAAGATTAAATACATGCAAATCAAATACACTATTCACAGATGCACCCTTGAGGTTAACTCCACTTGTTGCCTAAAAAATGGTCATGTTATGCATGTCAGGTGTCTTAGCAAAAACAATCAAAATACAAGATCATAGTCCCTCGACGATGCTATAAATGTTTCCTTTTAAAATGATCTTATTCCATAAAAAAGAAATGCTAAGATACCTCACAACATTGCTATCATGACTATACGATGACCCACGCCCGTCCCGTTTACATACAAAGATAAGATTGCTTACCAAATCAATGGTAAGACAACAATGTCAAAGGAAAAGAAAATTAACAAGAAAGACATTTGAGTTGGTAGATTACTTCTAGTTACTTGCTCCATTTCAAAACAAACATCCTTGCTATTTTCACAAACAAACACTTTCAAAAACACTTTGAAAACACTTTCCAAACATGGAATATTTTCAAAACCTCAACACTTTGTATACGTTCTTATGAACGAAAACTATTACAAATTTTGCCTAAATGATGACGCCTTTTCAAAAATACTTTCATAAAACACACAAAGAACATTTTTCAAACAAAAGCAAGTGATCTAGCAAGTTACTAAGAGCCCATGGAAAACCATGGATGAAAAGGGTGCTAATACCTTCCCTTTTCATAATCTACCCCCCGAATTCAAGAAACAATCTCAAAGGTATTTCCTGTGCTTTTTCACCTTTCCTTTTGGATAAAAGAAAAGTCGGTGGCGACTCTTGCTAAACTACAACATTCGCAAATATAAAATGCAAAACAATCAAGTCAGTACTCTCGCCGTATCACAGAACTGGAGACTCTGCTAGGGACAATTCTTAAAGTGGAGTTACCTTAGGGTTAGATCATATTTACTTGCCTTCATTTGTTTGAATTGCTTGTTTTACATTATTGGTTCCTTGCTTGGGTTTGCTTTGATCCTCTACACGGATATGGGGCACCTTTTTAGGTAAGTAGTAATAGATTGTGGAAACTATACGGCGTATACCGATATGGTTGAAACAATGGCTACGTTAGTGTGACACATTTGTTGGTACCGGTATCTCTTGTGTTGAAACGGGGAGAATACGGGGCCGCTGAGCGGCGTCATGAAGCACTAACTGACCTTAGAACCTTACTTGACCAACTTAGCCATTAGGACGTAGTGAGATAACCGGTTTCGGTGTAGAGCTGAAAATTGGTTGATACTCGATGCTACACTCATTGAGACCAGACTTTTGGGATATCTTGGCCGCAAGAAAAGATTGATTGAGCTGAGACAGTGCCTAAAAGAAAGGTTGGTGATATTGAGATCCCTTAGATCCCGGTTACTATTAACTAGGACAGGTTGATCCAGCTAAACTTCAAGAGGGTACTCACCTACAAACTCCATGCAAGCCTAAACCTAAGGACTTGTCTGCTTTGTGTGAATATGATTATTTGTATATAAGATTGCTTACCTCGCATATTTGTACATAACATCATAACATCATACCATAGCATTTTCAATAACCATTTCAAGGATCTCGATGGTCTTTGATACAGGGTCACGTTGAACCAGGCGTCTACCAAAGGGCAAGAGGATTTATTTTCCTCTAAACAAACGTCATCAAAAATCAAGTACAACAACCGGAGTCGAAGGCTACGACCCACTTGACATGGTGAACTAAATTCTCGTGGAAGGACATCCACCTATACAAAGTTCTCCAATCAAAGTTGTTGATCAAAGTTTAACTTCTATCATTTTCTTGTGTTTACCCCGCGAGATCCTTGAAAACATGCATCCATATATCATGCATCATATCATAACAAGTAATCTCCAGTACGGGTCTCTCATGTTCTCGCTGTTTATTTCAGCAATGGCTCTCCAACAAAACAACAGAGATCTTCAAACTCAAGAGGCTCAGTTCATGGAAATGTTCCTTAACCTATCCATGGGGCAGGAAGAATTGAAAACACTCCTCGCTGGGAATCTGACTAAGAAACGTCCTGATAACAACAAGGATGACCAAGTTGAACAGCTGCAGGTTGAGATGGAAGCAATGAGAATCCAAATGCTGGGGCAGATGGCTCTTATCCAAAGCCTAGCCCGGGGGCAAGAAGAGTCGAGGACCATTGTCAACGAGTTCCATCAAGACGGATGCAACTGTATGAAACAAATAGTCGAGGTTGGGGACTAAGTCATTGATCAACCTCTGAGAAGACAGGAGTTTAGACCTTTCCAAATTGCTACTACCTCACAGGTCCAACAACAACCTCGCCAACAACAACAGGGCAATCAGCGTAAGCGAAATACATCTGAAAGACGCTTTACCAAAATCAACATGTCATTGGCTCAAGCATTGCAACACATGTTGGAGACTAAGCTGGTTACGTTAAAAGACCCCCCTCAGAATCCCAACATAGCCTCCCCAAGGTACAATCCAAATGCAAAATGTGCGTACCACTCCAACAGTCCTGGACATGACACCAATAGTTGTTGGACACTGAGAAATAAAATTCAAGATCTGATTGAAGAAGGAACGCTACAATTTGCACCAGATGGTCAACTGGAAATCTTCTTTCGTCCCTCAAAATCTCTCCACCTAAAATGACAAGTTCAGACAAAGAGGCTCCTTTTCATTTGAATTTTCAATTGTAATCTCTTATGTTGTTTAAACAATTATCTATTAATGTCAAACTCTGTTTCATTAATGCATTGCATATGTTTGTCTTGAATTCATCTATTCGTTTTCACTATATTTAAACTATGCTTTCTACTTTCTTTATGACATTTAACTCTTGCTAAAAGTTATAAGCCTTTAGAGGGAGGATGACGAAAATAATGCCATAATCTCATACAGTATGCTTTTGAACAGACCTTGTTGACGATGTACATGCGTTTTTTTCAAATCCTAAACACTGGAGTTATAAGGAAGATAATCCCTAGTCAACCCCTTCGAGCCAAAGAAGTAGAAGTTTTCTGTTTTAACACAAATTGAAGCCTTTAATCAAAACCTGGGGCAGGGTAGTCTCTCGGTTAATTCAAACGCGCGTTAAGCCGCGAACCCTCATCTCGTAATACAAAGAATGACGTCAAGAAACATTCCTCTGGAATCAAAAGATGGTGATGGTTCCCTATCAGATAGGAAGTCATTATCTCAAAAAAATCCCACTAAGTCAAAACCTACGAAGGAGACTTAAAGAAAACGGGGGCATCCCGCTGACTGTAATCTCAAAACAAGAACAGTCAGGCAAAAATTAGGGAAAGCAAATCAAAAAGAGGTCACTACAAATCCTCAACAACATGAAAAAGGTTGCAAAAAAAAAATGATTTCCTTCCGATAAACTTAACTTGTATGAACCATCACCAAAACGTCATTCCAGACTCATTTGGAATTCAAATGCACAGTTAACTGAGTTTAGGACTGAAGAACATTACGAAGAACGGGTGGGTACAAATATACTTTGAGCCTTTATCCTTTGTTTCTTAAACCGTGAACCAAGCCACGTTACAACCCTTCAAAAGTCCTAATTGAAGCATGGGTTAGTTTGAAAGCATACTGTTACAAAAGGTATCCTGACTCCTGTAAGGCTTTACTCAAAATCCAGAGTTGAATTACAAACTTCTTTACTTGCTAAAAACGCATTTTTCAAAACTTCAATACAAACATAAACTTTGCATTACTTGAATATCACTGTTTGCATATGGCTATTTATTTGACAGCAGAGAAATTCACACAACAAATATCCAGTGAACGAAAGCTCTCAATGAACAAAATCACTTCAAGTGGGATGACATTTCCAATGACAAATATCCTATCGATAAGGGGGCATGACATGTCACTATCCAAACACACCTGGGGCAGTCCAGTCAAGATTCCAGGAAACCTCTCAAGAAATGCAGAGTAACCAGGGGCGGGACTCTATCTCCGTCACTTGGGGCATTGAACATCAATCTCAACAAAGGGTTACGTACAATCAAACATTTTTGGCAATACCACAAACATTTGTTGCTATGGGAAATGACAAGTCTCCCCAAAGTCCTTCTCATAGGATAATTTCCCAGCAAGAGTTTAACCTCTAAAAACCTTTCCCCAGCTGAGACAACCTCGAGAATCCTCGAGGACTTTCCCCAACGAAGTCATCACCTCTCTAGAAAACCGACAACAGGGTTTATTTCCCCAACAAACTACAGATTCCCCAGCTTGAGGTGGCCTCTCCGACTACTACAAATCACAGGGCCACAACCCCTAATCCCCAGTAAAGCCATCAACAAAACCTTTATTATTTCCAAGAGATTCTATGAAGCCTGGATCCGACCAGATATTAGCACAATTTTCAAGTTATTACTGAAGGCAATTTGACTTCTTCAATTACTGAAACTAGTTGATCGTGATTTCAAGATGCTATGAAACCTGGACCCGACCAGATAATATCCTAACTCTTCAAATATATAGAAGAACCTAAACTCAATTCGACCAAGGTTTAATTTCTTTTCCCCAGTAGAGTTGTCTCTCTATCCCCAACAAATGGCTGGACTCGACCAGATATCAGTTCTCATTTCCATACTTTCAAGAAAGTCGTTGCGAAGCCTGGATCCGACCAGATAGCAATCACCCTCAGAGATTCGTTGTGAAACCTGGAAACCGACCAGATAACAACTAAATTCCCAAGCAGTCTATTGTGAAACCTGGACCCGACCATATAACAATTGACCTCATCAAAGAAATCTGCAAAGCCTGGACCCGACCAGATAATAATTTTCAAGCAGTTTATTGTGAAACCTGGACCCGGCCAGATAACAATTGACCGCATCAAACCTCAGAAATCTGCCAAGCCTGGACCCGACCAGATAACCGTTTTCAAGCAGTTTATTGTGAAACCTGGACCCAACAAGATAACAATTGACCGCGTCGACCTCAGAAATCTGCAAAGCCTGGACACGACCAAATAACAGTTTTCAAGCAGTTTATTGTGAAACCTGGACCCGACCAGATAACAATTGACCGCATCAAACCTCAAAGAAATCTGCAAAGCCTGGACCCGACCAAATAACAATTTTCAAACAGTTTATTGTGAAACCTGGACCCGACCAGATAACAATTGACCGCATCGACCTCAGAAATCTGCAAATCCTGGACCCGACTAGATAACAGTTTTCAAGCAGTTTATTATGAAACCTGGACCCGACCAGATAACAATTGACCGCATCAACCTCAGAAATCTGCAAAGCCTGGACCCGACCAGATAACAGTTTTCAAGCAGTTTATTATGAAACCTGGACCCGACCAGATAACAATTGACCGCATCAAACCTCAAAGAAATCTGCAAAGCCTGGACCCAACCAGATAACAGTTTTCAAACAGTTTATTATGAAACCTGGACCCGACCAGATAACAATTGACCGCATCGACCTCAGAAATCTGCGAAGCCTGGACCCAACCAGATAATAGTTTTCAAACAGTTTATTGTGAAACCTGGAGCCCGACCAGATAACAATTAATTATGATCCCCAGAAAGACACTATGAAGCCTGGACTCGACCAGATAATAATATAGCTTTCCAAAAGCCATGAAGTCTGGATCCGACCAAATAGTAGTTACCATTCCAAGTTATTGTGAAACCTGGATCCGACCAGATAACAGTTAACTTCTGTATCCCCAGTAAGTTGTTGTAAAGCCTGGATCCGACCAGATAACTATTCATTTTCAAGGAATTTTCTGTAAAGCCTGGGATCCGACCAAATAACAGTTAATTCGTCTCATCCTCTAGTAAATGGTTGTGAAGCCTGGACCCGACCAGATAGCAGTCGACTACTTCATCCTCAGCAACTGTGAAGCCTGGACCCGACCAGATATAAACTGACATTGGAGCGATCTTCCCCAGTAAAAGCATCCTTTCAACAAAATTTGAAGATATGCATATTCTTCATCTCCAATAGGCAATCAGGGATTCAATCTCCCAAAATTTCCTCAGCAGTAGTCAGGGATTTATTTTCTCAGACAAAAACATATACCTCACATTCATACATCATAGCATGTGCATACCATACGCATTTGGCATGATACCACATCTGGTGAACATCATGCAAACATCTGCATTTTACTAACCCTTTTCTCACAGGTAGAACATCAAGTTTTAGTATAAATCAACAAGAAGATTTATGCTGATATTTCTTCCAGCATTTACCAACATTCCTCCAAATGGCATCTATAAGCCCATTCACCATCCATCTTCGAGTGCAAATTTTCTGGGCACTCTAGTGTTCAATCATCTTCCACCTTCAAGACACGAATGGCAAAATTACCAATCTAACTCTTCAGGTGTAAGAAGATTGAATAGGGGCAACTGTTGTACCCCAAAATTTTCCCTCTCATTTCTCAAAGGATCAACCTGGACCCTCATGTTTTCTTCCACCCAATTGCAAATATGAAATTACAAATTTTCCAAGAGAATCGTTCACAAGGGGAAAATGGTCATTTACACACCAAAGGAGTTAAACTATGACTTTTGAATTAAAAATCAAGTTCCAAGAATCATATTTCATTAAGGCATGAAATTGGTTCATCAAAAATCAAAAGTCAGAAGTTACTTTAAAATTCAAATTTTCTAAACATTTAGAAAATTTTCTAAGTGTCTAGAGAATATGACACTTCAGAACTTCTGAGCCAGCCTCTATGCAAGTGCAGTCAGAAGTTGCAAACACGACTCAAAACATGACGCTTCAATGAGAACATGCAGAAGCGATGCTCTTTGGTCATAACATGATGCTTCAGTCAGAACATGATTCTTCAGCATATGGAGGCTATGTTCAACGCTCTGGTCAGAAGATGCCCCTTCAGCATTTGGAGGTTACGCTTCTGATCTTCTGCGATCAGAACATCACCAAATCCCAAACCCTCGTTTAAGTAACCTGCTGCCCTGCTATGGCACAGTCCTGCAACCAGCTGCCACAATGCTCCAAATTGCTGCTGACCCAGTCCATGCCTGTACTTTCTCAAACCCCATATCTGCATCAAATTAGCATACGAAAACTGTGACTAAAAAGCAATGGAACAGTATACCAAAAAGGTTTGAATCCCTTTTGTTTTTCCCCCTAAAACCACATCAAATTCATCTATAAATAAGTGGCTCCATCACACTTACAAAGGGCTGGCTTTTGGAGAGAGATTGGCCAAAAAAGAGAAAAGAAATTTGTGAAACCTTCATAAAAACCCAGAAATCCCAAACAGAAAACCAAACCTTTATTCTTCCTTTTGAATCAAAGAACTTGGCATTTTCTCATCCATTACTCTTGCTAATTCCAGAATATCCAAAGGCAGCAACTCAAAGCTTCAAGCACGCTCCATGTTTAAGGTAAGTCTTTCTGACTTTGCTTGTTTTTCATTCTGAACATCATTAGCATGTAAATATCATAGTATTAATGTTGTACATATCATTGCATGAATAGAAAAACTCTGGATCATAACTTCTTGATTAGGGATAGACTCAGATTTAGGATTAGAAGTTCTATAAACCGTTGTGCTATTATCCTTCTGATTTGCTGTTTATTAAGAATTGAATAAATTGCTGATGTGCTGATTAAGATTGAAGTATGGCATAAATACTCTGATGTTCACTCACTGTTTAAGCACACAGAACTTCTGAGTTCTCTTCACTATTTTAACACACAAAACTTCTATGATTTTCTCACTATTCAAACGCACACAACTTCCATGATTTTCTCACTGTTTAAACACACTGAACTTATGATATTTCCAATCGCTGTTTGAAACACTCAGAGTTTCTGATTTTCACATGCTGACAGTATATTGAATTTCTGATGTTTACTCACTGTTTTAGCGTAACACAGAACTTCTGACTTCTGGTTCATTGGCTGAACACCACCCAGAACCTCTATGTTTCCCTCTAACGTTTTTTGCAGGACTTCGGAGTGTACCAATCCAGAACCTCTGTTCCCTTTCCATCTGACGTGTCTTGCAGGACCTCAGAGTTTTCCAGCTCAGAACTTCTGATACCCACTGAAGTCTCCTTCTGAGTCACGCGCCTAGGCTTCAGAACTTCTGATCCTTGCTGTTTTTCTTGTAGCAGCACGCTGTTTCTATCTTGCATTTATTTTCCTTTTCATCATTTTTAATATTAACATAAAAAACATAAAAATATTTTCCTTTTAATTTATTTCCTTAAGACAAAAACATTTTCTAAACAAGTCCATTTATTTCTTATATCATGCATTTCAATATGGTTGTAATAGAGAATTAGGACTTAAATTCCTTGCAATCCCCATTCGTACATATGTACCCCCATCCCTCTAATATTGTAATAGCGTAGAACTTTACATTTATGCAACTTATCGCTTTTGAATATTGTTAGTAATTAGGGTGTGTATGGAAAGATAAAATCAACAAGTAGATAACCTTAATAAAAGATTAAATGCATGCAAATTAAACACACTATTCACACATGCACCCTTGAGGTTAACTCCACTTGTTGCCTAAAAAATAGTCATGTTATGCATGTGGGGTGTCTTAGCAAAAACAATCGAAATACAAGATCATAATCCCTCGATGACGCTATAAATGTTGTCTTTCAAAATGATATTAGTCCCTCAAAAATAAATGCTAAGATACCTCACAACATTGCTATCATGACTATACGATGACCTACGCCCGTCCCGCTTACATCCAAAGATAAGGTTGCTTACCAAATTAATGGTATGACAACAATGTCAAAGGAAAAGAAAATGAACAAGAAAGACATTTGAGTAGGTAGATTACTTCTAGTTACTTGCTCCATTTCAAAACAAACATCCTTGCTATTTTCACAAATAAACACTTTCAAAAACACTTTCAAAACACTTTCCAAACATGGAATATTTTCAAAGGCTCAACACTTTGTATACGTTCTTACGAACGAGAACTATTACAAAGTTTGCCTAAATGATGGCGCCTTTTCAAAATACTTTCAAAAAACACACAAAGTACATTTTTCAAACAAAAGCAAGTGATCTAGAAAGTAACTAAGAGCCCATGGAAAACCATGGATGAAAAGGGTGCTAATACCTTCCATTTTCATAATGTACCCCCCGAACTCAAGAAACAATCTCAAAGGTCTTTCCTGTGCTTTTTCACCTTTCCTTTTGGATAAAAGAAAAGTCGGTGGCGAGTCTTGATAAACCGCAATATTTGCGAATACAAAACGCAAAACAATCAAGTCAGTTCTCCCGTTGTATCGCACATGCACATAGATATTGCATACAACATAATCTCATTTATTTTGAGAACATCATCACACAATGCATCTCATGCATTGCATATAATTAATCGTGTACCTTTTCAGGAAAGATGGTTATCATAAAAAATTCCAACAGTTCAAGATTAAATCCGTGAAGCTATACATGTCATATCTGGAGACAACTAACAGAAAATCAGTTCTCAAAACCAAACGGGTCAACTAATGCAATCAAATGAGACAGCCCTACTACCCAAGCTTTTATTCCAAAGCAGCCCTACTATCCAGGCTCTCATTTCAAAGTAACCTTACGACCCAGGCTCCTTCTTATATCCCTACTATCCAGGCTCTCATTTCGAAGTAACCCTACGACCCAGGTTCCTTCTTATAGCCCTACTATCCAGGCTTTCATTTCGAAGTAACCCTACTATCCAGGTTCCTTCTCATAGCCCTACTATCCAGACTTTCATTTCGAAGTAACCCTACTATGAAGGTTCCTTCTCATAGCCCTACTATCCAGGCTCTCATTTCGAAGTAACCCTAAGACCTAGGTTCCTTCTCATAGCCCTACTATCTAGGCTCTCATTTCGAAGTAACCCTACGACCCAGGTTCCTTCTCATAGCCCTACTATCCAGGCTTTCATTTTGAAGTAACCCTACGACCCATGTTCCTTCTCATAGCCCTACTATCCAGGCTTTCATCTTGAAGTAACCCTACTATCCAGGTTCCTTCTCATAGCCCTACTATCTAGGCTTTCATTTTCGAAGTAACCCTACTATCCAGGTTCCTTCTCATAGCCCTACTATCCAGGCTTTCATTTCGAAGTAACCCTACTATCCAAGTTCCTTCTCATAGCCCTACTATCAAGGCTTTCATTTTGAAGTAACCCTACTATCCAGGTTCCTTCTCGTAGCCCTAATATCCAAGCTTTCATTTCGAAGTAACCCTACTATCCAGGTTCCTTCTCATAGCCCTGCTATCCAGGCTTTCATTTCGAAGTAACCCTACTATCCAGGTTCCTTCTCATAGCCCTACTATCTAGGCTCTCATTTCGAAGTAACCCTACAATCCATGTTCCTTCTCATAGCCCTACTATCCAGGCTTTCATCTTGAAGCAACCCTACTATCCAGGTTCCTTCTCTCTTATCTCCAGACAACAGTTTACAACGCTGTAAGACTTGGACCTGATCAGATACGATCGATTTCACATTTCCCCAGTAAGTCGTTGTGCAACCTGGACCCTGACTAGATATACATCTTACTTCCACCTCATCAATCAAGAGTTAACTCCTAAATAGAGTAATGGACAACCGAAGCTCCTATACTCTACTGCCCTAGACATAAGTCAACATGCCCCGACGAAGTCCTCCTCAACGGCTAATACGGGAATGCTCGCAAAGGAATCTATTATGCGACTTATATTTTATATGGATGGAATCTTTAAGCTCATCCCCGAAAAATCTCCGCCGCTTTCCAAATGGAATCTGTAAGCCCATTACCGATACCACCGATTGACACTCACTTCATACGAGTGCAAATTTCTAGGCACTCTAGTGTTCAATCATCTTCCATCTTCAGATCACGAAAGGCAGACAAGCCAATCTACATCCTCAGGTTTAAGAAGATTGAACAGGGGAAGGTGTTGCACCCCAAAATTTTCCATCTCATTTTACTCAACACATGCTCATTGAGGTCCTCAATTTTCCCAAGGATGTCTAAGGATTGACCAGACAAATCCTCCTCCTAAGACAATGAGCCTTAAACTAGGGTTTCCATTTTTATCAAGATGTTTGAGTTCCAAGGGTCCCAAATGATTTCCATGGTCCTAATATGTTCTCAAGACCCTCCATGTCAAATTTCAAGCCTTTCACAAGAAGTTTGCTCAGTCAACTGCTCAGATGCTGGAGAATCGACTGTATTAGGTCAAAAGTCAATTGTGGCCCACATACAGTCAAACTTCAAGATTTTTGGTCAACATCAACATTTTGAAGTTATATCCATCATTTGATCAAGGGTTGATCATGATTCCTCAAGGAATGCCCCAAATTCATCAAAACCCAAAAGTTGCTAAATTAGGGTTTCTTAGGAAAAGCCAACCAAACTTTGACCAAGCATAACTTCTTCATACTTTATCAAAAGTGTCCCATCCAAGGCTCATTTTGAAGATGATGAAATTACCTACAACTCATCTTCATCCCTCAAGTTCAAAATATGCACTCATCAAAAGATATGAATTTCTACATTATAGGTTCTTTTGAAAAGTCAACAAAAAACTTTTTGGGTCAAAGCTTCTTACATGAACATGGAAGACCCAATTGAGATGAGACCAAAAGGGTTGTTTAGGGGACATCCCAAGCTTTATAAAAGTCCAATAAAACCTATCTAGGTTTAAAATTGGAAGAGTTATGTATTGTCAAAGTTGACCATTTTTGGAAAATTGCCAAAAGTCAAATGTGCTCAAAAATGCATTTTTTTGCCAAAAGGGCCTAGCATTTTAGGATTGTATCTTGTTAAGGACATGGTCCACGGCCCATGAACCACTCCATGCCTCATTCACTTATTTGTTTGATTTATTATGATTTAATTCATTTAAAATTGAAATAAAATCAAATAAAATCAAAACAAATCACATAATTTGTTTTTGGGATATTTTTTGCATTGAATGAAGATCTCCTATGCTGTCAATAGCCAAGCAAAATCGTGCCATGCCATGAAAGGAGAGAATCTCCATAATTGGAAAGAATGGAAGCAAATTGAAAACACATTCATATCTTGGATTCTTGCCAAAACAAATGACCTAATTGGATTCCATACATATACAAGATCATTGTGAACCCTAGGAGAGGGATTGGAAGCTGCGCAGCTGCCTCAAAAGCAAGAAACAAATTCCAAATTTTTGGGTAAAAAGTGCAGGTGCTATCTCTTTCAACAGACCAGTTCAAGGCATGCTGAAGGTAAAATTGTGTTCCTGGGTGATCATTGAAGCAGTAGCAAGCATCCTCGGAGCCTGAAATGTCCAGAAATGCACTCATCAAGCCTCACGATTTGCTATTTTTTTGAATATCGTTTTCATTAATTTTGGCATCATAAACATGTTCTAAATACATATTCATGTTTATCATCATGTATGGAACGTATCTGGATTGTTTAATTTGAGTATAGGTGCAGGAATCAAAAGATGCCATTCCTAGGGTTTCAAGCTCCGTTTTGGGGTCTTTTAGTACAGGCGAAATTAGGGCTGGATATGAGTACCATGACGTTCAGGGCTTCAAGCCCAGTTGATTAATGGTCTCCATTGAAATTTATATTGCCTGTATTTGATTTTTGAATGACATAGGGTTGTAGCTACGAACATTGTCCGCAGGTAAAAGGTTGTTATCTAACACGACGGAGGAAGGAAGAAGAAGATATGTGGCTTGATCCCATTGGTTGTTTTGAATAAGCGCGCCCCTTTTTTAAATTTCCAGCTAATCATTTATTTTCATATAAGGCATATTGTTGTTGTTATATTAACAAGTTAACATCCTAGCGCAGCTGGCAACGAAGCATATGTGTAAGTGGGGGGACCTGCACTACGCCAAAAAAGACCTACGAAAGCGCTTTTTTTGCCTTTAAAAGCGCTTAAAAGCGCTTTCTAAGGTGGCGCTGCTAAAGGTTTTAGCAGCGCTTTTTGTTTGGAGAAAAGCGCTCTCATAGGTCTACTTATGACAGCGCTTTTTCTAAAAAGCGCTCTCTTAAGTACCCTTATGGCAGCGCTTTTTCCAAAAAGCGCTCTCTTAAGTAGGCTTTTGGCAGCGCTTTTTCTAAAAAGCGCTCTCTTAAGTAGGCTTTTGGCAGCGCTTTTTTATGAAAAAGCGCTTTCATTGGTGGCGCTTTTTTTGGAAAAAAGCTTCCATAGGTTGTCTTTTAACAGCGCTTTTTCTTGGAAAAGCGCTGTCATAGGTCTACCTATGAAAGCGCTTTATGTGAAAAAGCGCCGTCATAGGTCTACCTATGAAAGCGCTTTTCTCCAAAAAGCGCTTTCATAGGGTGTTTTTTTTAGAGGTATTATTTATATCATTCATATACCTGCATTGTTTGCCATAACCTGTAATTCATATATAGCGGTAATGCATTGTAATTCCGATACCCCGTTCTCATACTCTTTCGATAATCGATTGGAATACAATCGTGTCTTATCCATGGTTTACGGTTTCTGAGTCAAAACCAATACTCAATATAACAAAACCAATACTCAATACTTTTCACTAAATTCATTTTATTCTATCAACTACTTTAGTACACAAGTATAACACAAGAAACCATAAACAAGAAACTATCATTGCTCAAAATCAATCATAAATTATGTTTGTATCTCAAATTATATATAAACCATTGTTATCTGTATTCTAACTCAAAGTCAGTATTACAAAATCAATTCTAACAACAACTAAACCAGTCCTTATATTATTCTCTGCTCAATAAAATATTAACACAACTCCTCTTTGGTTTCTTCCAACTGAAGTTTCGTGTAATATGCACATTTGTACTCATCGAAGTACTACATAAGAAAACATAATATGCATGATTTAGTTAAAAGTAAAAAATTATATGGAATATCTGAGAAATAATAAAACAAATTCTAAGTTATAAATTCATACCGTGACTGGAATCTCTATTTGATTCAGTTGAATGATTTCTTTGATAAACCGCATAACGAAGTATCCGCAATCTATACCGTTTTGTTGTTGAGGACATTACATAGAAACAAATAAGAATATATAGTTGTATTGTTTTATCAAATAGCGTAAATATTATAATCAAAATAGTGGAAATTAATATACCTGCACTTTGATCCAATTAATGTTGTTTGCTTTAGACCGTCGTATCCGAGCTTCTCTTTGACACCGGAATACTTGTATCACTCTAACAAAATTAAAAATATATATTTAGAACAATGTCACAGAAATAATTAAATACATAAATACACATAAATATTTAGAATGATCTCACTTACGTATCAATCATTAACTTCATATCCGGATAATTGGTCCAATCACCGTCAACCGAATTCAGATAATAGACCACTTCTTTTACTGGATCGATAGCAACCAACAACCAGTGAAGTCTATAAATTAAAACAACAGTTTAGAAGAAATTTTTCTACGCAAAAATTACAAATATTAAAATGAATTTAGAATGAAAATCTAACCCTGTTGGAATAGTATTATACGCCCAAAGATATAAGCTTTCTGTACTTCCAGTTGCCATGAATCTTTCGACTAAGTGATCTCTTACTGAATCCGGTTCCCTACCAATTGTCGCTCCGCTGACACGGGAGGAAGACACAAAATGGAATTTGTTTGACAATTGATTCCCGCGCATCAATTTGTCATATAACAGCCTTAAATAGAAACATAATTAATATTAGAGTATATTCATTGAAAATGTTTAAAAAAGATTTCAGCTAATTACATAATATAAAGATTGGGTTACCGGATGTATGCGTGCATAATACTGACGCCCAATTCTTTATGACGGAAAATCTGTTCCACGTCCTCATGTCCAATTATTTCTGTGCAAGGAAAACCAAAAATACCTTGATCCATATCAATTTGACGAATACCACCATCCATCAAATTTGTTGTTCCCACTATTGTTTCCAGACACTGCCGATATCGAGGGAAAAATCTAGTAGGCACCCTTTTCTTGGGTGGTACGCCAACGATTTTCTGGCTCACTTGTTGTGACCCATGAAAAGGTACCTAAAAATCATATAAACTCGGTTAAATTATAAAATTATGCAGTTTTTTATTCAGATCATATAATTAACACTTTAAACGTACCTCTTTTGGTGATACGTCAGACTCGTCGTGCCGCAAAATCCCTTTACCCTTAGATGCGGGTGTTGTAGGAGTCTATAATTACCGTGGAAATAACTGAGGTCAGAACTGACAGTTGAAGACTTAAAGATTCATAATTGTTTTCAACATACCTGATCATCTATGAAAATGAGGTCGGATGGCCATGCAACAAAAGATCCAATTGCATCTCGCAGCAATGTGGTCTCAGCAACAATATCAGGTACCGACAGCAATGCATCCATATCTAAAGCAATGTCAACCGATACTTTCATGTGACCATCCAGAAGCGGTCTATTATGAAGTAAATCTCCCGAACTGTTATGGACTTTTCCCTTGCCAACTAGTCGATAAGTCGGTGACGATAGGTAGAGCTGGCAAGATGAAATGCCCTAAACCAATAATAACCGTTAGAAGTGACTAAAAATATTCTATAGTAATAACGGATATATATTGAAAATTACTTCGGGAAATTTATGCTGAAAGTTGATGCTAGCTTTGTCACTAGTTTCTTTCAAGTGTGAACTGCTCTTTTCCGCCATATATCTCTCTTTATCCTTCTGCAATTCACGAACTTGAGCTTGTAAATCCTGCAATGTTTGCATCACTTCTGCATTGCTAGGATTTCTTCTCCTTGGATGCTTATACAAAGAGGTTGGAGTCACACCATGACCTTTACCCCTCACCCGACCCGGATACTCAGCAATATTTAGTGCTCGACTAAGTACGCTCCTGGTATCGTGAGGATCCTCACCTGGGGATACCGATTGGGACAAGGTCTCCTGTAATTCAATTACATATAAAAAATTATTAGTGGAGATAAAAAATTACTTAAATATTAATAAACATTAATTGATTTAACTAAAGACACAATCTTATACTTACACATTCATCATACACATGTTGAATATCGGGATTAACAGCTTGATCCTTGCCCACACGGGCTTCCTTCCACAACAAATGTGCCGGTAGTGATGTTGCATCACTTTTCGTCTCTTCTAACTACACAATGATGGAGGTCTTAAGATCATCAACTATATAACACATTGAGAGAATTAATAAGATCGTAGAGTTTATATTTACTTACAATTTTTTCCTCTAAGCGAGCATATCCCAAACGCCCTTTTTTGTATGGATATGCGGGTTTTGACGCTCTCTCGCGATTTATAGCACTCACTTTCTTGAAATTCTCATCTCTTCTTTGGCCTACAAAACCAACCCATTCTTCAGGTGTAATGAAGTTCTCATACTTCTTTGGACGTTGCGGATCCTCTTCAAGAAAATTTCCTTCATCATCTTTAAGATACTTGTTGGTTAAAAATGTTCTCCACCCTCTGTGTCTTTTTCCAGCCAAACCCATTATATACTTTTTACGGGTATCTTCAATGTTAAAAGACCTCTACAAAAAAACATACGCATAAAGTGTGTTAGTAAAAGAAATTTAAACACATATTATCGTCAAGATAAAGCAAATAACAAAAAACATATATGTACCTTTATCTCAGTCCAAACTTTCTCCTTAGCCTCATCCAACTCTCCTCTTTTCCATCTAGGAGTGGTGATCGGAATGTGTATACGAACAAGCGTACCAATGTAGCTTGTCAACTTTGCAGCATTAGACCCAATTAATTGGTCATTATCATTCCATTCTACATTATAGGTTACTCCTCTATCTCTATCACGTATGATTCCCCTCATAATAGTAATACCTCGTGTAATATCTTTTTCTGAAGTATTTTCTTGAGTATTTTCAGGAGCATTTTCAGGAGCATTTGCATTATCTTGATTACTAGCCATTTGACCTGTAATAATGAAAAAAAATAAACATGAAATGTCAAATAAAAATGAAATGACAAATATAAAAAAGAAATGACAAATAAAAATGAAATGACAAATTAAAATGAAATGACAAATATAAATGAAATAGCAAATAAAAATGAAATGACAAATATAAAAATGAAATGACAAATAAAAATGAAATGGCAAATTAAAATGAAATGACAAATATAAAAAAGAAATGACAAATAAAAATGAAATGGCAAATTAGAATGAAATGACAAATATAAATGAAATAGCAAATAAAAATGAAATGACAAATATAAAAATGAAATGACAAATTAAAATGAAATGACAAATATAAAAATGAAATGGCAAGTTATATATACTATTATCCTTTTCACTAAGGTCTCTTTCTTTTCTTGGTAGGAATGTGTTCTACTCGTCTCTTAACAACGCGGACAGTTGGATTGATCCAAATACCCTCATTATGATCGTTTCTAATACATGATTCATTATCATTTTGATCAGTTATGGTTAAAGATTCAATGTCAACACCAATATCACTTTGATCTCCAATGCTTTCATTAATTACTTTGTTAGATAGTAGCACTATAGACCATTTCGTACTTGTCGGATCATTGACATAGAACACTTGTTTAGCTTGAGAGGCTAGAATGAAAGGCTCATCTTTGTACCCCACCCTATTAAGATCCACTTGCAAAAAACCTGACTTATCCATTCGTATGCCATTATTATTTTCAACCCACTTGCAACCAAATATAGGAATCTGAAACTTCTCGTAATCAAACATCCAAATGCGCTCGATAACCCCAAAATATGACAGGTTTGCAAATTTTGGGTTTAAGTCCTTCACACTTGATATATGCATTGGTTCAGAGATCAAGGTGACACCACTATTTTGCCTAGTACTTTTGTCATCCTGTTCTTTGGTATAAAATGTGTATCTATTAATTGCATATGCGCTATAAGAAAACACAATTAAACTTGGACCGTATGCTAAACATCTCAATCTTTCTGTTACTGAATCATGATCTGAACGATACTTTGAATAAATATGTTCCTTAAACCATGGTATGAAACTTCGATTGTGCTCTCGTACAATCCAATTCTCATTTCTATTCGGATTTAAACCTCGAAGAACACCCTTGTGAATTTCAACATACGACTCAACTTCAAGCTCATTATGCAGAACATACAAATGCACTTGATCCCATTCGACCATTGATACTGTCACAACTTTATTTCCAATTAGCTTCCTACCTTCTTTTTTTTCAACAATGTGAGATTTGGGGAGTCCAATTGATTGAACATTTGACAGATATTCAGTACAAAACTCAATCGCTTCTTCAACAATATATCGTTCAGCAATACAACCCTCTGGTCGACTTCGGTTTTTCACATACCCTTTTAATATTTTCATATAACGTTCAGTAGGGTACATCCATCTCATATAAGCTGGTCCGCACAATTGTGTCTCTTTGACAAGATGAACGACAAGATGAACCATTATGTCAAAAAACGAGGGAGGGAAATACATTTCAAGATCACACAAAGTAACAACTATTTCTTTTTGCAATGTTGGTAAGATCTCAGGATCGATCACCTTGCTGCAAATTGACTTGAAGAAAAAACACAGTTTAGTTATTGCGCTTCTTACTTTTTCTGGAAGAATAGAACGTATACCTATCGGTAGAAAATGTTCCATTATAACATGGCAATCATGCGTCTTTAAACTCTTTAACTTGAGGTCTTGCATAGACACAAGTCTTCTAATATCTGATGAGTAGCCTTCTGGAACTTTAACCTCACTTAGGAACTTACACAATATTTTTTTCTCCTTTCTGGATAGAGTGTAAACAGCAGGTGGTAGATATGTTCGTGTTCCTTTTTTCACGGGTCCCAATTCAGTTCTTATTCCCATCTCTACCATGTCCTCCCTTGCTTTAAGACCATCCTTAGACTTCCCTTTTATATTGAGTAACGTACCAATAACACTCAAATACATTTTTTTCAATATGCATAACATCAAGAAAATGTCTTACGTACAAAGATTTCCAATATGGCAATTCAAAAAAAATCGACCTCTTCTTCCACCCACCTGTAACAACTTTATGTGCAAAAGGCTTACCAAACTGAATACTCACATCTTTCACCTTTTCAAATAATTGATCACCTGTCAATCCAGGCGGAGCTCTACGTTGTTCGTTATCTCCGTTGAACGCTTTTCTCCATCCACGATATTGATGTTTAGAATTTAAGAATATATGATGACCGAGAAAGACATTCTTCTGACAAAGTTTCAATCGCATCGTATCGGTTCCATCTACACAGATAGGACACGCTTTTTCACCTTTAATGCTATACCCGGATAGATTTCCGTAGGCTGGAAAATCGTTAATTGTTCCAAACAACATCGCCCTCAAGTTGAAACTTTCTTTCCTATACCCATCATAAACCTCCACACCGTTCTCCCACAAAATCTTCGAATCTTCGATTAAAGGTTCCAAATATAAGTCTATGTCATTTCCTGGTTGTTTAGGCCCATAAATTAACATAGATAACATCATGTACTTACGCTTCATACATAGCCAAGGAGGTAGGTTATAAATCATAAGAATTACAGGCCATGTGCTATGCGAGATACTTTGAATACCGTGTGGGTTCATTCCATCAGTAGACAATGCCAAGCGAAGGTTTCTTGCGTCTTTTCCAAATTCAGGATAATCATTATCAATTTTCATCCACTGTGGTGAATCTGCCGGATGTCGAAACTTTCCATCAACAATTCTTTCATCTGCATGCCAAGTTAAATGTCTTGAATCGGTTTCACTACGATACATCCGTCTAAATCTCGGAATTATAGGAAAATACCATAAGACTTTTGCCAGAGACAACTTTTTCTTATATCGAGGGGCACCGCATTTAGGACACTCATTTAACGATGCATACTCGTTTCGAAACAAAACGCAATCTTTTGGACAGGCATGTATCTTGTCATAGCTCATGCCAATAGAGTACAACATCTTTTTGGCCTCATACGTTCAATTGGGGAGAACATTATCCTCTGGTAGCATATCTTTCATAAGGGCTAATAACTCTGTGAAACTTTTATCCGACCATCCATTGCCCGCCTTTAAGTTGTACAACTTTAATACCACAGACAATCTTGTGAATTTTGTACAACCATTATACAACGGTTTCTCTGCATCGCTTACCAACCTCTCGAACATTTTGGGACAATCATTAAGATCTTCTTCAAGCGCTTCTGCAATCTCTTCAACTCGATCATAATCGTATGTATCTGTGCCATTGTCGTTTGAAGCATAGGTCCTATTATCCCCCGATTCATCATTCCCATCACTTTTCTCACCATGCATATTCCAACATGTATAACTTCTATCAATTCCATACCGTATTAGATGCGATGCCAACTGAACCGCGTCAACCCGATTCCCATAACAGCAACACAAACAAGGACATGTCATTCGACCGGGGTCTTCGGCGTGCGCAACAACAAACTTAACGAATTCCGATACCCCGTTCTCGTACTCTTTCGATAATCGATTGGAATACATCCATGTCTTATCCATGGTTTACGGTTTCTGAGTCAATCTGAGCTAAACAAAAACTTAACTTAATCAATTTGTCGAACACTTGGTGTGAAATCAATTTTAATCAGATTTTTATTTGGTTTTGTTGATATGAAAAATCAATTGCAATTTTATAGATTACAATGAACTCAACAAAAAATTGTTTAAAATATTATTGATAAGAAAATTATCTCAATATGTTGATTGCACAATCAATGAATTCACAATTTACAATAAAAATGAGTGAAAGAGAAGGAGAGATAAATTTGTTTAAGGAGTTCTCCTATCGATCTAAGGGCACACCTTCCCTTAAGTTCAATGAAATTGAGATAATAACTTAAATGAAATTTCTACGACGATTTTTGCGGCCGTAAGAGCCAACCGTCGTCAATTTTTTGGTTACGTAAAGGCAAAATATATAGAATCCCTTTGGTGGAAGGTACAAGTCACATTTCATGTCTTACGGCGGTCATAAGAACCGACCTCCCTCAAATTCCACGACCGTTCTCCACCAGCCACCATGTTCCTATATACCCATTTTCCAATTTACGCGGCTATGTTTTCCAAATTCTATCGCGTTTTCATTTTCTTTCAGAATCGTAAACCCTTGTACTTTTTCCATCCAAACTGAACCGTATTCCATTTTCCTAACCTAAAATTGCAAAAATTTCTTGATCTATCTAATAATATCAAATATGCAGAATCACTTTTCTCTCACATCTCATGTACAAAGAAATTCAGTGAAGGTAAAAAGATGCAACTTTATTATATTAATTCATTGACAAGGTAAAAAGATTTTATACAATAATATCTTTCGTAGATGCAACTATATTGTATTAATTCGTAAAACCTCTACAATATCTCTATGATTTGATTTAATGCCCATGTAATCATTTCTTGATTATGTTTGTGTTGCGTTAGTATAAAATTGGTACCTTTCCTAAGTGTCTAATCAATTGAAGAAAATATTTTGTATAGATTGAAAAGAAGAAACAATCACCTGACGGTTCTCTTGTTTTCTGACGATTTGACACGTTTGAGTTCTCCGGTAAGATATGTTGCTCTGAATCGGAAGGTCCTGAAGAAGTTAAAGAAACCGATTAATTTCCAAAACACATTAAACAAACATCAAAAGATAGAGAGCCTTAATCGGGAATCACAATTACCTGCCGTCCAACTAGTGCCTGCTAATCAATAATAAAAACAAGAATTCTTTGGTCTTGAGAAACACTAACTGTGCCTGCTAATCAATGAAACAAGAATTTTGTATGTCACTATGGCTTCCAAGAATATATTATGTGCCTGATTATTCAATAAACGCTCAATAACTTTTAAAACATAATCACCTAACGGGAACCAAAAATTCAACCAATACCTGCTTATTTGAAAAAAAACAACAAGAATGGCACTACAAACCCATTCTACAAACCCACAAACCTCAATGGATTTCATGTAACCTACAAACCCAATCAGCTCTAAAGAGATTTACTATCCTTAATCACATTTTAATGGCACTACATTCATGTCTTCGATAAAGGAAATAACAGACAAAGCATTTACCGTTTCAACATACACAAGCAATACACTGTAAATGAGAAGAAAATAATAATCAATGAACCTTGTGAAGAGATGGACGACTCGTGCGGCGGCGATGAGGGTTGACGATGGTGGCTACCGTGAAAAATCGCTTTGGACGAAGAAGGAACAGTAACGAAAAATCGCTTTGGGACGTTGAAGAATGGAGGAAACACAAGAGTCACGTATAGTACCAACACAAAGCTTTAATCAAAAACATTAAAATTTATTATAAAACAACCTACGAAAGCTCTTTTAAAAGCGCTTTCTAATGGTCATGTATAACAGCGCTTTTTCATAAAAAAGCGCTTTCGTAGCATACCCTATAGCAGCGCTTTTAAAAGCGCTTTCTAAAGGCCAGATTTAGCAGCGCTTTTGAAAAGCGCTTTCTAAGGCTGACCTTTAGCAGCGCTTTTGAAAAGCGCTTTCTTAGGTTCCCTCTGAAAGGCACCCTTTAGCAGCGCTTCTCAAAAAGCGCTGTCTAAGGGTGACCTTTAGCAACGCTTTTGAAAAGCGCTTTCTTAAGGTACACTATGAAAGCGCTTTTTTTAAGCGAATTTTTTTTAATACCTACAGCAGCGCTTTTTCCTAAAAGCGCTTTCGTAGGTGTGATGCTAAAGCTTATTTTTGGCGTAGTGCTGGGTTCGATCCTGGGTCCAGACATTTTCTTGTTTTCCAAATATATCTTTTCAGATCCCATGCGCTTCACTTCCAGGAGATCACCATACGCCTCAAATTCATCATCATCAGATCTCATCACATCCAGATCCAACGTCCCATATGCGCAGACGTACCATGGATCATCAGGAGACCGACACACAGAATCAGGTGCGCTGGCTGGGCTCAACTCTTTGGGCCTAGACAAATTCAGAAAGGACCCCCCCATTTGCTTCTCATATAGGCCCAGATTCTTTTTTTTTATTTTCTTTTTTCTTATTATTTATTAATTATGTTTTTTTAATAACACCAAAAATAAATCTTTTTTTATTTAATAAAAAAGCATTAAAAAAAACATCAAAAATCTTTTTTTTTTGTAAAAAATATTTTATTAATTATTTAGTTTAATTAAATTAGGGTAATTTAATGTTTTCCTATTATAATTAAAATAATTAGATTTGGGGTTTAATTATATATTTAACTTAATTTTTCCTTAAAAATAAATATTTTCGCAATTTAGATCTCTAGGTCGGCTAATCATTTCTCACATCTAAATTGCCGCGCACTCTTAATTTTCTCTTTTTATTATTATTTGTAAATGCTTCGAGTTTGTAATAGTAATTAAGGTTTAAATTCCGCATTTTATTTTCATTCAAAATAATCATGTATCTGCAAAAGCCCTCTATTAGCGTAGGACTGTTATTTTCTCGCTCTTATATTTTATATGCCTGTATATAATGGTTAGCAACTTAGGCGTGTATGACTAATGAATCAATCCTAGATCACTAAATTACAAGATAAATAGCTGAAATCAAACACTTTTGCACACTCACACTCCTAGGGTTTGCCTCACTTCGGTTGCCTTCGGTAAACAGTCACTAAGCATAGCGAATTTTAGTGGTTGCCCTCCAGTCTAAAAGATCAAAAATGACCCATTCGAATGTTGCCTCGGAAAGATCTTTAGGACTTTAGGGTAATTACTAAGGTCTCCTAGTCATTGCTTTAGTGACTGTATTTGTCCCCTTCAAACGTCCCTTAAAACTCCAACGACGGTGCTACCTATTCCTCAAAACTTTTCACACAAACACTTTTTCAAAACAATTTTCAAAACAACTTCGTCACACCCTTGAGGACTGATACAAGGGTTATCACGAAGTAAATTTTTTTATTTAAAAAAAACAAGCACACACACAAGCAATTTTAAAATGAGCAAGTACTTAAGAGCCCGTGGAAAACCACGGATATAAAGGGTGCTAACACCTTCCCTTTCTATAATCTACCCCCGTACTCAGAAATATTCTCGAAAAAGGTTTTTTCTGTTCTTTTTCCTTTTTCTAATTGGATAAAATAAAATTCGGTGGAGACTCTTCCTTACCGCGACATTTGCAAATACAAAACGTAAGCCAATATTAAATAGTCGGTTCTGCCACCGTATCAAAACATCCATACGTCATAACATTGACAACACAAACGTATACAACATAATCTCATTCATTTTATTGAGAACATCATTATACAATGCATTTCATACATCATGACATCGCTTACAACTAAGCTTTCATCTTTTTAGGAAAGATCAGTCAGCAGATGGCTATCATCAACAATTTGCAAAAAGTCAGAGATTGATACCTGAAACAAGTCAGGACGATTATCTACACAACCAGCTGAACCTTTAGATACGATTCAGATACGCTCCAGACATGGATACTATTCTGATACTTATTCAAATTCAGCTCTCATATACAGTTCAGATACGCTCCAGACACGGATGCCATTCTGATACTCATTCAAATTCAGCTCTCAAATACAGTTCAGATACGCTCCAGACACGAATGCCATTCTGATACTCATTCAGATTCAGCTCTCAGATATAGTTCAGATACGCTCCAGACACGAATGCCATTTTGATACTCATTAAGATTCAGCTCTCAGATAAAATTCAGATACGCTCCAGACACGGATGCCATTCTAATACTCATTCAGATTCAACTTTTAGATACAGTTCAGATACGCTCCAGACATGGACTCCATTCTAATACTCATTCAGATTCAACTTTCAGATACAGTTCAGATACGCTCCATACACGGACGCCATTCAGATACTCATTCAGATTCAACTTTCAGATACAATTTAGATATGAACCAGATTCGGATGTCATTCTGTCACTCATTCAAATTCAACTTTTGGATACAAGTCAAATATAATCCATTTATGGATATTATTCTAGTACTCAATCCAACACATCCACTATTCCAATATAAATCAACCAAAGATTTATTCTGACACTTCTTCTATTCCTACCAGCAATCATTTTGGATGGCATCTACAAGCCCATCTCCAAACAACTTTCCTTCATCTCTCCAAATGGCATCTTTAAGCCCATCCCCTACACATCAACAATCATCATCGAGTGCAAATTTCTAGGCACTCTAGTGTCCAATCATCTTCCACCTTCAAGTCACAAATGGCAAATCCGCCAATCTAACTCTTCAGGTTTAAGAAGATTGAACATGGGCAGATGTTATACCCCAAAATTTTCCCTCTCATTCACCAAATATTTTCTCACAAGATCTCTCTTGGTTCAAGACTACACTAGGGTTGATCAACTTAAGACACCTCCTTAAGCACTAATGCCTAAAGTTAGGGTTTGAGATTGCACAAGGATAATTAAACTTTCAATGCTTCATATGACTTTCATGGATCATTATGGACCCCCAAGATTACTCATATCAAGTTTCAAGCCTTGAATCACATTTTTGCTCAGTAAATTGAGCAATTGACCTAAAAATCAACTGTATTGGGAAAAAAGTCAACTATGGCCAATTTACAGTCAAACTTCATAATTTTTGATCCACATCAACATTATAAACTCATATGTATCATTTGATCAAGTTTGTACCACAATTCCTCAAGAAATTTGATCAAATCATCAAAAGGGCAAAATGGTCAAAATTAGGGGTTTGATTGAGAAAGGGCAGTTTCTGATTTTTGGCCTAGAAAATGGTCAATTAGTTCGAGGCATGATCTCAAGAGTTCAATTGCATCATTTTGACCTAATGGCATGACCCAAAACATTGCTCAAGATCAATTGGTTTGATAGTGAATTTTTAGTCAACTGATCAAAAGTCAATTGTACGCTGAAAAGCCAAACTTTGACTTTTTGGTCAAAATAAAATGTCAAAGATCACAATTCATAAAAACATGTCAAAATATGAAACTTATTCATCAAGAAATCAAACATGTCAAGATTTCACAACTTTGAGCAAATTTTTCACCATGATGCAAGATGATTCAGAATAAACTTTCAACATGAAAGTTGTATATCTCTATGATATCTACAACATTGCTTTACACAACTTCTCCTAAATATGCTTGGATCTCAAGTTATTAATTCATAAAGTCATGGTCTTGAAATTAAACACTTCGTGAAATTTTGCCCTAGTTTAGGCAGGATTTTGACCTAACTTCATGGCACTTTTTCATATAGTTCCAATGGGAATTTTCAAAAGTGATTCAAAGAGGGGTTGTATATCACATTACGAGCTTTCCAAAATGTCCAAGAACTCCTTGAGATCATCTTGAGCATGGAGAATCGAAGAGAGAAAGTTAGGTTTTTAAAACTTGAATTACAAGTCATTTTTGATGAACACATGAACCAAATCCATGCTAGGCTGCATGATCTTTGCTTTGCAGGCCTCAAACTTGTTTGTCACTCCATAAATAATTGATTACACAGTTGTTAGAGATTTGATCCAAGCAATTGAGCTATTATCCAAGTTGCATTTCCATTAATGGCACAAAGTTAACATTGTCATTCTTGTAAAGCAAGCTTTTTGCATAAAGTCCATTCTTGAGACTCTAACTTGTTCCCTCTGATCACACTCCATCCATAAAGTCAGAAGCAAGTATGTTTAAAGCATAACCACTCTATCTTAGCAAGTACACAGGGCTTTGAAACTTGAATTTCTCAAAAAATCACATGTTATGCATAAACTTGTGATTTTGAATTTTGATCAACAACAAGTCTCCAAACTTGTTGCTTATAAATAGAGTCACCATTTGTGAGCTAGAACACGAGCTTAAGCACCCTGAAACACTCCCAAACTCCCTCTAGCCAGAAATTGCACAAAAAACTCCATTGATACACAATTTTGACCTTAAACTTGTATCCCTCATTTCCCCCGTGCGTTTTCCCTAAAATTCATTCCTAAAGCTTCCTTACATCAAATACAAACCATCCCTGACACTGTTTCATAACTGTAACCCCATCTTTATCATCCTCCATAACCAAAAATAAAGCTCTTCAAGTTGACTTTCCAAACCATTTCATCCACCCATTGCTCAAGCTAATCATTGCATTAGTTTTCTGGGAACTTGAGGAAGCTAACCTGATCATTGCAGCACCTTGAATCAAGCCCATTTGCATTTCACAATTTCCAGTTTTGAGGTATTTTTCTTGAACTTCTATCTTCATATTTAGGCATTGTTAGGCTTGCATTTGTGAAGATAAAATGTAGATATCATTTCCCTGAAACTATACATGTCCATAGATTTCATTTATTTTGATTGAGCTAGGAGAATTTTGAGTTTGAACTTTCTGAAATAATTAGGTCAGAGTTTGGTACTTTTATAAATTCTCATTCATCTTTGATTTATAATTCATGATATTTATATGGTTGGATTCGTATGGAAAAATGGAGAAACTTTCACGTTTGCATATTTCATTTTGTTGAGAAATGAGCAAGTTACATGATCCATGGCTGGAGGTTTAAGATGAAGTTGAATTCAGGACATAACTTAGATTATATATTTATTGTTTTGTTTATATCAACGGATGTATCACCACCCCAGTGGTTAAAACGCGCGCCTTTCACCTTTAGGACCTGGGTTCGAGCCCCAATGTTCGTTTTGTTATTTTTCACAATTTCTGTTTCTTTTTTTGTTTACAGCCAACGCTGGACCTCCAATATTGGGTCTAGTTATTTTTTGCTTTTTTCTAACCCCTGTTTTCATTATTGCACCTGACTTATTTCTTTATTATTTCATATTATTTTATTTTTCTTTTTATTTTTATTTCAATTTTCTTTCACTATTTTATTATTATTATTATTATTATTAATATTATTTTTATTTTCATTAGTAAAAAATCCAAAAATATTTTTATTATTATTTACACTTATTTATTTTATTTTCTTTATAAAAACAAAAAAGGACTAAAAAAACATTTTTCTTTTAATAAATCAATTTCTCTTTTAAATAATTAAATATTTAGACTTAGTTTTAATAATTATTTTATTTTCTTAATTAAAATTAACTTAGAATTTAGGTTTCTTATAATTATTTAATTTTCATTTTTATTATTATTTAACTTAAAACCTTTTTTTCATAAAAACCCTAAAAAACATTTTAAACTTAATTTCTTCCTTAATTAGTTTAAACTTAATTTTGTTTATTTTTAATTAATCATATTCTTCAAATTAGGTTAGAAATCCCTTTTCATAAAACACCAAACTAAAATTACATTTTCTTTTTTTACATTTGCATTCTTGCACTTTATTTATTTATTTTGTACATTTATTCAAAATTGAATATGGTTATAATATTTATTTAGGTTTAAATTCTTGCAATATTCCCTATTTGTAAATTTGTATACCCCCTACCCTAAATGATGTAATAACGTAGTAATTTTAAATTCCGCAATTTATCGCTTTATATACAAATGCTAGTAATTAGGGTTTTGTATGGAAAAACTAAAACCAATCAATAGAAAACCCTAATCAAAGACAAATCAAGCATGTAAATCAATACACTTTCACACATACACCCCTAGGGTAAATGGTTGCCTTACAAAAATGACCATATTACGCATGTGAGGTATCTTAGCAAATACAAGCAAAATACAAGATCATAGTCCCTCGATGACGCTATCTATGTTGCCTTACAAAATGATCTTAGTCCCTAAAGAAAAATGCTATGATTTCTTGCAACATTGCTAATCATGGTTATACGATGACCCACACCTGTCCCTTTTACATCCAAAGATAGGGTTACTTACCAAATCAATGGTAAGATAACAATGTCAAAGGAAAAAGGAAATGAACATGAAAGACTTATGAGTAGGTAGAATGTTCCTAGTTACTTGCTCAATTTCAAAACAAAAACATCCTTGCTATTTTCAAAATAAAAACCAACACTTTCAAAACATCTTACAAACTTGAAAACATTTTCAAAAGATCAACACCTTTGTATACATTCTTACGAACGAGAATCATTACAAAAGTTTTCCTAGACAAAGGCCTCTTTACAAAATACTTTCAAAAACCAAAAAAAACATATTTTCAAACAAAAAGCAAGAGATCTATCAAGTAACTAAGAGCCCATGGAAAACCATGGATGAAAAGGGTGCTAATACCTTCCCTTTTCATAATCTACCCCCCGAACTCAAGAAATAATCTTAAAGGTATTTCCTGTGCTTTTTCACCTTTCCTTTTGGATAAAAAAAAAGTCGGTGGCGACTCTTGCTAACCGCAACATTTGCGATAAAACGCAAAACACCCAAGTCAGTTCTCCCACCGTATCACAACTTCGATTGGGTATTTGACACCCTTTGATCAAAACTTTGGGTCCACAAGTATCATTCCAATAGTGCCTTCCTTTCAACTTGCCTTCAGCGCATAAGGCAAAGACCCCTCTCCATACTTGCCTTTAATTCCCAAGGCAAAAAAGCTTCTTTCATGTGTGCTTCGACCCACAAGGAAATGACTTCTTCTGTGCGTTCCTTCAGCGCACTAGACCAAGGCCCCTCCAACTTGCCTTCGATCAACAGGGAAAAAGGCTTCTTCATGCTTGCCTTGGATTCACAATGGCAGAAACTTCTTCAGACTTGCCTTCAATCCACAAGGTAAAATACCCCTTTTAACTGGCCTTCGATTCACAAAGGCAAAGGCTTCTTCTATAATTGCCTTCAATGCATAAGGCAAAGACTTCTTCTGTGCTTGCTCTCAATGCCAAGACCCTTCAACACACATAGTTTCTGCACTATGACGTACCTGGATGCCCCTTTAAGAAGGTACATAACTAGCGCATTCGAAGGACAGGTGCATGGTCCATTCGAAGGGCATATATTTTCCCCATTCAAAGGACATGTATTGATGAATTTAAAGGGGCATACGTGGGTGTTCCATTCGAAGGATTTACTTTGTTGCCCCGTTCGAAGGAATTGCAAATGATGCACACATGTGATGCATGTGGTCCCTTCAAAAGAGCACACACATTGGTTCAAAATGAAGGATACACATATTTCTAGCCAAAATGAAAGAGAGATATGGAAAGATGTTGGTTGGCCCAAAATCCCACATATTTCCATACTCAAGTTTCCTGCACAAACATTCTGCAGGAAGCTTCGATTAGCCTGGAAAGAGTTTTTGGTTGGGGCTAGCTGAGTAGGGGCTCAATCTAAGAGGCCCCAATGATGAGATTTGAGCCATTAGAAGGATACACCTTGGTGTTTGATTCGAAGAGGGAACAAAGCATACATATGAAAGACACTCAAAATGTCCATTCGAAAGAGGCAACCAAAGGCCCATTCGAAAGGTACACAAAATGTCCATTCAAAGGACCCATTCGAAGGATGTAAAAGTGGTCCAATCGAAGGGCAGGGACTGAAGGCATTCGAAAACCATTGATGTCCACATTCATTCAAATTCAAAAAAAAGACAAGATCCCATGTCTTTGGAAAAGTTACAAAACATCATTCATGGCTTGGAAAACACTTGTTTATGGATGTTTAAACCTTTGTTCTCTTGTCTCCTCCCTCCTCTCTATATAAATAACACATTAGCAAGCATTAGCAGGACAAAAAAAAGAGTAAAGACCACACGTGTTGCATCACACACATACAAATTGCCTATAAAAAAGAACGCTCACACTGCCACAAAAAACATATCAAAATTCTAACCAGTTTTGCAGGCACCCTCAATCCAGACGAAGACCATACTTGTGTTCCTGAGACTCCCAAGAGTCTGCTCCAAGCCAAGCCACGCCCATATTCATAGATCAAAGCATTTCCAGTTGGTAAGGATTCACCCAAGTCAAAACTGTATTTCTACGCCCTTTAAATACATGTTGTTGGTATATATGTGCTGCTAATGTCATTTGTGTTTATATGAACATATCATACGCAAGGTAACATGCAGGAATAAAATCATTCCATCAAAAGGCATGATTTGGGTTTGCCTTTCAAAACTCATGGTATAGCCAGTTTCAAGCCAAAATAATTTAGGCCTGAGGACAGAAGATTCAAATTAGGGAGAAAGACCTGGGTTCGATACCCAGGTCCTACATCTTTATTTTTGTCAACATTTGTCTTGCAGATCCAGATCTAAAGACAACTCCCTCCTTGGATCTAAAAATCATACCCCTCCCTGGATCGAAGAACCACATTGCTCCCTGGATCTAAGGACAAACTTGGGCTCTCTTCAACATCGGGCCTAGCGAAAATTCAATCTCACACCCCCCCTATTTTCTTTTGTTATCAGGCCCATTTTCGTATTCCTTTTATTTGCTTTAGTTTTCTCTATTAATTATTTAGTTAACTAAATAGTCAGAAAAATCACAAAATATTCAGTTATTACTTTTTTAATTAAACTAATTTTGTAAATAAATTAAATAAATATTTTAACTATTTTCTTTAATTTAAAATGAGTTAGAATTTAGGATTTAATTTATGTTTTAATCATTTTCTTTTCATAATAAAAACCAAAAAGAACTTAGACTATTTTTCTTAATTAAACTTTATTTTCTAAATAGATTTTAGGATTAATTAATTATTTTCTTAAATAAAAAAAAATCAGAAACAAACAAAAAGATTTATATTTCTTAGGATGTTTTTAGACGTTATTTTCAATTTCATGCGCGTTTATTTAATTTCACATTTTATTATTAATGTACTTGCTCATGGTCTGTAATAGTAACTAGGACTTTACTTTCCGCATTTCTCCAATGTACCTCTCACAAAGCCATGTAATAGCGTAGATTTAATTTCCGCATTTAAATTCCTGTACATATATTAACTGTTAGATGTATGTTAATAGGAATGCATGACAAGAGCTTAATAATTAAACGATTAGCAAACTTAACACAAGACAAAATAACTGAAGGCAACACACTTGCACATGTTCACCTCTAGGGTACCCCACTTCGGTTTCCTTTGGAAAACAATCACAATTATTGAAACGTGAGAAGTTTTAATGACTGTCGTCTAGTTTGAAAGATCACAAGTCCCTCGATGACCCTCTCGATGTTGCCTCGGTTAAAAGTGATATTAAAACTTTAGAAGAGTTACTAAAATTTCTTGCCAAGTTACCTTCGTGACTGTAACGTCCCTTCGATTATCCCTCATACATCCAACGACAAGGCTACCTACTCACTAATAGTAGGATAGAACTGTCTAAAAAGAGGAAAAGAACGACCCTTTTCGAGTACAAAGTAGATAGCTGTTAGAAGTATGCTCAAAACATTTTGCACTTACACAAATACTACTTTTCAAAAACATTTTCAAAACACTTTGTATACTTTCTCCACTATCCCGAGAAACATTACAAAGTTCGCCGTACTAAGGCATTTTCAAATACACAAAGCACAAAGGTATTTCAGAATGAGCAAACCTCTAAGAGCTCGTAGATAACTACGGATGGAAAGGGTGCTAAGACCTTCCCTTCCCATAATCTACCCCCTTACTCAGAAAACTCTCGAAAAGGTATTTTTTGTTCTTTTCACCCTTTCTTTAATTTGGATAAAAGAAAATTCGGTGGTGACTCTTGCTTACCGAAACATTTTGCAAACACAAATGCAAAACCAGTATTAAACAGTCGGTTCTGCCATCGTATCACACTCCACAAGGCCGAGCTCATAACAAGGCATTGCACATATCGATTCAGATAAGTACTACAAGTCTGTCTAGGGTACTCACTGATATTGGTTCTGCTCTTAACTTTTTGCAAAAATCTAGTTTGATGAAGTTGACACTAGATGGTGTTGTGATAAGACCGAGTTCCACAATAATTAAAGCTTTAGACGATTCTCAGAGTATGGTATTCAGAGAAGTAAACCTTCCTGTGAAGACCGACCCACATATGTTATACATCACTTTCCAAGTCATGGAGATAGAACTAGCGTATACATGTTTACTCGAGCGACTGTGGATTCATGCAGCAGGGGCAGCCACTTCAACATTACATCAGAAATTAAAGTTTTTCATTGAAGGAAGATTGGTCATAATTGATGGAGAGGAGGATATCTTTGTAAGTCACATATATGAATATGAATTTTCTTTTGCATTTATCTCTCATATTTAAAAAATGGCAATACTTTTCTTCATATGCATTTTCCAAATTCACATACTAAAAAACTGCACCAAAACATGATAAATATGCAGATCCATGCCCAAAATCACGGATAATATTACTACTGCTGTCCGATATAAGTTTGATACACCCATCAACCAAGCTGAAGAGGAATATGATGATTATCTTGAACTTTCTGAAGAATTGGCGAGAGAGATAGAGCAAAAAGCTGACAGCATACAACCATACCAGGAATCTATTGAGACCATTAACCTTGGTATAGAGGAAGATCCAAAAGAGATCAAGTTGGGGAAAATATTAGAGAAAAGCGTCAAAGAAAGGATGATCAATTCTTTACATGAATACATGGATATGTTCGCCTGGTCTTACAAAGATATGCCAGGGTTGGATACATACATTGTGGTACACATACTACCTCTCAAGAAAGGTTGCTCTCCAGTCAGGTAGAAGCTCAGGAGAACTCGTCCAGACATGTCCAACAAAATTCGAGAAGAGGTCTTTAAACAATTTGATACAGGGTTCTTAATAGTGGTATATTATCATCCTTGGATAGCTAACATCGTTCCAGTATCCCAAAAGGATGGTAAAGCATGTATGTGTGTAGATTATCAGGATCTAAACAAAGCAAGTCCTAAAGATGATTTCCCGCTGCCTAACATAGATGTTTTGGTGGACAATACAACTTAAGCTTCGGTATTCTCATTCATGGACGGTTTCTCAGGCTATAATCAAATCAAAATGGCACCCCGAAGATATGGAAAAGACTACCTTCATGACATCTTGGGGAAACTTCTGCTATAAGGTAATGTCGTTCGGTCTAAAGAACACAGGGGAAACCTATCAACAGGCAATGGTCACACTATTCCATGATATGATTCACAAAAAAGTTGAGGTGTACTTAGATGATATGATTCACAAAAAAGTTGAGGTGTACTTAGATGATATGATTGCCAAATCCCATATGGAGAAGGATCACATCATACATTTAAAAAACTTATTCGATCGTCCATGAAGTGTCGCACACGCGCAAATCAGAACTAAGAGAGAACTAAATTGCGACAACGATGATATGAAATAGAAATGTAGCAGTAAAGATTTGAGATTAAGCCATCAATTGACTTATCTCAATATAATGAAGTCGCCACTGCACTTTATTGTTTCCAAAGGGAAATGGGAAAAAAGCGAACAAAACCCAAAAATATCAGAGATCGAGGTACGAGGGTCGGTTATACAAAGGGAAGGTATTAGCACCCTAAGCATCTACGGTACTCCACATGATCCACTTTGTTTGGTTTCTTTTAAAAGGAGTGTTATGTAAAGGTTTACTTGCAAAAGGGAAATAATGAATGAGTATTTGTAAACAAAAGAAAACAAAATGTTTTTTTATTATTTTTGTTGCTCGCCTTGGGTCGTAAGACTTAGTGCATACGTACTACATCGTGCAACGGGAAAGTCAGAGCATTGTAGTTCGGCTAGAAAAGACTTGTCTATTGGTTGATTTTAAACAAGGAGACAAGTCGTCATTGTTAGGAGAGAAATCTCGACTAACGCCTACAAGGTGTGAGAAAGATGGACCATGCGTCAACAAGAGTGAGGGTTTGAGAACGCCTCTGGTACTCAATTGGAAAAGTCGACACCTTTATAACCATAAGGATAGGAGAATGTTGCTTGACTATCAATGAATCATGTATCAAATCGAAAAAAGTTTTGAAGGGTAAAGGTGCTCGAGCACACAAAAAGGTTTGAATGAGTTGAAGTGTTTTTGTTAATTTCGAAAGATGTCGAAGTATGATTAGGTGAATTGAATTTTGTTTAAAGAAAAGAAGTTTTAAAAGAGAAGGAACTCGGCAAGGTCGAGGTTTATTATGAAAGCGGTTTGTGTTTATAAACAAAGAAGATTTTGAAAAAGATGAGAATGTTTTGAAAATTAAAGAAGATGGGAGGAGATGAAGGGACTATCCTAAATCATAAGGTAAAAGCTAAGGAGAAGAACCATCTAACCAACAAGAAGTCAATACTTGACATTATGGTTCAAGATAGAATTCTCATTCTTTGGATTAAAACCAAGAAAGCAAAGATACTAGACCTCTTGAGAAGACCAAACTTCAAGTGTATAAAGTCTTTGAAAAAATTGGACAGAGTAACGGCTGTATACGGGTAAATTCCATATTACAAACAAAGTATGTAATCATAATAACCTGCACACAAAACAAACGAACAACCCAATGTATTGAGGTAAACCCCAAGAACTCCAGACAAAATATCAATTAAGGTCACAAGGTCTCCAACATAGGACAAGGTCTCCAATCCTAAGTCCAAGAAATCCATTACTCCATAATGCCAAGGATAGTAACCAAATAGTCCAAGTATCATTAATGTTTTTTATGGTTCATGTTGATTATTAAGTGTCTTTAAAAGGAAAAGAAAATCTCAAGTGAGCAAAATAAAAATGACATAAAAGTAAATGCTCAAGTGAGCAAAGATGAAAATAGCATGAAATTTAAATGCAAAAAGTAAATGGTACATAAAGTAAAGAGCATAAAATAAAAGCATAAAATAAAGTCAATTGTTAGAAATTAGTGGTTAGTTGGATGACCATCTTGAAACTTGAATTTGGAACTCATTAGAAGATTGGTAGAACCAAAGCCTCCACACAACAAGTTGCATGTGCTTTTTATCAAGTATATCATCCATTTTGTAATCCTCAAAAGTAACATTTAATGATCAACGATGTTTAAGTGATCCGCGTTGACCAAAAGTGATGTAGATCCATTAGAGGATTGGTAGAACCAAAGCCTCCACACAATGAATCTCAAGGTTATTGGATAAAAGAGATCAAATTAACATACTTGGGCTTGCAATATCAAGGTTATTGGATAAAAGAGATCAAATTAACATCTTGAAACTTGATCATTTATTCGAATCGGGACAAAATTTAGCGCTATGTTAAGCAATCATAAGTGGACTTATGTAGAAGTCGCACCTATTTTGAGGCCAGTCAATAGAAATCTATGTACTTCATGTTTGGATAAATGATATAGAGATCATAATCCATTAACATGTAGCACAATTAAAAAAGAAAGGGATAAGATGAAGAGGGAGGGGAATGATAAGCTAATTTGGATCACAACCTTAAATTTATTTCATCTTTAAGTTCAATCACTCATCTAGATGGATTAAAGCACTAAACATTTCATTAATCCAAAGCACCAAAAATGAATTAAATAATTCACTCTTTGATAGATTTGAATTGATGAAAATTTATCCAACTTCATCTACACCACAAAGTCCATTGAATTTAAAGAGAAATAAGATATTTAAAATTGCAATCCAAACCAACAATCAAAAGGAGTTAGTAGAAAAACATTTTGGATCAAAGCTGCCCCAAAACAAGGCAAAAAATGAATTCTGTTTTTGTGCAAATCGATTTGCACATTGCTTTTTCAAATTTTTTGCTTTTGTACAATCGATTGCACCAGAACAGTAATCGATTGCACATTGTTACAGTAAGAAAAACAGCATTTCAAAAGGCCAAATTCTTGTTCAAACTTTCCATCAAATATCTTATGATCATGGATCCAATTGAACATGAAAATTCCATCAAATTATGAGAAAATAGCACCATTAGAATCAAAAAATAAAGCTCAATGAATCAAAACCAAAGATCAACAAGAGATTACATTGTGAAAGATGAATTATCCAACTTACCAAAGGTAAATCTAGAGAATTATCAACACAACTTCAAGTATTTGCTTCAATTCAACCACAAGAATCAATTTCCCAAGTTTGGATGTAGAGAATTGATGAAAAAAATTGTTTGGATAAAGGTTTAGCTTAAAGATTAGTAAGCTTCAATGCAAAGCTTACTAACTTTTTTTTTTAAAATGGAGCTTTGAGTGAATTTGGCAGATGGAGAGAATTGAGAGATTTTTTAGCAAAGTGATTTTGGCTATCAAAAGCTTGAAATTTGAATGAAATGAGGGCTCTATTTATAGAGTTTAGGATTGGGATTAATGGTAATTTGGTAATTGATTCTTGGAGCCAAAATTTGAATTAATGATAATTCTTTCAAAAATTAGAGCCAAAATTTGAATTAATGAATATTTTAAAAAATGCAAGATTGGCACCTAAGTTTGAATTAAAGATATATCTTTCAAAAAAATGAAGAAAAATTGGAGCCAAAATTTGACAAGCTTGAAATTGCTGATTTTTCAAATTTTCACTCTGTGAAAATTGATTGCACTACAGTGCACATCGATTTGCACAATGTATTTTCAAAAAAATGGCGCAAAATGCACTTTGTGCAATCGATTGCACTCTAGGAGCAATCGATTGTATAGTGAAAAAAATGAGTTTTTTTTTAATTTTTTTTCTTTGAAAATGGTGATTTTAGGGAAATAGTACCGGAAAACCTTATTTGCCATATGCTTCGACTCGGTACCTACAAAACACAAATATGCAAAGACAAAGACAAATATTTTTTGTATTTTGATTAGAAGTTAGTCAACAACACAAGAGCAAACTTAAAGATAGGATGAAAATATGATGAATGAAGCTATTTATTAAAGATTGTGACAAAATGACAAAATATGATATGAAAGTGCGACTGAAAAAGTTACGGGGGAAATTTAGGGTACAACAGCTGCCCCTATTTAATTATCTTTTTTCCAGATAGGAAGAAAGTAATTAAATACTAACAGACTTGAATTTTATCCCTGATGCGATGGGATGATAGCATATGTTATGAATGAATGCACAGACTCTTTTTTGACATATATTTTTTGAATGATGTATGAGATGAGACATACTCTGTGGGAACATGGAAAGACCCGAAACTGGAAACTTATGGTAGTTCATATGAAATGACGTGGAAAGGAACTCTAGGGAAATAACAAGATACTTCTGGATATCTGTCAGGGTGACAAAGAGTAACCAGCAATACTTGGAAAAAGAGATAAAACCCGAGAACGCAGGCAGCAACCTCCAAGAATGGCATTGAATGAGGCGAGCAACTCTCTGGAAAAGACAATCAGAAACATCTAGAAGAATATTAGATGTGGGATTAGACCAAATCTGAAGCTACATCAGAGTCGTCCAGGAATTACGCTGGACGGAAAAAAAAACACGAAATCTAATATTGGCCTTGAATGAAGGGAAATCGCAACATCTAATAATGGATTTAGATGAGGGAAAAGATCACAACATCCAATACTGGCTTTGGGTGAATAGAAAACTCAAAGTCTAATAATGGATTTAGATGAGAGAAAAGATCACAACATCTAATACTGGCTTTGAATGAGTGGAAGACTCAACATCTAATAATGGCTTTAGACAAGAGAAAAGATCACAACATCCAATATTGCCTTTGAATGAGTAGAAAATTGAACGTCCAATAATGGCTTTATACGAGAGAAAAGATCATAACATCCAATATTGGCTCTGAATGAGGTGAGACAAATCATGGCATCCAATAATGGCTTTGGACGACAACAAAAGATCATGGCATCCAATATTGGCTTTGGATGAAATAAAATGGAACAACATCCAATATTGGCTTTGGCTGGAAACAAAAGATAGCAACATCCAATATTGGCTTTGGATGGGAAAAAAAGATCCTGACATTCAATATTGGCTTTGAATGAAATAAAAGATGGTGGCATCCAATATTGGCTTTGGACGACAACAAAAGGTAACAACATCCAATATTGGCTTTGGATGGAAGAAAAGGTAAAAACATCCAATATTGGCTTTGGATGGAAATAAAAGAGACCAGATATCCAAGATTAGCATTGGACAAATGAGAGAAATAGCTCATCCAATGTTAGCATTGGACGAAAGAGAGAAACAACTCATCCAAGATTAGCATTGGAAGAAAGAGAGAAACAGCTGAACTGACATCTTCTTTGGTAGGTGCCAAGTAAGTTGGACTTTGATCTCAAGGTGATATGGCAACTGCAACAAGACCTCGAAAAATGAAAATGAGGATGAAACACTCTTGTTATGCATTACGTATGAATTTTGTTATGCATGATATGTGAATGATCTATGCTTGTAATGTAGACATTTATGACAATGGAGTTTGACTCTTTTGTGGAGGTAAGATTGGAAGTTCGATTCCTCAACACGGAGAACTCTGCTAAATCTGCTTGGAAAGAAAATATCCTGAACCCGAATTTGTCACACTTGTAAACTGTATTGAACTGATGATCTTCTGAGGAAAGACATGGAGAGCTTCTTGAGGATTTGTCCCAGATTAGCTGACTGTTGAAGATAAACTGATCATGGCTTCAGTCGAAAGTTGTTAGAATGAGCTAATCACGACTTCAACTTTGAAATGACTGTTGGAGATAAACTGATCATGGCTTCAGTTCTAAAATGATTGTTCGAGATAAATTGACCATGGCTTTAGTTCTTGAAATGACTGCTAGAAATAAACTGATCATGGCTTCAGTTCTTGAGATAATTGTTAGAATAAACTAATCATGGCTTCAGTTCTTGAAATGTTTATTGGAATAAACTGATTATGGCTTCAATTCTGAGATGTTTGTTGGAATAAAATGATCATGGCTTCAGCTCTGAGATGATTGTTGGAAATAAACTGATCATGGCTTCAGTTCTTGAAATGTTTGTTGGGAAGGAATGCCCATGTATGAGTCTTGAAAATGATCTTCTGGCTAAACAATTATGAGAAAACTTGCACTGAGCACAAATCTTGAACTGATTCACAACTGGATCTGGAAGATACTTGCCCTTGATAGGGTCACTGACCAAGTTTCTCAGCTGTTTGAAATTCCTTGACGAGGAAAGCTTGTTTGTAAGCAAAATTGTTTATTCAAACATGGTACTTTTAATGCAAAGTTCATGCAAAAGTTCTGAATCTAAAATCATTTTTGAAATGATGTTATCGGTGTATAGAAAATGCATCACTGGTTAAAACATAGTGGTTTATACTTTTAAAGTGAAAACAAAGCTATGAAACCAAAACAAATGATTCGCAAAAGATCATAGGAGTCAGTTTACGCAACCTTGTTGTAGTATGCTTTCAAAAGAAACATGGCTTCAATTAGTTCTTTTGAGGGTTATAACGTGGTCTAGTTCATGATTTAATAAATAAAAGGATAAAGGCTCAAAGTTTATTTGTACCCAACCCAATCTTCGTGATGTTCTTCAGCCCCACGTTCAGTTAATTCAGAATATGCGTTCCGGTTCCAAGAGATTTTAGAATTTCACTGATGGCAGCAATGACGATGGCTCGGAAGCTAAAGGATTCTTGAGAACGATAGTCATTTCTTCTTACATCTTTTTGCTGTTTTGAGGACTTTTGTCAACTCTGGTGGAGAATTTTAAGGATTTCAAGACCTCTTCTGATTGAATTTATTATTCCTAACTTTTTCCAGAACTGTTTCATTTAAGATTACATTCAGCGGGATGCCCCCGTTTTTTCTTGAACTGTTTCATTTGGAATTACAGTCAGCAGGATGCCCCAGTTTTTTGCCTAAGTCTCCTTCAGAGGTTTTGACTTAGCGGGATTTTTCTTTTGATTTTTCTTTCTGTTTCATTTTTATTTTTGGAAAGATAATGACTGCCTTGCTCAATGATTGTGGGGAACCGTCTTTGTCATTTTTTGTTTGAGAGCATCTTTGACACTTCTTGTTGTGTGCAAAGGAAAGCTTGATCGCGACCTTTATTGAAAGGTGTCTTGTAATTGAACGCACAACCAGATTAACTGAGAACTACCTATCCCCAGGTTAAGATTGCGGGTATTTTCGTATAGAAAGGAACACCAACTTCTAGGCTCAAAGGGGTAAACGAGGGATTAACTTCCTTATTTATCCAGTGTTTGGGAGTTGAAACAATGCCTGTATGTCCTCAACAAAGTTTTATTCGAAAGCATACCAATAACAATTATGGGTATTTCGTTTTCATCATCCTCCCTCAAATCTTTTCATAAACAAAAGCTTGAAAAAGGGAGTAAATAAGACAAATATATTTGAGAGCAGTAAATGAAAATGATTTGAATTAAAACATTGCAATGATCATTTAATTAGAATTAACATGAAAGTACAAGCAGAATTTGAAAGCAACAATTTTAACATAAACAAGGGAAAAATGCAAACAGAAAGAAACATGGCCTTGTGACTAATCAGTAACAAGGATGAGCTGTCATATCTGAAACACTAGCTTTAGGAAGTGACTTGAGGGTACCCCGACTCAGTCTTCAGCCACTTTGTTTTGGAAAAGGATTGTTGACAACATTAGGACCTACCTCTTTGAAAATGAGAATATTTGCTTTCACCAATTCTTGCACTCTATTTTTTAATGCATAACAGCTGTCTAAATCATGACCGACAACTCCTTGATGAAATTCATAGTGAAGGTCAGATCTGAACCCAGATGGAGGAGGATTTTGAGGAATTAGAAGCCTAGTTGTAATCAAGCCCTTCTGCACCAATGCAGGATACAATTCAGTGTATGTCATAGGGATGGGATCAAACTGAGCCCTATCCCAATTCTGATTTTGAATAATATTCTATCATTGAGGGACATGAACGGGTTGAGCATTAACCGTAGGAGTAACAACCTCTATTTGTGGTTGATTAGTTTATTGAGGCCTACAACGAGGTCCTCTTCTCTCATTCGAGACAACATTGGCTTCTACCTCTTTATTCTTCTGAAAGTTCCCAAGGTATTTCTTTGCACCATTAGAAGATTCAGCAACTTTAGACACTTTACCATTCTTGATTCCTTCTTCTAATCTTTGGCAGATAGTCACCAGGCTGGAGGACACACTACCAATCATCTTCTCCCAAAAGAAAGGGGACAAAGTATCCATGCACAAACAAGTTAACTCTTTCTCATCCAGAGGTGGTTCAACTTGAGATGCCAATTCTCTCCCATTGTTGAGCATATTCCTTGAAAGACTCTTTCTCATTCTGAGACATATTTTGCAGTTGGCAACAATCAGGTTCCATGTCAATGTTGTATTTGTATTTCTTTATGAAAGCATCAACAAGATCTTGAAAGCATTGGATACGACCTTTCTCAAGTCCCATATACCATTTTGTGATGCGGTGGGAGAACTGACTTGAGGTTTTGCGTTTGTGTTCGCAAATGTTTCGGTTTAGTAAGAGTCGCCACCGACTTTTTATTTATCTAAAGGAAAGGTTAAAAAGCACAGGAAAGACCTTTGAGATGTTTTCTTGGGTTCGGGGGGTAGACTATGAAAAGGGAAGGTTCTAGCACCCTTTTCATCCATGGTTTTCCATGGGCTCTTAGTTACTTGTTTTAGATCACTTGCTTTTGCTTTTCAATTATTTGAAATTGTGCTTTTGTGTGTGGTTTTGAAAGTATTTTGAAAAGAGGCCATCGTTGTGGCAACCTTTGTAATGATTCTTGTTTGAATGTATACAAAGGTGTTTTGTCTTTTGACAAATGTTTCAATGTTTGAAAGTTTGTTTTGGGAAATGTTTTGAAATTGTGTTGTGATGTAATTTTGAAAATAGCAAGGATGTTTTGCAAGTTTTGATCAAGTAACTAGGAGCATCTACCCACCTACTCAAATATCTTTCCTACACATTTTTAACCCTTTTACAGTGTTGTTTTACCATTGCATTTGGTAAACAACCTTGTACTTTGGATGTTAAACGGGACAGGCGCGGGTCATCGTATGACCATGATAACAATGTTGCCAAGTATCTTAGAAAGTTTTTGGGACTAAGATCATTTTTGTATAGGCAACCAAGATAGCGTTATCGAGGGACTATGATCTTTTTGTTTTGTTTGATTTTGCCAAGATACCTAACATGTATACTATGGCCATTTTAACGGCAACAAGTGGATGAAACCCTAGGGGTGCTTGTGTGCATTGTGTTGTCATTTTCATGCATTTTATCTTGTATTAGGTCAAGCTATTTGTTTTGATTTTGGATTTTTTTGCATACAAACCCTAATCTTTCTATCATGGCATATTTGAAAGCTATAAATGCGTAAAAGTAATCTAAGCTATTACAACATTGATATGGGGAAGGGGATACAAATTTGAATAGGGGATATTTGCAAGAAAATTAAACCCTAAGATTATTACAACCATATTGAATTCTTTGTTCAAATAATAAATAAGCAAATATTTAAATGGACAAATAAATATGCAATATATTATAAATATGCAAAAAATGTTTTTGTATTATTTTTATGTATGTAAAAATAAATTATTTAATGTATTAAAAATAAGAAAATAAAAGATTATTTTATTAAGGGTGGAAACCCTAATTTGTTTTAAGAATATATATATATATATATATATATATATATATATATATATATATATATATATATATATATATATATATATATATATATATATATATATATATATATATATATATATATATATATATATATATATATATATATATATATATATATATATATATATATATATATATATATATATATATATATATATATATATATATATATATATATTATACTATTTATTTATGTACAATAAATTAAATAAAAATATACACAAATGTTAAAAAATAAAAATATGTGAGAAATATTATTTGAGTGTATAAATAATAAAAATAAAAGTATATGATATTTTTTTTTGTATTATTTATGAGTTTTTATTAAAGAAAATAAAAGTATATTATTAAAGTAATTATTTTTATGCTAGAAAAACTAATAAAAATAATAAAATAAAATATAAAAATTTAAGGAAATATTTTTGATAATTTTTAATGTTTAGGAAAATAAAATAAAGTCAGAAACTAAAAAGGAAATGAAAAAAAATATGGAAAATAAACAAATGGGCCAGGGGGGTGCAAAAAGCACAAAGGAGGGTGCAAATAGTAGGAACAAACAGGCCAAGCCCAAAGTCCAGCTTCGTCTTCAACCTTTGAATAAGAAAACGCACGCTATGTACAAATTCGTATCTCCTGTTTCAATGCTTAAAAATAAAACTTGTAACATGAAAGTTATAGAGCATGATCATACGATTCTAACCATATAAAAAAATTAATCTAACTCTCAAAGACCAGAGAGAATTTCTCTGGCCCTAATTTCTAACCTAGTTTTTTCGGAAACTTCATCATTCAAATTCTCCCAACACAGTTAACTTAAATGAAATATATGCATATGTAAACCTTAAGGGCAATGAGTACTACATTTTTTATTCACAAACCTAAGCCTAATGTTTCCTAAATAGAGAGATAGAAGTTTAAACTTTACCTGTTTCAGTTGAGCTCGAGTATGGCAATGCATGGATTTTCAGTGAGGCCTGAGATGCTTGTGAGCTTGCTTTAACTTCCTTTGACCTTCCTCAATGCTTAGTTTGCTTTGAACTTGCTTGAATAAGCTTGTAGAAGTCAACCTGCACAGTCAGAATTTATAAATGGTGAAGCTTGAAAACAAGGTTACAGTTGCTGGCCAATGGTTGGGATAGCTTAGGTGTGTTGTTTAGAATGTGTTGGAAGAGGTTTAGGGCAAAACGCAGGAGTAGTTTTTGTTTTGGAAATCAAAATGCAGAAGCTGCCCTGTTTTGCAAGATTTTGGTGTTTTGATGTTCAAGGGTGTTTTAGGACTGGCTAGCTCGTGCTTCTGACCTTATGTGATATGCAAAACTTGTTTGAAAAGGTTACAACCCTTGGTTATATCAGATACAAGAGGTATGTGGTTTTGGCAAGGTTTCTTGGTTTTGAAGAAAAGTGTGAAGTGATCAAGCAAAGAGCCTGTATAGGCCTCATTCCTAGCTGCACAAAGTTGTTGTACTTTGCCCTGAGTTTGTGGAGTTGTTATGCTGCAAAAAGCTTGGTGCAATGCTCAAGAGAAACAAATTGACATAAAGCCAACTTTACCAAAATGGCAATGCTACCTTTTTGCCATTTTTAGATTAATTCAATGTGTAATCTTCCATTGATCAGAATAATGCCTTAAACCATTGAGTTTGCATTCAATTTTTTAGTTTGGAAGGGTTTAGATACCTGTAAACAAGTACAAACAAGGCTGGGTATAATTTGCAACTTGTAGCATAGTGAAAAATGCCATGGATCAAAGTGATATTTTGCCAAATTCAAACCTTCGATTCTCCCGAACCATAAATGATTTTGGAGAGTTCTTGGACATTTTGGAAAGCTTATAACATGCTATACAATCCATATTTGAAATGAATTTTGAGATTCCAATTGGAAATAGGTGAAAAATTTCCATGAAGATAGGTCAAAATCCTGCCTAAACTAAGGCAAAATTTCACCAAGTTAGAAAGTTTTTGGATCCTTGTTCATAAAATCATAACTTGAGATCCAAGCATATTTTGGGAAAACTTTGTGAATCAAAGTTGTAGATTTTGTGTAGGACTACAACTTTCATGTTGTAAGTTTTCTTTGAATCCAAATGCATCATGGTGAAAAAGTTGGGCAAAGTTGGGAAAAAATAAGAAAATTTCATAACTTCGAAAATTTCTAAGTTATGAAAATTTTCAATCTTAAACCCTAATTTGCAAAATTAGGTTTCTTGGTGAACAAGTTTCATGTTTTGACACATCTTGATTAAAAATGACCCTTGGCACTTGATTTTGACCAAAAAGTCAAAGTTTGACTTTTTAGTGTACAGTTGATTTTTGATCAGTTGACTGGAAAATTCATCTGTCAATCCAATGCTTTTGAGATATTTTGAACCTTGTGATTAGGTCAAGAATATGCCATTGAGTCCTTGAATCCATGCTTGAACCCAATTTGCCATTGGCTAGGTTAAAAATCAGAAATCACCCTTATGTAGTCAAAACCCTAAAAATGACCATTTTGCCCTTTTGATGATCTGATCAAATTTCTTGAGGAGTTGTGGTCCAAACTTGATAAAATGGTTCATATGAGTCTATAATGTTGACGTGGATCAAAAATTATGAGGTTTGACTGTAAATTGGCCACAATTGACTTTTTCCCCAATACAGCTGATTTCTAGGTCAACTGTCCAATTGACTGGGAAAAAAATTGATTCAAGACTTGAAACTTGGTATGAGCAATCTTATAAGTCCAACATGAAGTATGAAAGTCACATTGAGCATTAGATGTCCAAAAATCCCTGTGCAAACTCAAACCCTAATTTCAGGTCAACAGTGCAAGGAGATGTCTTGAGCAGAGCAAACCCTAATCCTGTCTGGAGTCCAAAGAGTCTTGTGGGGGAAAAATCTTGATAAAGTGAGAGGGAAAATTTTGGGGTACAACAGATTCCCCTGTTCAATCTTCTTGAACCTGAAGAGTTATATTGGCGAGTTTGCCTTTTGTGACTCGAAGGTAAAAGATGATTGGACACTAGAGTGCCCGTAAATTTGCACTCGTTAGAATGTGGTTGAGGGAATGGGCTTAAAGATGCCATTTTGAGATGGTAGAATCTTGATGGAGATGGGATTAAAGATGCCATCCAAGACCGTTTTGTTGAAAAATCAGGAGAATGGACATCAGAATGGTATCCGTGTCTAGAACGTATCTGAGTTGTATCTGGAGATTGAATCTGTATGAGCAAGGGAATGGCATCTGTGTCTGGAGCGTATCTGAGCTGTAACTGTATTTGATTCTTGAATGAATAACAGAATGACTTTCGTGTCTGGAGTGTATCTGTATTGTATCTGAATCTGAAATCTGAATAAGCGACAAAATATCATCCGTGTCTGGAGAAACTCCGGGCTGGGAAAAAGGTTTGAATGAGTGACAGAATGGCTACCATGTCTAGAGCATATCTGTACTGTATCGTGTCTGGAGCGTATCTAATCTGTATCAGATTGTTGAAGTCTGAATGAGTAATAGAATGACCTCCGTGTCTGGGGTGTATCCATACTGTATCTTGACTTGTAATTTTGAATGAGTAATAGAATGACCGCCGTGTCTGGGGTGTATACATATTGTATCTGAATAAGAGATTTGAATGAGTAACAGACTGACTTCCATGTCTTGGAGTGTATCCGTACTGTATCTGAAATCTTTGAATAGCTTTTAATCTTATCCTGAAAAGGGTAAAATGTTAGCTGAACCACAGAGTTATGTTGCATGTCATGTATGATGCAATAAAATATGTCTTATCAACGTTTATGATATATGAATGTAATGTATGCGCATGTAAGCTGATTAGCTGTCTTGCTGAGGAAAATAAATCCTTGATAGCTGGAGATAATAAAATCCTTGACTGTTGTCGGGGAAAGTAAATCCTGGACCGATGCTGGGGATTCCAAAATCTTTGATTATTGAGGATGAGAAATCCTTGGACCACTGTTGGGAATAGAAAATCCTTGGTGACTAGTGGGGATTAACAAGAACTTTGACAACTTCTGTAGGGATGTGAGAATCCATCATGACTGTCCTGGGGATACAGATCCTTTCAAGTGTGCTAGAGAAACCTGCTTGGGGAATCCTGAGAACTTTGATGACTAGCTGGGGAGTACACCAATGGGAATCCTTACTCGGATGGGGAATAGGGAAAACTCTGACGAACTCTACTGGGGGTTTGATGAAAGAAAACCTTGTTCTGCTGGAGAAAAAGGAAGACTTTGATGGCTTCTGCGGAGAAAAAGGATGAGGAACTTCAATCTTCTGGGGAATTGAAACCTTGGGGGCTTCACGGGAGAAGTGAGAATGAGGATCTTCGATCTGTAGGGGATTAAAAATTCTGACAAATTCATGCTGGGGAGTTATGAATACTTAGGTAACCTTACTGGGGAATCGAGAATGAGAATCTTCAACCTGCTAGGGAAAATAAATCCCTGGGGACTTTAAACTGGGGAGTTAAGAATGAGAATCTTCATTCTGTTGGGGAGTAAGAAACTCTGTGTGGAATAACTATGCTGCTGGAGAGTAAGCTATCTTGCTAGAAAGTAAGTTCAAGACTCTAGGGGAAGAGGCTTATTCCTGTTTGGAAAAAAGGTTCAGGAGTTTGGGTTGTATGCCAGTCTACTGGGAAATTATCCGTAGGTTGGGGATAAAAGTTAACTGTTATCCGGTTGATTCTCAGACTTTAAGACAAATTGTTGGTGGAATCTGGAGAAAATGGATGGTTTCCGCTGTGGATTGGTAGTTGGAAATTTGACTTCGCTGGGGAAGAAGGTTTTATCTTCGCTGGGGATTTATGACCCAAAGTTTGCTCTGCTGAAGATTTTAACTCTGATGAGAATTAAAGGTTTGAAATATGACTCCGTCGGGGATCGGGAGTTTGAAGTTTCGACTTTGGAGAGGATTTTGAAATTTAATTCCGCTGTGGATATTTATTTTTCAAGGTTGTAGCTCTGTTGGGGATCCAGATGATGTACTGCAGGAGATTTCTCTTGGAATAGCCTAGAGACGTTTTCCTATCCTTTCAACCTGTCAGTATTTATTCTTTCATATTTCGTTTATTTGTAAACAGTGATTATATTCAAATGCATATGCTTATTTAATAAATCATTGGACGTTTTCAAATAAAACACAAGTGTAAAGAAAAAGAAAAGGCAAATAGTTTTCTGCACTTTGAAGTATCTTTGTATTAACTTTGTGTAAGTATTTGTACAAAGGAAACATACATTCTAGTAAGAGAATGTTGTCATAAAAATTGAGAAAAATTTATACAAAGAAAATGGCTATGTGTAAAAAATTCCATGGGATTCCCATTCTGCTATAGCCTTCATAACTCTGGATATCTTGTCCATCCGTTGCTTCGTTCGACGATGATTGGATTGGTCAGAAGCCTGGAGTTTTTCCGGTGAAGAGATTGTCCTTAAAGTGATCCGACGAGACATAGTCATACGCTTTAATTCCCTAACTTTTGCCTAGACCTCCCTTTTGGGTTTTCGATCCACCGGGAAACCCTTTTTTTCCCAAGTCGCCCTTTCGGGTTTTCAACTTTCCGGGTGTACAAATTTTTTTGTTTATCCCTAATTTTTGCCTGAACCGCCCTTTCGGGTTTTCGATTCACCGGGATGCCCATTTTTGCCCAAGTCGCCCTTTCGGGTTTTCAACTTGTCGGGTCGTTTATGCGTAGTATATTTTGACTATGTATGTGTTCGCAGGGTGCGACAGGTCGTCGCCGTTCATGGTAGTCAGAATCATTGCCCCACCAGAAAAGATGTTTTTAATCACAAATGGTCCTTCGTAAGTAGGAGTCCATTTGCCCCTGGGATCACTTTGCGGCAAGATGATCCGCTTGATTACAATATCCCCGACTTGATATACCTGGCGCCTGACTTTCTTGTTGAATGCCTTGATCATTCATTTCTTATACATCTGACCATGACAAACATCAGTAAGTTGTTTCTCATCAATCAAGTTAAGTTGATCAAGTCGGGTCTGAATCCAATCGTCTTCACTCAAACCAGCATCCTTCATGATTCTCAAGAAAGGAATCTGAACCTCGATAGGTAAAACAGCTTCCATGCCGTATACCAAAGAATAGGGTGTTGCCCCAGTTGAAGTACGTGTCGTGGTACGGTACCCGTGCAGAGCAAACAGTAACATCTCATGCCAGTCCTTATAGGTGATTGTCATCTTTTGTATGATCTTCTTGATATTTTTGTTCGCAACTTCGACAACACCGTTCATCTTTGGCCGATAGGGAGATGAATTATGATGTTGAATCTGGAACTTCTCGCACAGCACGGTGATCATAGTGTTGTTCAAGTTTGTACCGTTGTCAATGATAATCCTGTCAGGGATGCCGTACCGGCAAATGAGGTTCTGCTTGATAAAGCGGGCAAAAACATTCTTTGTGACAGATACGAAGGAAGTAGCTTACCCACTTGGTAACGTAATCAATGGCCACCAGGATGAAACAGTGTCCATTGGATGTTGTAGGCTTGATCTCCCCAATCATGTCGATTCCCCACATCGCGAATGGCCAAGGAGCTGTTAAGACATTGAGAGGAACTGGAGGTATATGTACCTTGTCGGCGTAGACTTTACATTTGTGACAAGTACGGGAATGTTGATGGCAACCAGCTTCCATGGTAGACCAGTAATAGCCTGCCCGTAGAATCTTCTTAGCCATCGTATAACCGCTTGAGTGAGTTCCAAAGGTACCATTGTGCAGTTCAACCATGATCTGCTCAGTTTCGACCTTGTCCACACAACGGAGCAGAATGCAATCATGATTGCGCTTGTATAAGATACCATTGCTCAAGAAGAACTTTGCAGAGAATCTCCTTAAGAAATTTTTGTCGTTGACGGAAGCTCCTTCAGGGTATTCTTATGCTTCGAGATACCTTTTGACGTCATGAAACCACAGTCGGTCCACTACTTCTTTGGCATTAATCTCGTGACAATGTGCAGGTTCGTACATCCTCTCAATGGTGATTTGGGGAGCCTCATTATCCCAGTTAAGTTTAAACATGGATGACATTGTAGCTAGCGCATCTGCTAGCTGATTCTCTTCTCGCGGGAAGTGCTCGAAGGTAATCTGCTCGAAACGTGGTAACAATGTCAAGACATGTTCTCTGTAAGGGATGAGGTTTGGATGCTTAGTATCCCACTCTCCTTTGATTTGACTGATAACCAAAGCTGAGTACCCAAATACAATCAAAGATTTGATTCCCAAGTCTATAGCATCCTTGAGACCAAAGATACAAGCTTCATACTCGGCCATGTTGTTGGTGCAGCTGAAGCAGAGTCTAGCAGTGAAAGGTGTATGGCAACCTTCTGGAGAAATAAGTACCGTGCCGATACCGTTGCCAAGTGCGTTGGAGGCACCATCAAAGTACAGGGTCCATCGGGATCCTTGTTTGGGTCCGTTATACGGTATGTTCTCTTCAATGTTGCTCAAAGTCATAATGTCCTCGTCGGGGAAGTCGAACCTCATGGATTGGTAATCTTCGACAGCTTGATGGGCCAGATGATCGGCTAGTACACTCCCCTTTATAGCTTTTTGGGTTGTGTATTGTATATCATACTCGGTGAGGATCATTTGCCACCTAGCAATTCTTCCGGATAGAGCAGGCTTTTCAAAGATGTACTTGATCGGATCCATCTTAGAGATCAGCAAAGTGGTATGTGTCAACTTATACTGCCTTAGTCGGCGAGCCGTCCATACCAAAGCGCAATAAGTTTTCTCGAGCAGTGAGTAGCGAGTCTCACAGTCGGTAAACTTTTTGCTAAAGTAATAAATGACATGCTCTTTTCGGCCAGACTCGTCATGTTGGCCCAGTACGCACCCCATTGAGTTTTCCAGGACGGTCAGATACATGATTAACGACCTTCCTTCGACGGGTGGCATCAAGATAGGAGGTTCCAGCAAATACTCCTTGATTTTATCGAAAGCAACTTGACAGTCATCATTCCATTTAACAACCTGATCTTTCTTCAACAGCTTGAAGATTGGTTCACAGGTAGATGTTAGGTGAGAAATGAACCTTGCAATGTAGTTTAAGTGTCCCAAGAAACCTCTGACCTCCTTCTCAGTGCGAGGGGTAGGCATTTCTTGTATAGCTTTGACTTTGGCAGGATCAACCTCGATGCCTTTGTTACTGACGATGAATCCCAAGAGTTTACCGGACCTGAATCCGAAAGTGCACTTGTTAGGGTTCAGTCTGAGCTTGTACTCTTTTAACCTGACAAACAGCTTTTGCAGATGGTCGAGGTGTTCTTCTTCAGTTTGTGAACGGGCTATCATGTCATCTACGTAGACCTCTATCTCATGATGTATCATGTCATGAAACAAAGCTACCATGCCGCGTTGATAGGTTGCCCCGACATTCTTCAATCTGAATGGCATCACTTTATAACAGAACGTACCCCACTATGTAACAAAAGTAGTTTTCTCCATGTCTTCAGGGGCCATTTTGATCTGGTTGTACCCCGAAAAACCATCCATGAAAGAAAATACCTTGTGTTGAGCTGTATTGTCAACCAAGATGTCAATGTGCGGTAGTGGAAAGTCATCTTTAGGGCTAGCCCTATTTAAATCTCTGTAATCCACGCACATCCTGACTTTGCCGTACTTCTTAGGCACGGGCACAATGTTAGCAACCCATTGTGGATAGGAGGTAACAACAAGAAATTCAGCATCGAACTGCTTCATTACTTCAGCTTCTATCTTTTCAGATATGTCGGGCCTCATGCGGAGAACTTTCTATTTAATTGGTGGACGGTCTTCTCTTGTAGGGAGACGGTGAACCATAATATATGTATCAAGCCCCGACATGTCTTCGTAGGACCAGGCGAAGATCTCAACATATTCATTCAACAACTGAACTAAGCGCTCTTTGACACTTGGCTGTAGGTTGGAACCCACTCTAACTTCTTTTCTGTCTTCCTCTGTTCCCAAGTTGATAGTCTCTAACAACTCCTCGTGAGGCATAATAGCCCTTTCTTCTTGTTGTAGCAATCTAGCCAATTCTCCAGGCACTTCACAGTCTTCATCACCTTCGTATTCGGCATGATTGACCAGATCTTCAGAGCCACTGAAGGCCATATCAGAATTGTTACCCATGGAATCCGGAATGGATGGGTACCTGCATTGGTGAGTGTGGGTGTGTGTAAGGGATAGTCACCTTTAAACAAATAAAATGTAAAAATAAACAAAATGAACACAAAAGTTTATATATGAAAACGTCCATGATTCATTAAAATGGCATATGAAGATGAAAATTCGAACCCTTACAAATGGACCTATGTACCTCGGGTAAGGCACAAAGGTTAAAAGTGTATGTTTAGGAATTATTATAAACCAACAAAAATGTTTGAAAGATAAATTACTGATTGATGAAAGTAATAGGAATAAAATCCTTTGCCTCCCAATTGCATAAGCCTCCTTCAACGGTAGGGAAGATCCAGTCTTCTAGGTTGCTCTCCTCTTCACCATCCTCCAAAGCACTGACTCCATGATGGATGATCTTCACTGGTGGTCCTCCAGCCCGGGAGCGACGCACAACCTTCTAACTAGCAGCAGTGAAACCCAAGCCGAATTTATCAGATTTGAACGGAAAATCGGGAAGTTGCCCCCGAATTGTGCTTCCTCCTTCTTCAATCACAGCCTTTGCATCTTTGAGTGACGACATCCGAGGTGGAGGTCGGGTAATCATGGGTAATGAAGGCACTGCCGCAATCTCCTGAGCTACCTCTTCAAAATGCTGAAAGGGGGTTTCGATGAATTCACCATCCAATTCCACATAGCGCAAAGAATTAAGATGGCTTATCATGTATTCCTCTTCACCGTGAACTGTCACAATTTTCCCCTGGACAGGGTACTTGAGCTTCTGATGCAGAGTAGAAGTAACGGCTCCAACATGATGAATTCAGGGTCTTCCCAACAAGCAATAATAGGAGGGACGGATGTCCATGACATAGAATGTAGAGTTGAAGGTTTCAGTACCCACTTTAATCGGGATGTCCACCTCCCTGTGGACCATCCGTTTAGAACCATCAAAGGCTCTGACAATGATGTTGTTGGGCTTCAAAGTTATACCTTCACAATCTAGCCTATCCAATTCCTTCTTTGGTAAGACATTCAGCGATGAACCAGTGTCCACCAGAACATGTGCCAGAGTAGTCCCTCTGCATTCTACCGAGACATGCAGGGCATCATTATGTTCTCTCCCTTTGATTGTTATATCGGCATCGGAGAACCCTAGACCGTTGTCTACTGTTAGACTAGCTACGCATTCTTAGAACTGGTCTGTGGAGGTTTCCTGGGGCACATGGATCGTCTTCAAGAATTTGATCAAAGCTTTGGCATGAGCTTCTGAACAAAGCAGCAAGGCCAGCATAGAGATTTTTGAGGGGGTTTTCCCCAGTTGCTCCACAATATTATAATCGCTTTTCTTGATTATTTTCAAAATCTCTTCCATTTCTTTCTTAGTGGTTTCAGGGATGATCAACGGCTGAGCCCTCGTCCTGACGGGCTCTTCTTGGATCCCTTTCCCTTTATCATTAGCAACAACATAGGGGACAACTTCAGGAGTCACAACTTCTTCAATAACTGGAGTTCTTGCAGATATGTTGATCGGTACAGGGTTAACTTCAGGAGCGGCTAAGGGTCCGAAGATTTCCTTTGGAGGCGCAATCTCCAGAGAGAAAATTCTTCCATTGCGGGTGATTTTACTCGTTCCGGCAATGTTTCCAATGTCGGAAGTCTCTTTATCAGAACTCTCTTTGGTCGATTCAATTTTTTTAACACCGTGGTAGAAGATCTCTCCCCCGTAGTTCCACGATATTGATTTGTTGGACTTGTATGGGATATGCCCCGACATAGTGATCTTCAAAGGTACAATCTTCGGATCGGATGTAATCTTAACAGGTCTTTTGGAGACCTTGGAAAGATTGGAGGATATGGTAATTATCGAAACATCATTAACAGGAGACAGTGTAACATGAGTCTTTTCAAAGAGTATCTCTTGGTTATCCATTAGGCGCTGGATGCCTAACTTCAACAACGGACAATCGGTTGGTAAGGAGGAACAAAGGCAGCAAACTTCTTCACATCCTGGGAAAATCCCAGCCTTCAACAAATTCAGCTTGATTATTGGTAGCGGAGCCATCAAATCATCAACAGTAGCAACATAAAGAGCTTCTTCAACGAACATGAACATTGTGAGCATGTTTTGGCATTGGAGCAGATATCACGTTAGGCTTTTCAGGAGCGTCGAATTCCACTTCTTTAGCATCTATCAAGTCTTGAATCTTATTTTTGAGGGCCCAACAATTGTTGGTGTCATGCCCCAGGCTGTCCGAATGATAAGCACACTTCGCATTTGAATGGTAGTAGGGAGAAGATGTATTCGGATTCTTCGGTGCTTCTTTTAAACTTGCAAGGTTTAACTTCAAAAGATGAGGGAGAACCTGAGCAGGTGTCATATTGATCCGGGTGAATTTCCATGCAGGCTTGTCCACCCTTGATTGGTTGGTTCTGGGTTGATTGTTTCTAGGCTGATCAACTGCAGTCTTCTGAATCATTACAGCCCCCACCGCTGGCAGGTGCTCATCTCTTCCTTGACTTCTCTGGGAGTAGACATCTGATACCTCTTTCTTTGCAGGAAAAGTCTTTTTGATGGCAGCGGAAGCAGATGCATCCTTTTGAATTTTTCCGCTCTTGATTCCGGCTTCAACTCTCTCACCAGTCAGAATCAACTCGGTGAACCCCGCAGACGAACTTCCAATCAAGTGATTGAAAAAGGGGCCAGACAGTGTACCCAAGAACATATCTACCGGCTCCCTCTCAGATAGAGGTGGTTGTACTCGCCCCGCCAAATCTCTCCATTTTTGGGCATACTCTTTGAAACCTTCATTTGATACCATGCCCATACTCTGTAATTGAGTACAGGTAGGTGTTAAATCCTCATTATATTGGTACTGTCTGTAGAAAGCTGCAGCCGAATCCTCCCAATTATGCACATCAGATCTCTCTAGCTGGTAGAACCAATCTAACTGCGTCCCCGAAAGACTATCCTGGAAGAAATGAACCCATAGGTCCTTATCAGAAGAATGCGGTTGGATTTTTCTGACGTAAGACCGCAAATGCATCTTTGGACAAGACAAATCATCATATTTAGCAAAAAGAGGTACCTTGAACTTAGGGGGAATGACAATCCCAGCAACCAACCCTAACTCTTCGAAATCTAGCCCAAGCACTCTTTGCACCTCCATAGCTGCCAGACGCTCCTCCAGATTCTTGTACTTGTCATCTGCAGGTGGGTACTGCTGTTCAGAATAATCTTCATCCTCTTCATCTTCTTCTTCCTCGGACTTAGATTGCACGACAATTCCTTTACCCTTTCTAACCCCTTCATCAGATGTTGAGGGGAAATCCAGGACCCTTCTAGCTTGGTTCTCAAATCTTCTTCCCATGGTAGCCACACCAACCCTCTTCTTTTTCTTCTTCTCTTTTTCCTTTTCCAGTAGACCTTTGAGCTCCTCCTGGCCCTTTGCCAAGGTCATGAGTATATGTTGGAACTATGAATTCTGCGCTTGTAAGTCTTTGACCGTCTGCTCTATATCCATCTTGCTGAAATAAACAACAAAGAGATAAGGAAACATGGTGCGAAGACCTGCTTATGCATATGATGAATGATGTGTTATTCATGTAATGCATTCAAGGACTCATAAATTCAAATTTGTTGTAAACAAAACGAACACACGTCATATTAATAAGAAGAATTTGCTAGTACATAAATACCCCATGGGAAAAATAATACAAAATTCTAATGTAAAAAGACGCTGTGCATCCTCTTTGGTGCTATGTAGGTGTTGAGAGTCTGCTCTTCGTGAAGTTGGCGAGTAAGTTCCAAATTCTTCTTCTTACTGGTGTAGAATTGGGCTTCAAAAGTATCGTGTTCTCCCTTGAGCTGTATCCAACTCCTTTGCAAATCTTCAAGTGATGTTGGCATGTCAGGATGTAGGAGAGTGTATGGAACCTCTCCTTCCAAAACATGCTCTTTGATCACAGGAAGTATGTAGGGGTAAGGCATCATAACACTTTGGGCGCGGTTTCGTACCCACTTGAGGTAAGGCTCAAGAGGTATAGAATTCTTGTGTCCCAAGTTCTTACTGTCCACCTTGTTGGGCATTCTCCAAGCTCGGATAAACCTTTGTCGAAGTCCTTGATCGTTGTTGTCGAAGTCAAAAACCAAGTCTGGAATCAGCATGTCATGAGGGCCATCCCTTCGGGCATACCAAAACTATCTCAGAGCGAAGCAGGGGTTGTAGGTAATGCCTCCCTTAATGCCTACTAGAGGGACATTAGGGAATTCCCCACAATGATCAATGATGATAACATTTTCTCTGGATCGAGAACACCAATGAACATCTGAATGTGTAAGAGTCATCAATCGTTGAGACCACCTTAAGCCTTGCTCATTCTTTAAGAATGATTAGGGAAAGTGAGAAATAAACCACCTTGCTAGAAGATGAGTGCAACACATGAGAACACCTCTTTTCCTCATTGTTCGTGTGTGAAATAAGTGGAGGATATCCCCAAGCAATATAGGCACCGGGTTGCGAGCCATGAAGATTTTGACAGCACTTACATCTATAAGTTGGTCAGGGTTTGGGAACAAAACCATCCCATATATGAGAAGAGCTACAATCTCTTAAAAAGCGTGTAAGTCCAATGAATTCCAGCAGCTTTGGGCCTTCTCAAATAGAAACTTTGACAAGAAACCTTTGACACCACTTCTAGTTTCCCAATGGCCTATGATATCAGATGGTTGCAAGTGTAGGGCTTGAGCAACATCTTCAGGCTTTGGATCTCTTTCCGTACCGTTGTAGGGTAGTTGATGGAGAATGGGAATTCTCAGGAGTTGAGAAAATTCCTCCAAAGTAGGCACAAGCTGGTAATCAGGAAATGTGAAGCAGTGGTGTAGAGGGTCAAAGAACTGGAAGAGAACTTTCACCATGTCTTTCTCAGTGTTGGTGTTGACTAAGTTGAGAAGACGGCCATGCCTCTCGGTGAATGGAGAATTCTCAGGAATCCTTGAAGTAAGCTCCTTGAGTTGAGGAGGAATTCTCACAAGGTTGACTTGAATGGTTTTCTTGCGAAGTGATTCCATTACCTACAAAACAGGAACAAAGATGAAGATCCAAATCCTTGAAATGGTTAGTAGGTACACATGATGCTTTATGATGTTTATGATGTTATACACAAGTTACACAAGTTCTTAGTTTCAGGCTTGCATGGGGTTTCATAGGTAAGTACCCTCTTGAAGTTTAGTTGGCTCAACCAGTCCTATAAATAGTAACCGGGTTCTAAGGAGCTCAATATCACTGGATTATTTTGTGTTCATTGTCTCAGTTTATCCACTTTACTGGCGACCGAAATATTCCAAGAAAACAACCCTCAATGAGTGTAGTATCGAGTATCTACCAACTTCGGACTGCACCAAAGCCGGTCATCTCACTACCCCTAAAAAGGCCAAGATGGTCAAGTAAAGGTTCTAAAAGTCCATTAGTGCTTCATGACATCACTCAGCGGCCCCGTATTCTCTTTGATTAACTCAAAGGCTACCGGTACCAACAAATGTGTCGCACTAATATAGCTATTACTTCAACCATGTCGGTATACCCCGCACAGTTTCCACAACGTATTGCTATTTACCTATGAATGTTTCCCAAATCCGGGTAGAGGATTCAAACCCAAACAATATAACCAAATGTAAATAAATCAAGGCAAACAAGATAAGCATGTAAAGGTGATCTAAAACCCTAAGGTAACCCCACTTTTAAGTATCTCCCCAGCAGAGTCGCCAGTTCCGTAATGCGGTGGGAGAACTGACTAGACGTTTTGCGTCTGTGTTCGTAAATGTTTCGGTTTAGCGAGAGTCGCCACCAACTTTTTATTTATCTAAAGGAAAGGTCAAAAAGCACAGGAAAGACCTTTGGGATGTTTTCTTGGGTTCGGGGGGGTAGATTATGAAAAGGGAAGGTGCTAGCACCCTTTTCATCCATGGTTTTCCATGGGCTCTTAGTTACTTGTTTTAGATCACTTGCTTTTGCTTTTCAATTGTTTGAAATTGTGCTTTTGTGTGTGGTTTTGAAAGTATTTTGAAAAGAGGCCATCGTTGTGGCAACCTTTGTAATGATTCTTGTTTGAATGTATACAAAGGTGTTTTGTCTTTTGAAAAATGTTTCAATGTTTGAAAGTTTGTTTTGGGAAATGTTTTGAAATTGTGTTGTGATGTGTTTTTGCAAATAGCAAGGATGTTTTGCAAGTTTTGATCAAGTAACTAGGATCATCTACCCACCTACTCAAAGATTTTTCCTACACATTTTTAACCCTTTTACAGTTTTGTTTTACCATTGCATTTGGTAAACAACCTTGTACTTTGAATGTTAAACGGGACAGGCGCGGGTCATCGTATGACCATGATAACAATGTTGCCATGTATCTTAGCAAGTTTTTGGGACTAAGATCATTTTTGTATAGGCAACCAAGATAGCGTCATCGAGGGACTATGATCTTTTTGTTTTGTTTGATTTTGCCAAGATACCTAGCATGCATACCATGGCCATTTTAAAGGCAACAAGTGGATGAAACCCTAGGGATGCTTGTGTGCGTTGTGTTGTCATTTTCATGCATTTTGTCTTGTATTAGGTCAATCTATTTGTTTTGATTTTGGATTTTTTTGCATACAAACCCTAATCTTTCTATCATGGCATATTTGAAAGCTATAAATGCGTAAAAGTAATCTAAGCTATTACAACATTGATATGGGGAAGGGGATACAAATTTGAATAGGGGATATTTGCAAGAAAATAAAATCATAAGATTATTACAACCATATTGAATTTTTTGTTCAAATAATAAATAAGCAAATATTTAAGTGGACAAATAAATATGCAATATATTATAAATATGCAAAAAATGTTTTTGTATTATTTTTATGTATGTAAAAATAAATTATTTAATGTATTAAAAATAATAAAATAAAAGATTATTTTATTAAGGGTGGAAACCCTAATTTGTTTTAAGAATATATATATATATATATATATATATATATATATATATATATATATATATATATATATATATATATATATATATATATATATATATATATATATATATATATATATATATATATATATATATATATATATATATATATATATATATATATATATATATATATATATATATATATATATATATATATATATATATATATATATATATATATATATATATATATATATATATATATATATATATATATATATATATATATATATATATATTATACTATTTATTTATGTACAATAAATTAAATAAAAATATGTGAGAAAATATTATTTGAGTGTATAAATAATAAAAATAAAAGTATATGATATTTTTTTGTATTATTTATGAGTTTTTATCAAAGAAAATAAAAGTATATTAGTAAAGTAATTATTTTTATGCTAGAAAAAATAATAAAATAAAATATAAAAATTTAAGGAAATATTTTTGATAATTTTTAATGTTTAGGAAAATAAAATAAAGTCAGAAACTAAAAAGGAAATGAAAAAAAATATGGAAAATAAACAAATGGGCCAGGGGGTGCAAAAAGCACAAAGGAGAGTGCAAATAGTAGGAACAAACAGGCCCAACCCAAAGTCCAGCTTCGTCTTTAACCTTTGAACAAGAAAATGCGCGCTATGTATAAATTTGTATCTCTTGTTTCAATGCTTAAAAACAAAAACTTGTAACATGAAAGTTATAGAGCATGATCATACGATTCTAACCATATAAAAAACTTAATCTAACTCTCAAAGACCAGAGAGAATTTCTCTGGCCCTAATTTCTAACCTAGTTTTTTCGGAAAGTTCATCATTCAAATTCTCCAGTTAACTTAAATGAAATCTATGCATATGTACAGCTTAAGGGCAATGAGTACTACATTTTTTATTCACAAACCTAAGCCTAATGTTTCCTAAATAGAGAGATAGAAGTTTAAACTTTACCTGTTTCAGTTGAGCTCGAGTATGGTAATGCAGGGATTTTCAGTGAGGCATGAGATTCTTGTGAGCTTGCTTGAACTTCCTTTGACCATCCTCAATTCTTAGTTTGCTTTGAACTTGCTTGAATAAGCTTGTAGAAGTCAACCTGCACAGTCAGAATTCAGAAATGGTGAAGCTTGAAAACAAGGTTACAGTTGCTGGCCAATGGTTGGGATAACTTAGGTGTGTTATTTAGAATGCGTTGGAAGAGGTTTGGGGCAAAACGCACGAGTAGTTTTTGTTTTGGAAATCAAAATGCAAAAGCTGCCCTGTTTTGCAAGATTTTGGTGTTTTGATGTTCAAGGGTGTTTTAGGACTGGCTATCTCGTGCTTCTGACCTTATGTGATATGCAAAACTTGTTTAAAAAGGTTACAACCCTTGGTTATATCAGATACAAGAGTTATGTGGTTTTGGCAAGGTTTCTTGGTTTTGAAGAAAAGTGTGAAGTGATCAAGCAAAGAGCCTGTACAGGCCTCCTTTCTAGCTGCACAAAGTTGTTGTACTTTGCCCTGAGTTTGTGGAGTTGGTATGCTGCAAAAAGCTTGGTGGAATGCTCAAGAGAAACAAATTGACATAAAGCCAACTTTACCAAAGTGACAATGCTACCTTTTTGCCATTTTTAGATTAATTCAATGTGTAATCTTCCATTGATCAGAATAATGCCTTAAACCATTGAGTTTGTATTCAATTTTTGAGTGTGGAAGGGTTTAGATACCTGTAAACAAGTACAAACAAGGCTGGATAGAATTTGTAACTTGTAGCATAGTGAAAAATGTCATGGATCAAAGTGATATTTTGCCAAATTCAAACCTTTGATTCTCCCTAACCATAAATGATTTTGGAGAGTTCTTGGATATTTTGGAAATCTTGTAACATGCTCTGCAATCCATCTTTGAAATGAATTTTGAGATTCCAATTGGAACTAGGTGAAAAATTTCCATGAAGATAGGTCAAAATCCTGCCTAAACTAAGGCAAAATTTCACGAAGTTAGAAAGTTTTTGGACCCTTGTTCATAAAATCATAACTTGAGATGCAAGCATCTTTTGGGAAAACTTTGTGAATCAAAGTTGTAGATTTTGTGGAGGACTACAACTTTCATGTTGGAAGTTTTATTTGAATTTAAATGCATCATGGTGAAAAAGTTGGGCAAAGTTGGGAAAAAATAAGAAAATTTTCAGTCTTAAACCCTAATTTGCAAAATTAGGTTTCTTGGTGAACAAGTTTCATTTTTTGACTCATCTTGATGAAAAATGACCCTTGGCACTTGATTTTGACCAAAAAGTCAAAGTTTGACTTTTTAGTGTACAGTTGATTTTTGATCAGTTGATTGGAAAATTCATCTGTCAATCCAATGCTTTTGAGATCTTTTGAACCTTGTGATTAGGTCAAGATGATTCAATTGAGTCCTTTAATCCATGCTTGAACCCAATTTTCCATTGGCTAGGTTAAAAATCAGAAATCGCCCTTCTGTAGTCAAAACCCTAAAAATGACCATTTTGCCCTTTTGATGATCTGATCAAATTTCTTGAGGAGTTGTGGTCCAAACTTGATCAAATGGTTCATATGAGTCTATAATGTTGATGTGGATAAAAAATTATTAGGTTTGACTGTAAATTGGCCACATTTGACTTTTTTCCCAATACCGCTGATTTCTAGGTCAACTGTCCAATTGACTAGGCAAAAATTTGATTCAAGACTTGAAACTTGGTATGAGAAATCTAATAAGTCCAACATGAAGTATGAAAGTCACATTGAGCATTGGAAGTCCAAAATCCCTGTGCAAACTCAAACCCTAATTTCAGGTCAACAATGCAAGGAGATGTCTTGAGCAGAGCAAACCCTAATCCTATCTGGAGTCCAAAGAGTCTTGTGGGGGGAAAATATTGATAAAGTGAGAGGGAAAATTTTGGGGTATAACACATTTCAATGAATCTCCACTTAGACTATCTTGGAAACAATGGATAAGCAGCTTGTCATTCTTTGTATAAGCAGACATCTTTCAAAAGTACATCACCAAGTGGCTTCTTGGACAAGTATGCCCATTATATTTCTCAAACTCGAAAGTCTTGAACTTTACAGGCATAAACAGATCAGAAACTAGGCACATATTTTCAGTAGAAATACCAAAGACATCATTACCTTCCATAGCTCGGAGTCTTTTCTCTCAAGTCTGATATTGTTCTTTGAACTCTTCCAACTCACCAAAGTCTCCTTGACCCACACTTTAAGGACCGACAACATGGTACTCAAAGAGAGGGTTCCCAAAAGTGGCTTGTGCAGCAGGTTGACAAGAAGCAGTATGAACGATTGGTTGAGGTTCAGTGAAAACTGGAGCCTAAAAGACTAGTTGGGAAGACTGGCCAACCATTGAATTAATTGCAACAGGCAGAGAGTAGTTATGAGGTAACCCAAACTCTGGCCATGTAGTAGATGTATGTTGAATAGGTTGAGTGTCAACATCAACAGTTGGGATTTCAGATATCACAATCCTTTGAGGTGGCTCTCCTATGGAAATCATGATTGCATCATCTTAGTAAGTTTGGCCATGCCTGACTTCAACTCATCGATTTCCATTCTGACTTCCATGTTGTGTTGTTCTTGGTTTTCCATTCTCAATCTGACAACAACTCTAGTCCTGAAGTTGTGTTGAGGAAACCACTTGACGGTAGACGACAAACTGGAAGAAAGAAGAAACTGAGAATAAGATCCTGAACAACCTGGATGTAAGCAGAATGATGCAGAGGATGCTAATGATATGCAATGTTATGCAATGCATTGTACAGTAACAGGATCACATGGTTCAGATTCACGAGCTGGAGCCAAAGGTACAACCCATAAGGTATGGACTAACGATTGTCACCTGCCGAACAAGGTTCTAAGAGGTTCCCAGAGTCTACATCCTTCCTTCAGATATTACCAACATCTCAATTAACTCTATAATTAGCAATATTCTCAGGAAAAACTCGTCTAAGCGTAGTATCGCGTGACAACTATTTCCGAATTACTCCTTCGTAGCTTCCACACTACACCTAAAAGGCCAAGATGAGTTAGGTAATCTACGGTCCTTAGCTTCAGCAGGCTCCCAAGTCGAAATAAGTACGTCTTCCCGATTACTCGGTAAACGACACTACAATCAAAGGGGCCTCCACTGAGTGGGGGATCTCATGTCTCCTTTTTTTGGATTACTCCCTCAAAGTTAACATGACTATACCGCCTGTCCTATCTTAGGTTTTCCCAAAGTCCGGGTAGAGGACTTATAAGAAATCACCAATCCCTTGAAAACCAAGAAAATCCAGACAAACATATATACAACATAATGGGAAGTAATAAACATCAAGTAAAAAAATATATACATATTCATAGAAGAGAAACAAACAAAGCTAGGATTGACCCACTTAGGAATGGACCAACAATAGGTCAACCTGTCCCCAGTGAAGTCGCCATTTTCTATCACACACGCGTAAATCAGAACTAAGAGAGAACTAAATTGCGATAGCGATGATATGAAATAGAAATGTAGCGGTAAAGATTTGAGATTAAGCCATCAATTGACTTATCTCAACACAATAAAGTTGCCACCGCACTTTATTGTTTCCAAAGGGAAATGGGAAAAAAGAAAACAAAACCCAAAAAGATCAGAGATCGAGGTACGGGGGTCGGTTATTCAAAGGGAAGGTATTAGCACCCTAAGCATCTATGGTACTCCGCAGGATCCACTTTGTTTGGTTTCTTTTAAAAGGAGTGTTATGTAAAGGTTTACTTGCTAAAGGGAAAGAATGAATGAGTATTTGTAAACAAAAGAAAATGAAATGTTTTTTTTTATATTTTTGTTGCTCGCCTTGGATCGTAAGACTTAGTGCCTACGTACTCCATCGTGCAATGGGAAAGTCAAAGCATCGTAGTTCATTTAGAAAAGACTTGTCTGTTGGTTGATTTTAAACAAGGAGACAAGTCGTCATTGTTAGGAGAGAAATCTCGACTAACGCCCATAAGGTGTGAGAAAGATGGACCCTGCGTCAACAAGAGTGAGTGTTTGAGAATGCCTCTGGTACTCAAGTGGAAAAGTCGAAACCTTTATAACCATAGGGATAAGAGAATATTGCTCGACTATCAATGAATCATGTCTCAACTCGAAAAAACTTTTGAAGGGTAAAGGTGCTCGAGCACACAAAAAGGTTTGAATGAGTTGAAGTGTTTTTGTTAATTTCTAAAGATGTCAAAGTATGATTAAGTGAATTGAAGTTTGTTTAAATAAAATAAGTTTTAAAAGAGAAGGCACTTGATAAGGTCGAGGTTTATTATGAAAGAGGTTTGTGTTTATAAACAAAGAAGATTTTGAAAAAGATGAGAAGGTTTTTAAAATTAAAGAAGATAGGAGGAGATGAATGGACTATCCTAAAGCATAAGGTAAAAGCTAAGGAGAAGAACCATCTAACCAACAAGAAGTCAACACTTGAGATTATGGGTCAAGATAGAATTCCAAATCTTTGGATTAAAACCAAGCAAGAAAAGATACTAGACCTCTTGAGAATAATAAACTTCAAGTGTATCAAGTCTTTGAAAAAATTGGACAGAGTAACAGTTTTATACATGTGAATTCCAGATTACAAACAAAGTATGTAATCACAATAACCTGCACACAAAACAAACGAACAACCCAATGTCTTGAGGTAAACCCCAAGAACTCCAGAAAAAATATCAGTTAAGGTCACAAGGTCTCCAACATAGGCCATGGTCTCCAATCCTAAGTCCAAGAAGTCCATTACTCCATAATGCCAAGGATAGTAACCAAATAGTCCAAGTATCATTAATGTTTTTTATGGTTCATGTTGATTATTAAGTATCTTTAAAAGGAAAAGAAAAGCTCAAGTGAGCAAAATAAAAATGACGTAAAAGTAAATGCTCAAGTGAGCAAAGATGAAAATAGCATGAAATGTAAATGCAAAAAGTGAATGGTACATAAAGTAAAGAGCATAAAATAAAAGCATAAAATAAAGTTAATTGTTAGAAATTAGTGGTTAGTTGGATAACCATCTTGAAACTTGCATTTGGAACTCATTATAGGATTGGTAGAACCAAAGCCTCCACACAACAAGTTGCATTTGCTTTTTGTCAAGTATACCATCCATTTTGGAATCCTCAAAAGTAACATTTAATGATCAACGATGTTTAAGTGATCCACGTTGACCAAAAGTGATGTAGATCCATTAGAGGATTAGTAGAACCAAAGCCTCCACACAATGAATATCAAGGTTATTGGATCAAAGAGATCTAATTAACATACTTGGGATTGCAAACATAGGTTTGGACCACGTATGATCATTTATTCAAATCGGGACAAAATTTAGCGCTATGTTGAGCAATTGTAAGTGGACTTATGTAGAAGTCGCACCTATTTTGAGGCTGGTAAATAGCAATCTATGTACTTCATGTTTGGATAAATGATATAGAGATCATCATACCTTAACATGTAGCACAATTAAAAAATAAATGGATAAGATGAAGAGGGAGGGGAATGATAAGCTAATTTGGATCACTACCTCAAATTTATTTCATCTTTAAATTCAATCACTCATCTAGATGGATTAAAGCACTAAACAAATCATTAATCTAAAGCACCAAAAATGAATTAAGTAATGTACTCTTTGGTAGATTTGAATTGATGAATATTTATCCAACTTCATCTACACCACAAAGTGCATTGAATTTAAAGAGAAATTGGATATTTAAAATTGCAATCCAAACCAACAATCAAAAGGAGTGAGTAGAAAAAACATTTTGGATCAAAGCTGCACCAAAACAAGGCAAAAAAATGCATTCTGTTTCTATGCAAATCGATTTCACTACAGTGCAAATCGATTTGCACAGTGCTTCTTCAAAATTTTTGCTTCAGTGCAATCGATTGCACCAGGACAACAATCGATTACACATTGTTACAGTAGGAAAAAGAACATTTCAAAAGGCCAAGTTCTTGTTCAAACTCTCCATCAAATACCTTATGATCATGGATCCTATTGAGCATAAAAATTCCATCAAATTATGAGAAAATAGCACCATTGGAATCATAAAATAATGCTCAATGAATTAAACCCAAAGATCAACAAGAGATCACATTGTGAAAGATGAATTATCCAACTTACCAAAGGTAGATCTAGAGAATTATCAACACAACTTCAAGAATTTGCTTCAATTCAACCACAAGAATCAATTGCCCAAGATTGGATGTAGAGAATTGATGAAGAAAAAGTGTTTGGATGAAGGTTTAGCTCAAAGATTAGTAAGCTTCAATGCAAAGCTTACTAACTTATTTTTTTTGAAAATGGAGCTTTGAGTGAATTTGGTAGATGGAGAGAATTGAGATATTTTTTAGCAAAGTGATTTTGGCTATCAAAAGCTTTAAATTTGAATGAAATGAGGGCTCTATTTATAGAGTTTAGGATTGAGATTAGTGGTAAATTGGTAATTGATTCTTGGATCCAAAATTTGAATTAATGATAATTCTTTTAAAAATTAGAGCCAAAATTTGAATTAATGAATATTTTTAAAAATGCAAGATTGGCACCAAAATTTGAATTAAAGATATATCTTTAAAAAAAAATGAAGAAAAATTAGAGCCAAAATTTGACAAGCTTGAAATTGTTGATTATTTCAAATTTTCACTATGTGCAAATTGATTGTACTACAGTGCAAATCGATTTGCACAGTATATTTTTTCAAAAATGGCGCAAAATGCACTTTGTGCAATCAATTGCACTCTAGGAGCAATCGATTGTACAGTGAAAAAAATGAATTTTTTTAGTTCTTTTTCTTTGCAAATAGAGATTTTAGGGAAATAATACCAGAAAACCTTATTTGCCATATGCTTCGACTCGGTACCTACAAAACACAAATATGTAAAGACAAAGACAAATATTTTTTATATTTTGATTAGAAGTTAGTCACCAACACAAGAGCAAACTTAAAGATAGGATGAAAATGTGATGAATGAAGCTATTTATTAAAGATTGTAACCAAATGACAAAATATGATATGAAAGTGCGTCTGAAAAAGTTAGGGGCGAAATTTAGGGTACAACACGAAGGTTCAAACTAAGGTTGAATCCAAACAAGTGTACATTTGGTATCAGATCAGGCAAGCAACTGGGTTTCATTGTAAGTTAGCGTGTTATTGAGGTGAAACCCGACAAAGTAAAATCCATACAAGAAATGCCAGCTCCGAAGACAGAGAAAGAGTTCTATGGTTTCTTAGGACGATTGAACTATATTTCAAGGTTCATATCACACCTAACTACTATGCGCGAGCCCATATTCAAGTTACTGCAAAAAGACTAGAAAGTGGTATGGAATAATGATTGCCAGATAGCTTTTGAGAGAATAAAGCAATATTTACAAGAACGACCTGTAATATGGTCGGAGAACTAACTTGTTTTTGAGTTTTATCGCAAATGTTGCAGATAGCAAGAGTCACCACCGAATTTTCTTTTATCCAATAAGGAAAGGGTGAAAAGAACCGGAAAGACCTTGAGATTATTGAGTTCGGGGGGCAGGTTATGAAAAGGGAAGGTGTTAGCACCCTTTTAATACGTAGTTATCTACAGGCTCTTAATCGCTTAGCTCTTTTTATTTTGAAAATTGCTTTGTAATTGTGTGTTTAAAAATATTTTGAAAAGTCGAACTTTGTAATGATTCTCGTATTTGTCCTCGAGAATGCATACAAAGTGTTTTTTTTTTTGAAAATATTTTGAAGAGTATTTGTGAAAAGATGTTTTTGTTTTGAAATGTTCATGAGCAAGCGATTACGAGCGATCTACCTACTCAATGTCTTTCTTGTAATTTTCCTCCTCCTTTAGATAGCACTATCCATACCATTAGTTGGTAGGAAGCCCTATCCATTGGATGTGAAGGGACAGGTGCAGGTTATCGTTCAGTCATAGAAGGTGAAACCACCCGGCCGAACCTGTCATCTGGATGTAATGAAACATCAATGAAGTCGCCACCGAACGTTTTTTATCCGTCAAGAGGGAAAGGTAAACATCGAGAAAACCTGAAGAGGGAGAAATCACGGTCTTTCGACCGAGAGATCGGGTAAGGGAGTCGGTTACACGAGGGGAAGATATTAGCACCCCACACGCCCGTAGTACTCTACAGTATCCACTCTTGTTGTCTAATCTAATGGGTGTGGTCAAAACCTATGTCTATGGCTTAAAGATAAAAAGGGAATGCGTGCGAAAGGAAAAAAAAAAAGAAAACAACATAGGGAAAATAAAAGCTGTGCTCGGTTGGGCCCTACCCCAATGCCTACGTATCCCTTTTAAGGAATCAGAGCAGCCGTAGTTTGGCTTATATATTTTGGTTGGTTTGTGTTTTTTTAGTTAAGACAACAAAAACAATCCAAAATGGCAAAACGTCAAATAAAACAACAAACAAATGAGATGGTAAAACAACTTCTAAATAATATCAAAGTAACATGTCAAAGATAGCGAGACACCAAATAATAAAACATCACACCTGACAATGACATTGAGATTCAAAGTAGGATATCCAACATGTGCGATGGCGAAACATTGGCTTCAAACAAATATACGATGGCGAAGCATTAATAAAATGGATGACAAACATCACACCTAACAATGATATTGAAAATCAAAGTAGGATAACAAACATGTGCGATGGCGAAACATCGGCTTCAAACAAATGTGCAATGGAGAAACATCAACTATAAGATAACAAGGTATCATGGCAAAGACGGCGAAACATCAATAAAATGGATGACAAAACATCACACCTAACAATGATATTGAGAATCAAAGTAGGATAACAAACATGTGCGATGGTGAGACATCGACTTCAAACAAATGTGCGACGGCGAAACATCGGCTATAAGATAACAAGGTATCATGGCAAAGATGGCGAAACATCAATAAAACGGATGACAAAACATCACACCTAACAATGATATTGAGAATCAAATTAGGATAGCAAACATGTGCGATGGTGATACATCGGCTTTAAACAAATATGCGATGGAAAAACATCGGCTATAAGATAACAAGGTATCATGGCAAAGATGGAGAAACATCAATAAAACAGATGACAAAACATCACACCTAACAATGATATTGAGAATCAAAGTAGGATAACAAATATGTGCGATGGCGAGACATCGCCTAAACCAAGTTTAAAAACAAAGCCAAGAGGTGCACAGACAAATAAGATTGATTTGTATCATTTACCTTGAAGAAGGGTTTGAGTTTATTAGAGGTGTTTTATGATTTGCCAAGAAAATAATTTTTGTTTTAAGATGCAAAAATGCAAAGGAAAAGAGAACAACTAAGGGAGACTATCCTAATCTCTAGCCCTAATGTTATCATACAATGATTGACCATAAGGTTGAGGATAAAGGAAAATCCTACCCTATGTTAGCATACATGGATTCCTACCTTAATTAACATATCAAAGGAAGCTTAACAAAACTATCCTATAGGGAACAGGCAATGAGAGCGAAGTCGTGATCTCAATTTCTAAATTGAGTGACTCATCGATCAACAATTAAGAGAAAACAAAAAAATAAACATCCTATAGGGAACATGCATTGAGAGCGAAGTCGTGATCTCAATTTCTAAATTGAGTGACTCATCGATCAACAGTTAAAGAAGAAAAACAGTAAACATCCTATAGGGAACATGCACTGAGAGCGAAGTCGTGATCTCAATTTCTAAATTGAGTGACTCATCAATCAAAAGTTAAAGAAACAAACACAACACATGTATCAAACAAAAACAGAGGGCCTCCTGACATATATCAGCAACAGAGGTCCCATCATGCAAAAAATGAAAATAGAAGAAAGGAAATAGTGCAATACCAAAAGGATAACTATCCGTAGCAACAGAACAAGAATAAAAGAAAGCCAGAGAACTTCAAGCAAGCTGGCATCAGCAGACAAATCAAGTCAGAAATTACGGCATCAGGATATAAGTATTTGAGATTTTCAGATATGAACAGATCCCATGGGAAATGTATAGCATTCATAATAACATACATATATCCTGCATAGACTATCAAATATGCCAAGCACAAGAGTATTGCCAATATAATAAATCGTGTTCCACAAATAAAGTGAAACACAGTAGCCTCAAGTCAAAACTGGAAAACTTTTCTCAAAGTACCTCGCACATTCAACAGCCAAGTTAGTATTCCCATAAATTGAATGATGACTCACATAAAGGATGGATGATGACACCATAATGAAGTGAGAAAACATGATAACAACTATCAAAACATTAGATATGATAGACAAAAAGAAATAGGCATATGCACAATTTGGTAAAAAAATAGAGGAATGTTGCTCCTTTCTATCACCATGTTGAGTTGACAATTGAATATCAATCGAGGATCATGGGAGCTTGAGGAGAATACAATCAAATACCATGAAAGTCAGTAGCAACCACAATTAAATCATACTCAATTACTTCATCACAACTCACAAGCATAATAGAAGAGGAATCCCGCACAATGCATCAAAAGGTTCAATCATTCAAACCTGGGGCTCTAAGTGAAATGACTTGAGTTTATGGGGATAAACAAAACCAACATGATCATTAGGTGCCCAATCATAGGCCTCACTCAAGTTCATTGGCCATCAAACAAATTGCAACAAGATATGCAACATTAATTGGGTACCTTCACTTCAAAAATACATCAAAAATAGAAAACGATTTCAATAATTCACACAAAAAAATTTCTTAGCATCTTTGAAGTGTGTAGAAGTCAGAAAGCAAGTCTTAAGTTCATGAATGGTTTAGGAGGGGATCAAATGAGGCCCAAAGTTCAAAACTAGTTGGCCAAACTATCAAAACTAGACAAGTTTTCAAAATAATTTATGGAAAAATATCAAACCAAGTCAAATAATTCAAGAAAAATGGTTTTCATATCCTCAATACATCCATGAACCATAATCAAGACCTAAATTCCATTGAAAATCCAGGGCATAATGGTTTTTAAATTGAAACTTACACAATAAGCAACAAAACCCTAATTATTTGACTTTTAATCTTAAATATCAATTAGATAAGATCAAAATTCAAAAAAAAATCAGAACAAATATACATCAAACATGAGAAAACTCAAGAGGTCATAATACCTATTTTTCCATATTTTTTTGAATTAAAGAAAAGTCAAAAATAAAATCAAATTCAAACAATTAATCAATTAAACAAATAATCACATCTCAAAATAAAATTCTAATGAAAAATCAGAAAAATATCCAAGAAAAAATATATTCAAATATTAGAATTAAAAAAACACATCCCTTATTTTTTTTTTTGGAATTTTTTGAATTAAAGGAAATATTAAAAATCAAATCAAACAAACAACTAAACAATTAAACTATTATTAAATGACAAAATGAAAACCCTAGCCAAAAGTCATAAAAAGGTCAAAATAAAATTATTTTCAGACTCTATGATTAAAAAAAACTTATGTGATTTTTTTGAGGATTTTTGGATTAAGAAAATTATTAAAATAAAATTGTGAAGCAAAAGAAATCAAATAAAACTCCAAAATTAATCTTCTAATCAAAAATAGGAAAAAAATACCAAACAAATTTCAGAATCAAATTCTAAATAATTTTAAGAGTTCAAAACATTTTTTGTGGAATTTTTAGATCAAAAGAACTATTAAAATAAGAATAATCTTTAAACAAATAATTATTTAAACTTGTGAAATTTTAAACCAATCAAAACATTTTTAAAAATTCAGATAAAATTACACAAGATAGTAGAAATTATTTTAGACTTGTGATAATTTTTTTCAGAATTTTTTAAATTGTTTTGATCAAGAAATAAAAATCAGAAAATCAATTAAAATTAATTAATATGAAATGCATTGAAATTTCAAACAAGCCAATCACAACGCGCCACCTCACTTCGTCTTCAACCTCAAGCATAGGGAGAAACGCGTGCAACAAAACAGGTCATGAGCCTATGTTCAGATCCATCAATCATGCTCGTTTCTTAACCAAAATCCATGAAGTCAAGTGCAAATTAAAGCTAACATATCATACTTCATTATGCAATTCGAATCAATCTCAAAGATCAAGCATGGATCAAGAAATCAAGTTTACAAAACTGAAAAAACTCACTGCAAACATCAAAACCAGGAACACGATTTCATCGATTCTTCTTGAATCAAAGCTCAAATATACATCAATCCTAATGATTGGCCAGCTAGCAACTCAATGGACATGATTTACATCACCAATTCAAGCTGAAACACATAAATCAAAGTTCAAGAAACTCACATGGATGTGAAAACTGGAAACACGATTCCTTCACTCCAGAAGCAATCCAATGGTGCAGGCTTGATCTCCTTACTTCACTGAAGCTGAAACACCAAGAATTTTGAAGAATGATCCAAGGAGAAGAGAGATTCAAAGCAATTTGCAGAGATGCTTCAAAATTTTCAGATTTGCAATGTAGCGATTATGAGCCTCCCCCTTCACAACTGAGCCTCGATTCTTGTTATATAGCACGAGAGGAAGAGGATAGAAGTGGTATTTGGAACTCAAAGCCGTTGGAGGGCAAGTTTGGTACTTTTGGCCAAGAATGAGGATGCACATAGGGCCTGCGTTTCACTCATGCATTTGCTTGCCTTTTGTGCATTTTGTGAGCCAAATGAAGTCAGAAATACATGCTCCAAATGCCATCTCATGATTGTTTGAAATGAAGAAGTGTTGGTGAATTTGCAAAATTGAGCATGTTTTGTATTTTTTCATTCAAGCAAGTTCAAGAAGAACATGGGCACGAAATGGTGAGTGTAATGGGCCTTAGAATGTCACAAATTGTTCATGGGCTTGATTAGAAGTGAAGAGAATAGCTGAAAATGAAGTTATCAAGAAATGGCCATTTTGCATACTTGTCAAATTTAAATAAAATGCCCCAAAGTTCCAAAGTTCATAACTTGCTCATACTTTTGAATTTGGACACAAATGAGTACAACTTGGAAAGGTATTGAAAAGATCTACAATCCCTTAGTTTTGAGTTTTTGCAATTGAATCCATTAAGGTCCTCAAAATTTGACATGAAATTCACTAAATTTGGAAAATGACCTATAATTTTAACTTGAGGCGTGAACTTCCAAAGACCATAACTCTTGACTCTTTGCCAATTTGGACATGAGACCAAAAGGAGATGAAAGATCATCCTCTTATCTTTCCAAGAATGTTTCATTTGCATTTTGTTTGATCAAAGGTGAATAAAATATGAATTTTTGAAGTTAAGTCCTCATTTTCCAAAATTAGAAACTTTTAGGGTTTCTTCATGAACAAGTTTCAACCCAAACCTCAATCTCTTTGATCCAATGATCAAAATGGACTTGAAATATGAAAAGTACACCCTTGAATTGATGGTTGGCCAAAAGTTCACTTGGTCAACCTTGACTTTGACTGATTTTGACCAAAATAACCATTTTGCCCCTTTGAATCAATTGATCCACTTCCCTTCAAAATTGATGATCAAGACTCCAAACATATGATCTTCCAAATATATATAGGCCATGTATTAATTTTCACTTCAAAACTCTCAAGAAATCTTGATAAAATCTCAAACCCTAGTTTTGGTTAATACCTTACGAGACTGATGAATCATCTCCAAAATTTCAAATCCTCTGGGCATCTTGACCAATTTATTGTACAAAGACTTTCCAAATACCAATGAGATGTTTTAGCTTCCAAATCAAGACTTGTACATTGATCAATAGCCTAGATCAAACAAAACCCTAATTTGACTGGTGAATCAAATGAGTGATTCTTCTTATAATCAATCTCAAACTTCAATCCTCTGATGATCCTAAGAGATGGATAAAATATCTTGAGATATGCAATAACTTTTGAGCTTGAAAGATCCAGAGGTTTAGATGATAAGATTCCATTTGAGCAACTTGTCAATGCAATCAACCTTCAAAGCTTGAGGAAGACTTGATAACCAAAGTATTTTGATCCCACCATAATGTATGAATGCAATGCAATATGATATTCATGATGAAACATAAGCCTAAATCAAGAGGGTAAATTTTGGGGTGCAACAGAAGGAAACTTGTAAGAATGCTTTAGCAATTTCGTAAGGGACTAGATCGTTTTACCGAATGCAACATTCGAAAGAGTCATCGAGGGACTACAATCTTTTTAATCGAGGGATTATGCTAAAGCGTCCCCACGTTCGAGGGACATGATTGTTTTCATTCCGAAGGCAACAAGGGAGGTTACCCTAGAGGTGCGAGTGTGAAAAGTGTGTTGTGGTTCAGTTATTATTTATCTTGCATTAGGGTTTTTCTACCGTTTTATTTTATCTTACCATACATGACCTAATTACTAACAGTAACAGTAAAATAGGAAAGCGATAAATGCATAAAATAAATGTTCCTACGTTATTACATGGCCTCGGAAATGGGGGTACAAGTAATAAAAACGCGGAGAAAAGTAAAATCATAATTACTTATTACGAACCATGAGCAGTTACATAATCATAAAAAGTGCTAGAACAAATAAACTGCGCTAATTGTAAGATGAGAAAGCGAAAGAGTTTCTTAGTGATTTTTGATTAAAAAAAAATTAATGATTAACCTAAAAAAAACTATTTAATGTTGATTAAGAAAAATAATTTATTAATTAAAATAAAACCTAATTAATTTTGATTAATTTATTTATTAAAAAAATTTGATTAGTTAATTAATAAAAAATGATTAGGAAAAAACCTAAAAGGTCTAAATTAATTTTAATTAATTAAAAAAAAGTTATGTTGTAAAAAAAAGAGTGATGAAAAAAGAAAGAGACCGGGCCAGGAAAATAGAAAATATGGGGGGTGTGGAGAGGAATCCGTTAGGCCCAAGAATGAGAAGCCCAGGACATTAGCGTTGGATCCAGCGTGGGTGGCTCCAAGAGGTGTATCATGAGCATGCAAATCTGGAGCAGTGGATCTGGATTTGTTGAGATCCAAGGGTGATGATGAGAGGATGTATGGTGGACGCATGAGAGTTTGCTGCACTGGATCTACAAGAATAGAAAATCAATATGAAAAATGCAAGGGTCGGGGATTGAACCCATGCCCTTGCACATGAACACCCTATTGCACACTATTTTGCCACTGGACCAATATCTGTTTCACATTCATTATACAACATTCAAACAATATATTATAAACACGCATGAGTCAAACCACCATCTCCGGTGGTCAACTTCATCTTCTTCGGCAAAGGTGATTCAAAAACCTGCAAAATAAAGGCAAAATCAGAGTGAGAGGTATCACTGTCCATTAATTGAGGCCTCACGAATCTAATGGTGACGTTAGTTTTAATTGAAATGGCCTATGAAGATCCACGAGCTTGGTGCCCTAACTATGGAAATTCTCTATTCATGTGTGTAAACTTGCTAACGATAAGTCCAAATGAATCTAAACATTATTATAAGCAAGAATATATGCATGGATTCAATTAATAACTCAAAGCATGTAAGTTTGGATTCAAGGAAATTCTATCAACCAGAGTTGCTTGGCTGCAGCGATCTGGGGTGCTACGGCCTTCAGGGATGGCTGGATATAACTCTGGAAGTCTCAAGGAGTTGATAAAGTGCTTGCAATCGATTGAAACTTGCTGGAATGCAGTGTTTAATTATGTCGTAGTTCTTGAAAATTTGTGAGTTTTTTAGGGTTTTTTCAAGGAGGCAGCATGTGTGGTCCTTTGGATATGATTTTGTTGAATATATATAAAGAGATGTATTAGGTCAGCAATTGTGAATAAAATCTTTGTGCATTATGATAAAAATATTTTCTTTCAATCTTGCATGAAAGTTTCCTTTTTAAGGCAATCATGCCTCCATAATCTCGCACAAATTGTTAGATGTACTGAGCTCTTTGGGCTTCAAATTTACTCCAAGACCAAAGCCATGCACCTAAGTCCATTCAGTTGACATTTATTTAATTTATTTTGAATTAATAATGAATAAAAATCAAAATAAATAGAATAAAAGGTAAAAGGGTGCATGAGTAATATGTGAGGTTCATAATAAGTTGCAAAACACATTTGGACTTTGAAACAATGGCCCATTAACCCAAAAATCCAAGTTTGCTCAATTTGAACTTCATGCATTTGCTCAAAATTTCCCAAATTGCACTGGTCATAACTCTGTCAATTTTCATCATTTGACGATGATCTTGGACTTTTTGGAAATATCAAGGTGTCCTGTACTATCTCTATGTTGACCATTTTTGCAATTGAAGAATTTATCTTGATGTAAGTTGCCTTGACAAAAAGTGTCTTTTTGTTGACTTTTGAAATGGCCTATAATGTATTGGCCCATATCTCTCAAATGAAGCATTTTTTGGACTTGAGCTTAGAGTGACAAAGTTGTAGAGAATTGAATTTTCTTCAAAATAAGCTTTTATTGGTGAAGATATAATGAAGCATGTGAAAGTTATGCTTGGTCAAATTTCAGTTGACTTCTCCTAAGGAAAACCCTAATTTGGTAACTTTTGAATTTTGATGATTTGAGAGTCTCCTTGATGAGTCATAATCAATCCTTGATTAAATGATGAATATGACTTCAAAATGTTGATGTTGACCAAAAATCTTGAGGTTTGACTGTATGTTGACCATAATTGACTTTTTACCCAATATAGTTTATTTTCAGTCATCTGAGCAATTGACTGAGCAAACTTGTGATGCAAGGCATGAAACTTGGTATGGGCATTCTTAGAGACCTACAAGAAACCATGGAAACCACTTTAGGCCTTAGAAACCAAAACTTATTTGATAAAAATGAAACCCTAGTTGTGGACCCATTGCCTAGGAGGAGAATTTGTCTGATCAATTCTTAAGCAACCTTGAGCATTTGAGAACCCTAGGATAATGTCTTGAAGAAAAAGGGAGGGAAAATTTTGGAGTACAACAACTGCCCTTGTTTAATCTTCTTGAACCAGAAGAATTAGATTGGCATGTCCGTCATTCGTGATCTGAAGATGGAAGAGGATTGAACACTTAAGTGCCCATAAATTTGCACTCGCATGTGCACAAAGCAACACTGTTGGTTGATTGTATTGCTTGAGTGGGCTTAAAGATGCCATTTGGAAAGATGTCGGAATATCGTAGGATATGGTTTTATAGATGCCATCCAAGGTAACTGTTGATAAGAGTATCAGAATGAGTATATGCTTGACTTCATCTGAAGAGTTCTTTCCAGAATGAACCTTTGGGGAAGGTGCTTAAGTATCTGCTCGTCAGATTTAGTCTCTGAGGGAAATGCTTGCCAAAATTTAGTCTCTGAGGTAAATTCTTGTCATGTAGATAGTCGCCTAGTCCTATTTTAGAAATTGATCCACAATCTGTTTTTGTTGGTAAACACGTCCTATTTTGGGAGTTCATACCACCTGGTAATATCGATAGTTTCCCCATCCTCTTTCAGAAGTTAATCTTTGCCTGGTTATACAGATAGTTTCCCCGTCCTATTTTGGGAGTTAATCTTTGCCTGGTCATGCAGATAGTTGTCCCATCTTGTTTCGGGATTTAATCTTGGACCTATTTTTTGTTGGCAAACCCGTCCTATTTCTGGAATTCATACTGCTTGGTCGTACAAATAGTTGCCCCGTCTTGTTTCTCGAATTAATCTATGACCTGTTTGAGAATTATTGATGATATTCGTCTGTTTGTGAACTAACCTGGAAGGAACAAAGTTAGTTTCGTGCGATGTCATGATGTATGTAATGTATTACATAATGATGTTCTCAAAGTAAATGAGAGTGTGCTATATGCGTTTCATATGTATATGCTATGATACTTGTAAATGATGTATTGATGCAAGATGTCGTTGAAGTGTATCAGTAGCTTCATATAACATCTTTGTTGGGGGAAAATAAATCCTTGAACGTTGCTGGGGATGAAGAATATGAATATTAAATCTTGTTTATAATGTCTTTGTTGGGGATTCCTGATTTCTGTTTTAGGAAACTCTGCTGGGGAATGTTTGACTTCTGCTTGGGGATAGAAGAGTTCAGGAACATTAGTCGTTCATCGCTCTACCAGGAAGTTTAGTTCTTATATACCCCGAGTGGGGATAAATGAGATTAATAACCTTCAAAGGTGCTACATGACCAAGTTTCTGATCTGGGTGTCAACTCTTTTGGGGGAGGACAAAGTTAAATGATGTCTGGCTCGGTTTCAGATTCCGTAGAAACTTTCTAGGGATAGTAGCCTTGACTACATTTTTCTAGAGAGGGGAATTTTGCAGGTGATTTGCAGCAGTCGGAGGAGTGAATTTTCTTGGGAAATTAGATTTTGTTGGGGAAATATACCCTACTAGGGAAATAAACCCTGTTGGGGAAATATACTCTCTGAGGAAATGAGCCCCGGTGGAGAAGGGAACTCTGTAGGGGATTGCACAGTGTTGGAGGAATAAATTAGTCGGGGAATTAGATTCTTGTGAACTATGATGAGGGAGTTTCTACTGTATGCTGGGGAAATGGTCAAACTCCGTTATCCTTTAGGGGGATCTGCTGGGGAGTATGGTCATGTTAACTATTGGAGGATGCCCTAATTTCTGTCTTAAAAGCATATTAGACTTGCAGGGGAATGTATCTCCGTTGGGGATAAGCTTGTGAAGGTAACTCTATGGGGATAATCCCAAGGGGGTTATTCTGTGGGGATTTTCCTGTGGGGACTTGTGGACGACCTGAACGTTATCCCAATTCCTAGAGTCTTGAGTAAATTTATTCCTGTTTGTATACATATATTTGTTAACAATAATCATATTCATATGCATATGTTCATTCAATTTAATCATTGGACGTTTTTATAAACAAAACAGAAAAAGTAAAACAAAGTTAAATTCTGAATTCGTCTTGTATTAATAATTTGCATATAAACAAGCATTTTTGTACATAGAGACATAACTCCTAGTAAGAGGAAATCGTCGTAAAATGAAAAGAGTAAAAACAAAACATATAACTATGTGTAGATGACCCCATCGAGTTTCAACTCTGCTATTGCCTTTATGTCTTTGAGCATCTCATCCCTTGCTATCAGAAGAAGTTTCCTGAATTGATTTGTACCATTTGAACTTGACGTTGGTAACAAAGCTTGTTGTAAGTAGATGATCCAATGGAACATGGTCGTACGCTTTAATCCCTAACTTTTACCTCGACCGCCCTTTCGTATTTTCAGTCCACCGGGATACCCTTTTTTCCCAAGCCGCCTTTTCAGGTTTTCGACTTGCTGGGTGTACAATTCTTATATATATTCCTGATTTTTACCCGAACCCTTTTGGTTCGCCGGGATGCCCTTTTTTTTCCTAGGCCAGTCAACCTAGCGGGTATCTTTCATGCATAATATCTTTTGACTATGTCCGCATTCATAGGGTGCGGAAAGTCTTCACTGTCCATGGTGGTAAGTATCATAGCACCGCCATAAAATATCTTCTTGACTACAATTGGCCCTTCGTAGGTGGGAGTCCATTTTCCCCTGGGATCACCTTGCGGCAGGATGATGCGCCTTATTACCAAGTCACCAACTTGATATACTCGATGTTTGACCTTTTTATTGAAGGCTTTGATCATGCGCTTTTGGTACATCTGATCATGGAAAACAACCACAAGCCTTTTCTCGTTAATCAAACTTATCTGGTCTAGCCTAGTCTGAACCCATTCATCTTTGTCTAAATCTACATCTTTCATAATTCTTAGAGAAGGATTATGAACTTTGACAGGTAGGACAACTTCTATGCCGTAGAATAGGGAGAATGGGGTTGCCCCAGTTGATGTCCATACTGAAGTGCGGTAGACATGAAGAGAAAATAGTAACATATCATGCCACTCTTTATATGTCACTGTCATCTTCTGTATAATCTTCTTAATATTCTTATTGGCGACTTCCACTGTGCCATTCATCTTCGGCCGATTTAGCAAAGAATTGTGGTGCTTGATCTTGAACTGTGTGCAAAGTTCATGATCATGGTGTTGTTGAGATTGATACCACTTTTTGTGATAATCCTCTCAGGATTCCATATCGACATATAAGGTTATGCTTAATGAACCAGGTGATAACATTCTTGGTGACAGAGGCAAATGAGGCTACTTCGACCCATTTTATGAAATAATCAATGGCGACCAGGATGAAACGATGTCCGTTAGAAGCGGTGGGCTTAATCTATCCAATCATATCAATGTCCCACATTGAAAATAGCCAAGGAGCAGCCAATACATTTATAGGAACCGGGGGTACGTGTACTTTGTCAGCATAGATTTGGCATATGTGACAAGTTATGGAGTGATGACGGCAATCAGTTTCCATAGTCGACCAATAGTAACCTGCTCTCAGAATCTTCTCAGTCGACGTATGTCCACTGGAGCGAGTGCCAAAGACACCTTCGTGCATGTCCTCTGTAATTTTCCCACTTCCTTCTTGTCCATACAACGAAGCAAAGTCGGATCATGGTTGCCTTGTACAAAACTTCGTTGCTCAGGAAGAACTTATCAGAGAACTTCCATAAGTATTTCTTGTCATTGATATATGCCCCCTTGGGGTACTCTTGAGCCTCTAGGTATCTTTTCACTTCATGAAACCAAGGATTCTCTTCTACTTCGTCAGTATCAACTTCGTATCAATGTGTCGGTTCGTCCAGTCTTTCGATAGTAATTCGAGGAGCTTCTTTGTCCCATATGACTTTTGTAACACGATGGGAGAACTGACTTGGGTGTTTTGTGTTTGATTGCAATTGTTGCGGATAGCAAGAGTCGCCATCAACTTTTCTTTTATCCAATAAGGAAAGGGTGAAAAGAATAGGAAAGACCTTTCGAGATTATTTCTTGAGTTCAGGGGGTAGGTTATGAAAAGGGAAGGTATTAGCACCCTTTTCATCCGTAGTTATCTACGGGCTCTTAGTTACTTGCTAGATCACTTGCTTTTGTTTGAAAATGTGCTTGTGGTGTGGGTTTTGAAAGTATTTTGAAAAAAACGTCTTTGTAATGGTTCTCATTTCTATAAGAACACGTAAAAAGTGTTGGTTTTGGAAAATAGTTCAAAGAGGTGTTTGTGGAATGTGTTTTTGAAATTGATTTTGAAAAGTGTCTTTGTAATTGTTCTCGTCTCTATAAGAACACGTACAAAGAGCTTTGTCTTTTGAAAATGTTTCAAATGAAAGTGTTGGCGTGTAAAATGTTTTTGTTGTGAGCAAGCAAGCAACTAGGAGCATCCTACCTACTCAAAAGGTCTAGTATTCTTTTTCTCCTCCTTTAAATGTTTCTATCTTACTATTGATTTGGTAAGAAGCCCCATCATTGGATGTGAAGGGATGGGCATGGGACGTTTTTATAGTCATAGAAGGCAACCTATGAGACATTTTAGCAATTTTCATTTAGGAACTAGATCGTTTACCGAAGGCAACATCGAAGGACATCGAGGGGCTATAATCTTTTATCGAGGGTCTTTGCTAAAACGCCCATATTCGAGGGACATGACTATTTTCTAGGGCAACAAATGGGATTACCCTAGAGATGCATGTGTGTGAATAGTGTGTTTGATTTCATGCATTTTTGTCTTTTGATTAGGGGTTGTCTACTTGTTGATTTTATCTTATCATACATACCCTAGCTTACTAGCAATTATATGAAAAGTGGTAAACTTGCGGAAATTAAAAATCCTAAGCTATTACATCATTAGGGGGATGGGGATGCGGTTTGAAAATGGGGACGAAATAGGTGTCTAATTATTACAACCATATCGAATAAGTGGACAGTAATGAAGAATATATATATACAATGCAAAAGCAGTGTAAAAAGAAGGAAAAACTGTATTTTGAACTATTATGTGTTGACACATGCTATTATGCATCGACACATAACTTTCTTTGCCCCTGCCAAACCAAATCAACTCAGTATGGGCCGACGCATAATGGGATGTGTAGACTTATTTCCTGCTTGTGTCGATACATATGCATTTTGTATTGACTCATGCACATTCCATCTTTTTGTTTTGGGACCTGGATAGCAGTATGAGTCGATGCATAAGAACGTGTGTCAACTCATACCCTATTTTTTCACTTAGAATGAGTCAACCCATATGGGTATACGTCGACTCAGTTTGCAGTCTTTTGCCTCTATCACCATTCTTTTGCATGTATCAGTCAGTTTTTCAACATATAAATGATAAAAATGAACAACAAGTAAATGATTAACTTCAAGAATAGTGATTGCTACATCTTATCTTCAGAAATAAACCAAAAATGATGTATGGAAAATACAAGGTTAAGATGACTTACCTTGAAACTACACTTTAGGTTTTGAGTTTTAATACCCTTCAAGATGTTGTATGGACCTTAATGAAACTCCAGGAAGCTGCTAGACCTCCCTTTGTGTTGAAGGTTGCTGAACCAACTCCAAACAGTCAATTTTGTGTAGTACTATCTTTTGTTTAGAAGTTGGTACTATAGAAATTGTTCTTGTGCTTGAACAATATCTATGTGATGTGAAGTGTTTAGAGGGTTTATGGGAGATTTTACAAGGTTGTACAATAATAGTTTGAGGATCTTTTCTGTTTTGTGAGTGAAAACAAAGTTGAAGATGAGCAGAGTTTTTATGGAGGAACTGAGTTTTATGAATGAGTTGGGTTTTATGAATGATCTGGGTTTTATGAATAACTAGAGTTTAACAAAAGTTATTTTTTTCTCTTCTCTCCTTTTCTCTCCCCAAAAAATCTCCCTTTATGTCTTATGAAACAATCCCTTTTATAGCCCCTTGACTGATGTTTTAGGAGGGAAACAAAATAAGTTATTTTGAACTGTTTTTGCCTATTGCTTTTATACTTTTTCCACACAATTTTCTTTTTCCATTTTGGTGCAATTTTTTGGCTAGTTATTATGCAGGTTGGAGCAGACTGCATAGAGAAGTTTTCGAGTGGTTTTTTGGACAAATTTTGGACTGTATAGGACAACATATGCAGGTTTTTGTGACAGGTTTATGGTGCAACACAACATAAGGTTTTTTGTAGGACAACAATGGAGCAGGGTTTTAGAGTGTTGTGGCAATGTATAAAAGTAGCATACCATACTTTGTTCAGCAATAACTTGGACAACATAGTTTGCAGTATGCAACAAAGTTTGGTTTGTGAAGCAATTTATGAAAATTGTATCAAAGATAAAGCATTATGGCAAGGTTTTGAGTCAAAGGAAAAAGTCCAAACCAATACAAAGTTTAGGATTTGTAAAATTGCAAAAAATGTCACTTTGTAATAACTTGAATTATTTGTAACATCTTGAACTATTTTGAATTGTAGTGACAAGATGTCATGAAGCAATGAACTTAACTTGGAAAAATTTCCAAGTCTTGCAAAAGTTGGATTTTTGATTTTCTTGATTTTTGATGATCAAATTTCATATTTTGGATGTCTTGCTGAAATATGATATTTGGGACTCAACTTTGGTCAAAAAGTCAAAGTTTGACTTTTTAGTGTGCAGTTGACTTTTCCCATAAGTTGACCGAATTTTGTCTATCAATCCACTGATCTCAGGAGATGAATTGAAATGTGAAATTAGGTCAAAATGACGCGCTCAGATCCTTGAGATCATGCTTCCAACCAATAAGCCAAGCATTAGGTCAAAAATCAATGTTCGGCCATTTTCAGTCAAAAACCCTAATTTTGCTCATTTTGCCCTTTTGGTAATCTGAATGACTTTCTTGGAAAATTGTGATCTAAGACTTGGAACTTGACAAAAATAATCCTGAGGGTCCATAATGATCCATGAAATTCATTTGAAACATTAGAAGTCCAACTGTCTTTGTACAAGCTCAAACCTTAATTTGAGGCATTGAAGATCTTTTTGGGAAATATCTTGAGAAATGAGAGGGAAAATTTTAGGGTACAACAACTTTGAACATAGATGACATGGTTGCTAATGCATCTTCCAACTAATTTTCTTCTCGTGGGATATGCTCAAAAGTGATTTCCTCGAAGTACGGAGTTAAGGTTAACACATGCTCCCGATAAGGAATGAGATTCGGGTGCTTTGTATCCAATTCTCCCTTAAACTGACTGATTACCAGGGCTGAGTCCCCATATACGTTCAAAAACTTGATTCTCGTATCAATAGAGGCTTTGATACCTATGATGCACGCTTCATATTCGGCCTTGTTATTGGTGAAGTCAAAGTAAAGTCTGGCGGTGAAGGGCATATGGCACCCCTTGGGGGAGATGATCACAACACCAATTCTGTTGTCAAGTGCGCTAGAAGCTCCGTTAAAAATCATATTCCATCGGGATCCTGGCTCAGGTCCTTCATACGGTCCAGGTTCTTCATAATCTGTAACTAACATAATGTTCTCGTCCGGGAACTCGAAATTCATAGATTGATAGTCGTCTACCGCTTGATGAGCCAATGGTCTGCCAGTACACTTCCTTTGATTTCTTTCTGAGTGGTGTACTGAATATTTTATTCTGTCAAGACCATTTTCCATGTGTCTATTCTTCCAGAGAGAGTTGTTTCTCGAATATGTATTTGATGAGATCCATTTTAGTCAGCAAGTAGCCCATGGAAAAGCGCAACAAGTTTTCTCGAGTAGTGAGTATCTTATTTCATATTCGGTAAACTTTTTGTTAAGGTAGTATATTGCATGCTCTTTTCGACCAGGCTCGTCATGTTGGTCCAGTACACACCTCATTGAATTCTCCAACACTGTTAAGTATATGATCAAAGGTCTTCCTTCAATTGGAGGCATTAGAATTAGAGGTTCTTGGAGATGCTTCTTAATCTTGTAAAAGGCTATCTAGAAATCGTCATTCCATTTTACTACCTGATCTTTCTTCAACAACTTGAAGATTGGCTCATAAGTAGCAGTCAAATGAGAAATGAATCGGGCAATGTAATTCAGTCGTCCTAAGAAACCTCTTACTTCCTTCTCGGTGCAGGGACCAAGCATTTCTTGAATGGATTTAACCTTGGCATGATCAACTTCAATACCTTTACCACTGACAACGAAACCCAGGAGCTTATCGGATCTTACCCCAAAGGTGCACTTGTTTGAATTCAGTCTCAATTTATACTTCTTCAATCTGTCAAACAGCTTGTGTAGATGGTCAAGATATTCCTCTTCAGTCCGAGACTTGGCAATCATGTCGTCGATGTAGACCTCTATCTCGTGATGGATCATGTCATGGAACAGAGCTACAATGGCACACTGACATGTCGCGCCGACATTTCTAAACCCAAAAGGCATGACCTTCTAACAAAAGGTGCTCCACTGTGTAACAAAAGTAGTCTTCTCCATATCTTTAGGTTCCATCTTGATCTGATTATAACCTGAGAAACCGTCCATGAAGGAGAATACCTTATGTTGAGTGGTGTTGTCGACCAGGACATCAATATGTGGAAGCCAGAAGTTATCCTTAGGGCTTGCCCTATTCAGTTCCCTGTAGTCTACACACATACATACTTTGCCATCTTTCTTCGGTACCGGAACCACATTTTCTACCCACTGAGAATATGATGTAACAACCAAGAAACCTTTATTGAATTGTTTCATAACCTCGACCTTGATCTTCTCTGACATCTCGGGATGCATGCGAAGAACCTTCTGCTTCATTGGAGAACAACCCTCTTTCATCGACAGACGGTGAACCACAATATCAATATCGATCTCTGGCATGTCTTTGTACAACCAAGAAAATATCTCAACATAATTATGCAACATCTGTATTAACATGTTCTTGATACCTTTTTCTAGGTTAGCATATATCTTGACCTCTTTCTCGTCTGGTTCAGTATCCAAGTTTACAACCTCGGCCGGTTCTTCATGCGGTTGTATAGCCTTTCCCTCTTGCACTAATAGTCTGGCAAGCTCTACAGGTATTTCACAATATTCCTCACCTTCGTCCTTGGTTGGTAGATCAAATTTTCAAAGTCATAAGCGGCAATAGCAGAATCGTTATCAATGGGATCTAGAGTGGATGTGGATCTGCAATTTATTGTGTGAGTGTGTGTAAGAACACATAGCTATTTGAAAGTGATAAAAATAAAAGAAAGGAAAAGAGAACAAAATTTTAATGCAAAATGTCCAATGCTTTATTTAATGAAGATATGTTTATGAAATGACAACCCTTAACAAGTGGACCATTATGCCCCGGGTAAGGCATAAGGCTTAAAGTCGTTGCTTAAATAAATTACATAATCCAAACTTTGTAAGAAATAAAACAGAAAGTAGCTATTACTCCTGACTAAAGAAGATTGAGATAATGTCTTGAGCCTTCTAATTCCTGAGTCCATTACCGATGGTCGGAAAGATCCAACTGTCAAGGTCATAGTCACTATCAACATCTTCTATGGCATTGAGTCCATTGTTGCTGATGCGGAATGGTGGTCTTCCAGCCCGAGCACGAAAAACAACCATCTAAGCCTCTACAGTGAAACCCAAACCAAAATTTTCATATTTATACAGAATGTCAGGAAGCTGACCCCAAGTAGTACAACCACCTTCTTCTACGACAACTCTAGCATCCTTTAAAGAAGCCATTCTGGGAGGAACCCTGGTAACCTTGGGGTTAGCAGAAACGTCTTCAGTAGCAGTTGTAAGGATAACTTCAAAAGTATGATGGGGAGTCTCGATGAATTCACCGTCCATCTCAACATATCTGAATGAGTTCAGGTGACTAACCATATACTCCTTTTCACCACAAACAGTAACAACTTTTCCATTCACAGGATATTTCAACTTTTGATGCAACGTAGAGGTGACTTTGCCTGCCCCATGAATCTAAGGGCGTCCCAGTAAATAATAATATGTCGATGGGATATCCATAAAATAGAAGGTAGAATCGAAGACCTGCAAACCTACTTTAATTAGAAGATCCACCTCTCCATGTACCATTCTCTTTGATCCGTCAAAGGCTTGGACTATAATATCACTGGGTTTCAGTACAATCCTTTCACAATCCAGTTTGTCAAGAGCACCCTTCGGTAGGACATTCAGCGAGGATCCCGTATCAACCAATACACGGGCTAAAGTAGTGCCCCTACATTCAATGGAGACATAAAGGGCCTTGTTGTGGTTTCTTCCCCCAGGAGTCAAGTCAGCATCGGAAAAACCTAAACCATTATCCGTTATTAGAATAGCAACATAACTTCCGAATTGATCGGCAGAAATATCTTGTGGTACGTGAGCAGATTTTAAGAATTTCACTAAAGCCTATGCATGGGCTTTAGAACATAGTAATAAGGATAACATAGAGATCTTAGATGGGGTCTTCCCCAACTGTTCGACAATCTTGTAGTCACTTTTGACGATAATATTTAATACCTCCTCCAACTCTTGCGTAAAGGTATCATCCGTTGTAGCTTCTTTAGGTGCCTTCGTCTAGGCAGGCTCCGTCATTTGCTCTTTTCCACGAGTCTCAGTAACCGACTCAGTAGTGATAACACGAACAGGTGTGGTGACAGTCTTTAGGGAGATTTCCGGAGAGAAAACCCTTCCGCTTCTAGTAACCTTGCTGGTCCCGACAATATTATCAATGCGGGATCAGTAACTTCAGTACCTTCATTCACAATAATCGGTAGTTCTTGCTTGAAACCATGGTAGTAAATGTCGGCTCTATAGTTCCAAGGGATAGCTTTATTCTAAGAATATGGAATTGGTCCAGGTGTGGTGATTATTAAAAGATCATCTTTGGGTTGGGCAGTAATCCTTACAGGACCCTTGGAATTGATCTTGATAGAAGTGTCAGATATTACAAATAATTCTTGAAACAGATTGTCAGCAGACGGAACCTTCTCAACCATAATTATGTGATTGTACGTTAGGCGCTGAATACCTTCTTCTAGCAACTTGCAGCTATTGGGTTAGACTGCACAACAATAACACCTTTCAATGCAACCCAGAAATAAAATGGCCTGCAACAGATTCTTCTTGATAATCGGGAGGGGAGTATCCAGATCACTTACAGTAGAAACATAAAAAAATCATCAATAACACTTATGCCTTTGCCATGCTTCGGCATAGGTGCAATAATTACATTCAGGATCTCAGAAGGATCGAACTCAATCTCTTTATTGTCAATCATGTCTTGAATTTTATTTTTCAAAGTCCAGTAATTATTGGTGCCGTGCCCGGAGCTATTGGAATGGTAAACACACTTCACATTTGGATTGCAGTAAGGAGAGGAGGTGTTTGGATTCTGAGGAGGATCCCTTAACATAATCAATTCCACTTTCAGTAAATGTTGTAATGCCTGAGACAATGGCATACTGATCTTGGTGAACTATCTTCTAGGTGCGTCTATCCTACGATGATTGCCCTGTTGTTGTTGTTGCACAGGCGCAAGATTAGAAATAAACACCGCTCCTAAAAATTGATGGCGATCATTTCTAGTACGACCGTTCTGGCCATAGACAATGTTAACTTCTTTCTTTCCGCTAAATGTCTTCTTTGTAGCACTCGAAGATGCAGCCACTTGAATCTTTCCACTCTTGATACCACCTTTTACATGTTCCCCAGTTAGTATCAACTCGATAAAACCATATGAAGAACTTCGGATCAGATGATTAAAGAAAGACCCTGTCAATGTACTCATGAACATATCAACCAACTCCCTGTCAGATAAGGGAGGTTTCACCCTTCTATCCAGATCTCTCCACTCTTGGGCATACTCCTTAAACCCTTTATTCGAACCCATAGTCATACTTTGTAACTGCACACTGTGATACGATGGCAGAACCGACTATTTTTACTGGTTTGCGTTTTTTGTTCGCAAAATGTCGCGGTAAGCAAGAGTCACCACCGACTTTTATTTCATCCAATCATGGAAAAGAAAAAAGAACAGAAAAAACCTTTTTTCGAGATATTCTGAGTACGGGGGGTAGATTATAGAAAGGGAAGGTGTTAGCACCCTTTCTATCCATGGGTTTCCATGGGCTCTTAGGTACTTGCTCATTTTTCAAATAGCTTGTGTGTGTTTGCCTTGAAAATGTTTTACTTCGTGATAACCCTTGTATCAGTCTTCAAGGATGTGATGAAGTTTGTTTTGAAAATATTATTTGAAAGGTGTTTGTGTGAAAATTTTTTATTGAGCAAGTACTTAATAATCTACCTACTCGAAAAAAGTCTGTTCGTTTTCCTCTAGATAATGTTATCCTACTATTTAAGGAATAGGTAGCACCATCGTTGGAGTTGTAAGGGACATTTGAAAGGGACAAGTACAATCACTAAAGCAACAGTTAGAAAACTTTAGTAGTAACCCTAGAGTCTTAAGATCTTTCTGAGGCAACATTTCTGAGGCAACATTCGAACGAGACATTTTGATCTCTTAGACAGGAGGGCAACCACTAAAATCTTCTATGCTTAATTATTGTTTACCGAAGGCAACCGAAGTGAGGTAAACCCTAGGAGTGAATGTGTTCATATGAATTATTTCAGTTATTTAATCTTTGCACATTAGGTGATCTACCGTTTTAATTTCAGATATTCTTGCCATACAATCCTATTAGCATAAATCTAGACAGTTAAATATTTGCAGGAATTTAAAGTGCGAAAAATAAACCTAGCTATTAGAAGACTTTGACAGTTACATAATTGTCTTGACGGGAAATAAAAGTGCAGAATTTAAAACCCTAATTAAAACTATTACAAACTTGGAACAGTTACAATAATAATAAAACAATTAAAATGCGCGCGGAAAACTAAATGCGATGAGAAGTTGAAAAATAACCTAAACCCTAATTGAAAGAAAAAAGATTTTTGTACATTTTTTATTGGAGAAAACATTGAAATTGCAATTTAAATAAAACCCTAATTTCTAATTTCTTTTTAATTATGAAAAAGTATTTAAGTTAACCTAATTAATCTTATTAATTAAAATAAATATTTTAATGAAAAAAATGATTTTGGTGTATTTTTAAAGAAAATTAACTAAATTATGTACAACTCAAATCCTAAGTCTAATTATTTTTAATTATAAAAAGAGATTAAATTTCCCTAAGTTAATTAAACTAAATTAATTAAGAAACAAAATATTTTTAATTAAAAAAGATTTTTGTGGTTTGTTGTGATTTTTTGATTTAAAAAAAGAAAATGATTTTTGTGTTAATTAATTAAAACAAATAAAAGAAATTAATTAAAGAAATTAAAAATAAAATAGAAAAGAAAATGCAAACTGGGCCTGTATGCTAGCAAATGGGGGTGCCAATCTGAGTTTTTTAAGGCCCAAAACGCTCCAAGCCTAGTCAGCATTAGATTCCTTGTAGCGTTGACTTGAGGGTGCATCATGGTCCCTCACTGCCTATGTGTTGGATTGAATGGATGATGAATCCACTGGCTGGAGATTGGTGGAGTATGGTGGGCATTTAGGATGACAATACATTGAATCTGTTGCAAGAAAATGAAATAAAGAAAATGGTTGGGACCTAGGATCGAACCCATGTCCTTGTACTCCCCACTAACGTGCTTCACCATCTGAGTTGTCTTGTTTGTTTGTTAGTATAATCAAAACAAATAATATTATATAAAATCAAATGGATTAATGAATAAAAGAAAAAAAATGCGCGCCAGTTTTCAAATAGTCCAATGATGACTGGACACGTTATCTTCTTCTTCCTCATCAGTGGTTTTAGGTATATGACCTATACCTACGGACAACTTCCATGGCTAAAAACCTGTTGTTGTACCCCAAAATTTTCCCTCTCATTTTATCAAGATTTCTCCTCACAAGACTCTTTGGACTCCAGACAGGATTAGGGTTTGCTCTGCTCAAGACATCTCCTTGCACTGTTGACTTGAAATTAGGGTTTGAGTTTGCACAAGGATTTTTGGACTTTCAATGCTTAATGTGACTTTCATACTTCATGTTGGACTTATAAGATTGCTCATACCAAGTTTCAAGCCTTGAATCAAATTTTTGCCCAGTCAATTGGACAGTTGACCTAAAAATCAGCTGTATTGGGGAAAAAGTCAACTGTGGCCAATTTACAGTCAAACCTCATAATTTTTTATCCACATCAACATTATAAACTAATATTAACCATTTGATCAAGTTTGGACCACAACTCCTCAAGAAATTTGATCAGATCACCAAAAGGGCAAAATGGTCATTTTTAGGGTTTTGACTGCATAAGGGCAATTTCTGATTTTTAACCTAACAAATGGCAAATTGGGTTCAAGCATGATTTCAAGGACTCAATGTCATCATCTTGACCTAATCACAAGGTTCAAAAGATCTCAATTGCATTGGATTGACAAATGAATTTTCCAGTCAACTGATTAAAAATCAACTGTACACTGAAAAGTCAAACTTTGACTTTTTGGTCAAAATCAGGTGCCAAGGGTCATTTTTCATCAAGATGTGTCAAAACATGAAACTTGTTCACCAAGAAACCAAAATTTCAAAATTAGGGTTTAAAATGGAAAATTTTCATAACAAAAATTTTCTAAGTTATGAAAATTTCTTATTTTTTCCCAACTTTTTCACCATGATGCAATTAACTTCCAACATGAAAGTTGTAGTCCTCCACAAAATCTACAACTTTTATTCACAAAGTTTTCCCAAAAGATGATTGGATCTCAAGTTATGATTTTGTGAATAGGGGTCCAAAAACTTTCTAACTTAGTGAAATTTTGCCCTAGTTTAGGCAGGATTTTGACCTATCTTCATGGAAATTTTTAACCTAGTTCCAATTGGAATCTCAAAATTAATTTCAAATATGGATTGTAGAGAATGTTACAAGATTTCCAAAATGTCCAAGAACTCTCCAAAATCATTTATGGTTAGGGAGAATCGAAGGTTTGAAAATGGCAAATCATCACTTTTGTCCAAGGCATTTTGCACATTGATACAAGTTGCAAATCAGTTTGGATCATCCTTGTACTTGGTTTACAGGTTCTAATCCTTTCTACACTTATAAATTAAATTCAAACACATTGGATTAAGGCTTTGTTCTGATCTATGAAGCATTTTACAAAGGTTTAATCCATTTTTGGCAAAAAGGCAACAATACCATTTCCATAAAGCACAACTTTTGCAATTTTGTTTGTCTTGAGCCATGGACCTGATTTATTTATGCAAACAAAGTCCATGAATATCAGGAAACTGGTACCAACTATGTGCAGGCCTGGAGCTAGCCTGTACAGGCCTTGCCTTTGCCACTTCCCACCTTTTCTTCAAAAACAAGCAAGTGTGCAAAAACTCCACAACTCTCCAATCTGATAAAACCAAACTTTGTTCACATTTCAAACAACTCCAGCATAATATACCAAGCCAGAAACACGAGCTACAAGCCTCTCTAACACCCTTAAGCACAAAAATCACAAGTTCTTGCAAAAACAGGGCAAGCCCTGCAGAACTCAAGCCATCTTCACATTGCCTCGTGCGTTTTGTCCCAAACCACTTCAAACACTTTCTAAACAACCCATCTGAACTATCCAAGCCCTTCTCAAGCAACTGTAACTTCATTTTCAAGCTTCACCAGTTTTGATTTATGAGTTTGCAGGTTGAGTTCTATAGAGAGATTCAAACCATTTCAAAGCAAGATGAGCATTGGGAAAGGTCAAGGGAACATCAAGCAAGCTCAAAAGTCCTTCAGGCCTCACTAAAAGTTGCTACATTGCCATACTCGAGCTTGACTGAAACAGGTAAATTTCAAACTTCTATCTCCTTACTTAGGAATCATTAGGCTTAGGTTTGTGAAGAAAAAATGTAGTCCTCATTGTCCTTGAGCTGTACATATGCATAAAATTCATTTATGTTAACTGAGCTAGGAGAATTTGGATGTTGAAGTTTCTGAAAAAACTAGGTCATAAATTAGGGGCACTAAAATTCTCCCTGATTTCTTGGAGTTAGATCAAGTTTTTTATATGGTTAGAATCGTGTGATGATGAGATATAACTTTCATGTTGCAAGTTTTTGTTTTTAAGCACGTATGCAGGAGATACAGATTTGAACCATGGCGCGCGTTTTAATTCTGTCTCAAGGACAGGGATGAAGGAACCTTGGGCTTGGCTTGGTTGTTCTCACTATTGACACCCCCCTGCTTGCTCTTTGCACCCCCTTGGCCCATTTGATTGTTTTTGTATATTTTTTTATTTCTTTTACATTTCTGACTTTTTATTTATTTTTTCTAAATATTTAAAATCACAAAAAATATTCTCTTAATTTTTCACATTTTATTTTATTATTTTTATTATTTTTTGGACATAGAAATAGTTTATTAAATAATATATACTTTTATTTTCTTAAAATAAATTTATAAGTAATACAAAAATATCATATATTTTTATTTTTATTATTTATACACTTAAATAATATTTTCTCACACATTTTTATTCTTTAACACTTTTGTATATTTTTTTATTTATTTTCTTGTACATAAATAAATAATATAATATATATATTTTCTTAAAACAAAACTAGGGTTTCCACCCTTTCAAAAATAATCATTAATATTTTTCTTATTTTTGATACATTAAATAATTTATTTTACATATATAAAATAAATACCAAAAAATATTTTTGCATATTTATATTTAATTACATATTTAAATATTTTGCTTATTTATTTATTTGTACAAATAAATTCAATATGGTTGTAATAGTTTTAGGGCTTTATTTTGTGCAAATACCCCCTATTCAAACTTGTACCCCCCCTCCCCATAATAATATTGTAATAGTCTTAGATTTACTTTTACGCATTTTATCGCTTTGATATGCATGATAGTAAAATTAGGGTTTGTATGCAAAGAACCAAAATCAAACAAATAGCTTGACTAAATACAAGACAAAAATGCATGAAAAATGACAACACAATGCACACAAGCACCCTTAGGGTTTCACCCACTTGTTGCCTTAAAAACATGGTCATGGTATGCATGCTAGGTATCTTGGCAAAACAAAACAAAAATAAAAGATCATAGTCCCTCGATGATGCTATCTTGGTTGCCTATACAAAAATGATCTAGTCCCTCAAAAAAAATTATTAAAGATACTTAGCACCATTGCTATCATGATCATACGATGACCCACGCCCGTCCCGTTTAAACATCCAAACACAAGATTGTTTACCAAATACAATTGTAAAACAACAATGTCAAAAGGGTTAAAAATGTACAGGAAAGATCTTTGAGTAGGGTAGACAACTCCTAGTTACTTGATCAAACTTGCAAACCATCCTTGCTATTTTCAAAAACACACAACACAATTTCAAAACATTTCCCAAAACAAACTTTCAAACATTGAAACATTTTTCAAAAGACAAAACACCTTTGTATACATTCAAACAAGAATCATTACAAAGGTTGACTAAACAAAGGCCTTTTTTCAAAATACTTTCAAAACCACACACAAAAGCACCATTTCAAACAATTGAAAAGCAAAAGCAAGTAATCTAAAACAAGTAACTAAGAGCCCATGGAAAACCATGGATGAAAAGGGTGCTAGCACCTTCCCTTTTCATAATCTACCTCCCGAACCCAAAAACAATCTCAAAGGTCTTTCCTGTGCTTTTTGACCTTTCCTTTGGATAAAATAAAAAGTCGGTGGCGACTCTTGCTAAACTGAAACATTTGCGAACACAAACGCAAAACCTCAAGTCAGTTCTCCCACCGCATCACAGAACTGACGACTCTACTGGGGAAAATGAAACCTAAAAGTGGGGTTACCTTAGGGTTTTAGATCACCTTTACATGCTTATCTTGCTTGACTTGATTGCTTTACACTTTGGTTCTATTGTTTGGGTTTGAATCCTCTACCCGAATTTGGGAACCATTCATAGGTAAATAGCAATACGTTGTGGAAACTGTGCGGGGTATACCGACATGGTTGAAGCAATATCTATATTAGTGTGACATATTTGTGGGTACCGGTAGACTTTGAGTCAATCAAAGAGAATACAGGGCCGCTGAGTGATGTCATGAAGCACTAATGGACTTTTAGAACCTTTAGTTGACCAACTTGGCCTTTTTAGGGGTAGTGAGATGACCGGCTTTGGTGCAGTCCGAAGTTGGTAGATACTCGATACTACACTCATTGAGGGTTTTTTTCTTGTAATATTTCGGTCGCCAGTAAAGTGGCTCAACTGAAACAATAAACACAGAAAATAATCCAGTGATATTGAGCTCCTTAGAACCCGATTACTATTTATAGGACAAGTTGAGCCAACTAAACTTCAAGAGGGTACTTACCTATGAAACCTCATGCAAGCCTGAAACTAGGAACTTGTGTGATTTGTTTGTACATATATACTTGTGCATAACATCATGGACATCATAAAGCATCATATGCATCCACTAACCATTTCAAGGGTTTGGATCTTCATCTTTGTTCTTGTTTTGTAGGTAATGGATTCACTTCGCAGGAAAACTATTCAGGTCAACCTTGTGAGAGTTCCTCCTCAAATCAAGGAGCTTTCTTCCAAGATTCCAGAGTATTCTCCATTCACCGAGAGGCATGGTCGTCTTCTCAACTTAGTCAACACCAACACTGAGGAGGATATGGTGAAAGTTATCTTCCAGTTCTTTGACCCCCTACACCACTGTTTCACATTTCCTGATTACCAGCTTGTGCCTACTTTGAAGGAATTTTCTCAACTCTTGAGGATTCCTATTCTCCATCAACTACCCTACAACGGTACGGAAAGAGATCCAAAGCCTGAAGATGTTGCTCAAGCCCTACACTTGCAACCATATGATGTCAAAGGTCATTGGGAAACCAGAAGTGGTGTCAAGGGTTTCTTGTCAAAGTTTTTGTTCGAGAAAGCTCAAGAATGTTGGAATTCATTGGACTTACAAGCTTTTGAGGAGATTGTAGCTCTTCTCATCTATGGGTTGGTCTTGTTCCCAAACCCTGACCAACTTATAGATGTGAATGCTATCAAGATTTTCATATCCCGAAATCCTGTGCCTACTTTGCTTGGGGATATCCTCCACTCATTTCACACTCGAACAATGAGGAAAAGAGGTGTTCTCATGTGTTGTACTCCTATACTGGCAAGATGGTTTATTTCTCATCTTCCCCAATCAATCTTGAAGAATGAGCAAGGTTTGAGGTGGTCACAACGATTGATGACTCTTACACATTCAGATGTTCATTGGTGTTCTCGATCCATAGAAAATGTCATCATCATTGACCGTTGTAGGGAATTCCATAATGTCCCTCTACTAGGAATTAGGGGAGGCATTACCTACAACCCTTGCTTGGCTCTGAGACAGTTTGGGTATGCCCGAAGGGATGGCCCACATGACATGCTGATTCCAGACATGGTTTTTAACTTCGACAACAACGATCAAGGACTCCGACAATGGTTTATCCGAGCTTGGAGAATGCCAAACAAGGTGGACAGTAAGACCTTGGGACACAAGAATTCCATCCCACTTGAGCCTTACCTCAAGTGGGTACGAACCCACGCCTAAAGTATTATAATGCCTTACCCCTACATGCTTCCTGTGATCAAAGAGCCTTTTATGGAAGGAGAGGTTCCATACACCCTCCTACATCCTGATATGCCAACATCACTTGAAGATTTGCAAAGGAGTTGGATACAACTCAAGGGAGAGCGCGATACGTTCGAAGCCCAATTCTATGCCAGTGAGAAGAAGGTTTTGGAACTTACTCGTCAACTTCACGAAGAGCAGACTCTCAACACCTACATTGCACCAAAGAGGATGCGCAACGTCTTTTTACATTAGAATTTTGTTTTGTTTTGCCCATGGGGCATTGATGTACTAACAAATTCTATCTTATTAATATGACGTGTGTTCTTTTTTGTTTACAACAAATTTTAATTTCTGAATCCTAGAATGCATTACATGAATACATCTCATTCATCATATGCATAAACAGGTTTTCACACTAGGTTTCCTTATCTCTCTACTGTTTATTTCAGCAAGATGGATATAGAGCAGATGGTCAAAGACTTACAAGCGTAGAATTCACAGTTCCAACAGCTACTCATGACCTTGGCTAAGGGTCCGGAGGAGCTCAAAACCTTGCTGAAAAAGGAAAAGGAGAAAAAGAAAAAGAAGAGGGTTGGTGTGGCTAACCTGGGTAGAAGATTTGAAGGTCAAGCTAGAAGGGTCATGGATTTCCCGTCAACATCTGATGAAGGGGTGAGAAAGGGTAAAGAGACTGCATTGCCATCTGACTCTGAGGAAAAAGAAGCGGAAGAGGATGAAGATTATTCAGAATAGCAGTACCCTCCTACAGATGACAAATACAAGAACCCGGAAGAACGTCTGGAAGCTATGGAGGTGCAAAGAGTTCCTGGGCTGGACTTTGAGGAGCTAGGGTTGGTTGCTGGGATTGTCATTCCCCCTAAATTCAAGGTGCCTATATTTGATAAATATGATGGTTTGTCTTGTCCAAATATGCATCTGCGATCTTACGTCAGAAAAATTCAACCGCATTCTTCTGACAAAGACCTGTGGGTTCATTTCTTCCAGGACAGTCTTTTGGGTACGCAGTTAGATTGGTTCTACCAGCTAGAGAGGTCTGATGTGCACAATTGGGAGGATTTGGCGGCCGCCTTCTACAGACAGTATCAATATAATACAGACTTAGGACCAACCCGTACTCAATTACAGAGTATGGGAATGGTCTCGAATGAAGGTTTCAAAGAGTATGCCCAGAAATGGAGAGACTTGGAGGGACGAGTACAACCACCTCTATCTGAGAGGGAGCTGGTAGATATGTTCTTGGGTACACTGCCAGGCCCCTTTTTCAATCACCTGATTGGAAGTTCGTCTGTGGGATTCACCGAGTTAATTCTGACTGGTGAAAGAGTTGAAACCGGAATCAAGAGCGGAAAAATTCAAAGGGATGCATCTGCTTCCACTGCCATCAAAAAGACCTTTCCAGCAAAGAAAGAAGTCTCAGCTGTCTACTCCCAAAGAAGTCAAGGAAGAGTTGAGCGCCGGCCAGCGGTGGGGGCTGTAATGATTCAGAAGTCTGCAGCTGATCATCCTAGAAACAATCAACCCAGAACCAACCAAGCAAGGGTGGAAAGGCTTGCACGGCAATTCACCCGGATCAACATGACACCTGCTCAGGTTCTCCCTCATCTCTTGAGGTTAAACCTTGCAAGTTTGAAAGAGGCACCGAAGAATCCGAATACATCTTCCCCTTACTACCATTCAAATTCCAAGTGTGCTTATCATTCAGTTAGCCTGGGGAACGACACCAACAATTGTTAGGCCCTCAAGAATAAGATTCAGGATTTGATAGATGCTAAAGAAGTTGAATTCGACGCCTCTAAAAAGCCTAATGTGATCTCTGCTCCAATGCCAAAACATGGTCACAATGCCCATGCTGTTGAAGAAGATCTTTTTGTTGCTGCTGTTGATGATTTGATGACTCTGCTACCGATAATCAAGATGAATTTGTTGAAGGCTGGGATTTTCCCAGGATGTGAAGAAGATTGTTGCCTTTGTTCATCCTTACCAACCAACTGTCCATTGTTGAAGTTAGGCATCCAGCGCCTAATGGATAATCAAGAAATCCTTTTTGAAAAGACTCTTGTTACACCGACTCCTGTCAATGATGTTTCGATAATTACAATATCTGCCAATCTTTCCAAGGTCTCCAAAAGACCTGTTAAGATTACATCTGATCCGAAGATTGTACCTTTGAAGATAACCATGCCGGGGCCTATCCTGTACAAGTCCAACAAATCAATACCGTGGAACTATGAGGGAGAGATCTTTTACCACGGTATTAAATAAATTGAATCGACTGAAGAGAGTTCTGATGAAGAGACTTCCGACATTGGAAACATTGCCGGAACGAGTAAAATCACCCGCAGTGGAAGAATTTTCTCTCCGGAGATTGCGCCTCCAAAGGCAATCTTTGGACCCTCAGCTGCTCCTAAGGTCACTCCTGTACCAGTCAACATATCTGCGAGAACTCCAGTTATTGAAGAAGTTGTAACTCCTGTGGTTATCCCCTCTGCTGTTGCTGATGATAGAGGGAAAGGGATCCAAGAAGAGCCCGTCAGGACGAGGGCTCAACCGTTGATCATCCCTGAAACCTCTCAAAAAGAAATGGAAGAGATTTTGAAAATAATCAAGAAAAGCGATTATAATATTGTGGAACTGGGGAAAACCCCCTCAAAGATCTCTATGTTGGCCTTGCTGCTTTGTTCAGAAGCTCATGCCAAAGCTCTGATCAAATTTTTGAAGACGACCCATGTGCCCCAGGAAACCTCCGCGGATCAGTTCCAGGAATGTGTAGCTAGCCTAACAGCAGACAATGGTCTAGGATTCTCCGATGCTGATCTAACAATCAAAGGGAGAAAACATAATGATGCTTTGTATGTTTCGGTGGAATGCAGAGGGACTACTCTAGCACACGTTCTGGTAGACACTGGTTCATCGCTGAATGTCTTGCCAAAGAAGGCATTGGATAGGCTAGATTGTGAAGGTTTAACCTTGAAGCCCAGCAACATCATTGTCAGATCCTTTGATGGTTCTAAAAGGATGGTCCACGGGGAGGTGGACATCCCGATTAAAGTGGGAGCTGAAACCTTCAGCTCCACATTCTATGTCATGGACATTTATCCCTCCTATTCTTGCTTGTTGGGAAGACCCTGGATTCATCATGCTGGAGCTGTCACTTCTACTCTGCATCAGAAGCTCAAGTACCCTGTCCAGGGGAAAATTGTAACTGTTCATGGCGAAGAGGAATACATGATAAGCCATCTTAATTCTTTCCGCTATGTAGAATTGGATGGTGAATTCATCGAGACCCCCTTTCAACACTTCGAACAAGTTTCTAAAGAGATTGCAGCAACCAAGATAACATCTTCTGTACCTGTGATTACCAGACCTCCGCCTCAGATGTCTTCTTTAAAGGATGCTAAGGCTGTGGTTGAAGAGGGAAGAAGTACAATCTAGGGGCAACTTCCCAATTTTACTTTCAAATATGATAAATTCGGCTTGGGTTTCACTGCTTCTGCTCAAAAGGCTATGCACCGCTCCCGGGCTGGAGGGCCACCAATAAAGATCACCCATCATGGAGTCAATGCTTTGGAGGATAGTGAAGAGGAGAGCAACCTGGAAGACTAGATTTTCCCTACCGTTGAAGGAGGATTGTGCAATTGGGAGGCAAAGGACTTTATTCCCATTACTTTCATCAATCAGTAATTTATCTTTCAAACATTTATGTTGGTTTGTAATAATTCTTGGACAATTAGTACACTTTTTACCTTGTGCCTTACCCGAGGCATATAGGTCCATTTGTAAGGGTTTGATTTTTCATCTTCATATGCCATTTTAATGAATCATGGACGTCTTCACATATAAACTTTTGTGTTCATTTTCTTTCTTTTTACATTTTATTTGTTTAAAGGTGGATATCCCTTACACACACCCACACTCACAAATGCAGGTACCCATCCATTCTGGATTCCATGGGTAACAATTCTGCTATGGCCTTCAGTGACTTTGAAGATCTGGTCTACCATACCGAATACGAAGGTAATGAAGACTGTGAAGTGCCTGGAGAATTGGCTAGACTGCTACAACAGGAAGAAAGGGCTATTCTACCTCACGAGGAGTTGTTAGAGACAATTAACTTGGGTATAGAGGAAGACAGAAAAGAAGTTAGAGTGGGTGCCAACCTAGGGCCAAGTGTCAAGGAGCGCTTAGTTCAGCTGCTGAATGAATATGTTGAGATCTTCGCCTGGTCATACGAAGACATGCCGGGACTTGATACAGATATTGTGGTTCACCGTCTCCCCACAAGATAAGACTGTCCACCAGTTAAACAGAAAGTTCGCCGCATGAGGCCCGACATGTCTGAAAAGATCAAAGCTGAAGTTATGAAGCAGTTCAATGCTGGATTTCTTGCTGTTACATCCTATCCACAATGGGTTGCTAACATTGTTCCCATGCCTAAGAAGGACGGCAAAGTCAGAATGTGCGTGGATTATAGATACTTAAACAGGGCCAGCCCTAAAGATGACTTTCCATTACCGCACATTGACATCTTGGTTGACAATACAACTCAACACAAGGTATTTTCTTTCATGGACGGATTTTCAGGTTACAACCAGATCAAAATGGCACCTGAAGACATGGAAAAAACTACTTTTGTTACACAGTGGGGTACGTTCTGCTACAAAGTGATGCCATTCGGACTGAAGAATGTCGGGGCAACCTATCAACGCGCAATGGTAGATTTGTTTCATGATATGATACATCATGAGATAGAGGTTTACGTAGACGACATGATAGCCCATTCACAAACTGAATAAGAACACCTCGACCATTTGCAAAAGTTGTTTGTCAGGTTGAAAGAGTACAAGCTCAGATTGAACCCTAACAAGTGCACTTTCGTAGTCAGGTCCGGTAAACTCTTGGGTTTCATAATCAGCAACAAAGGCATCGAGGTTGATCCTGCCAAAGTCAAAGCTATACAAGAAATGCCTACCCCTCGCACTGAGAAGGAGGTCAGAGGTTTCTTAGGACGCCTAAATTACATTGCAAGGTTCATTTCTCACCTAACATCTACATGTGAGCCAATCTTCAAGCTGTTGAAGAAAGATCAGGTGGTTAAATGGAATGATGACTGTCAAGTTGCTTTCAATAAAAGCAAGGAGTATTTGCCAGAACCTCATATCTTGATGCCTCCCTTCGAAGGAAGACCGCTAATCATGTATCTTACTGTCCTAGAGAATTCAATAGGGTGCGTACTGGGTAAACATGACGAGTCTGGCCGAAAAGAGCATGCCATTTATTACCTTAGCAAAAAGTTTACCGACTGTGAGACCCGATACTCACTACTTGAGAAAACTTGTTGCGCTTTGGTATGGGATGCTCTCCGGCTAAGGCAGTATATGTTGACTCATACCACTTTGCTGATCTCTAAGATGGATCCGATCAAGTACATCTTTGAGAAGCCTGCTCTATCCAGAAGAATCGCTAGATGGCAAATGATCCTAACAGAGTATGATATACAGTACACGACCCAAAAAGATATAAATGGAAGTGTGCTAGCCGATCATCTGGCCCATCAAGCCGTCGAAGATTACCAATCCATGAGGTTCGACTTCCCCGACGAGGATATCATGACATTGGACAACATTGAAGAGAACGGACCATATGACAAACCTGAACAAGGATCCCGATGGACCCTGTACTTTGATGGTGCCTCCAATGCACTTGGCACCGGTATCGGCGCAGTACTTATTTCTCCAGAAGGTTGCCATACACCTTTCACTACCAGACTCTGCTTCAACTGCACCAACAACATGGCCGAGTATGAAGCTTGTATCTTTGGTCTCAAGGCTGCCATTGACTTGGGAATCAAATCTTTCATTGTATTTGGGGACTCAGCTTTGGTCATCAGTCAGATCAAAGGAGAGTGGGATACTAAATATCCAAACCTCATCCCTTACAAAGAACATGTCCTGACATTGTTGCCACATTTCGAGCAGATTACCTTCGAGCACTTCCCGCGAGAAGAAAATCAGCTAGCAGATGCTCTAGCTACAATGTCATCCATGTTTAAACTTAACTGGGATAATGAGGCTCCCCAAATCACCATTGAACGGATGGACGAACCTGCACATTGTCACGAGATTAATACCAAAGAAGTAATGGACCGACCCTGGTTTCATGACGTTAAACGATATCTCGAAGCATAAGAATATCCTGAAGGAGCTTCAGTCAACGACAAAAAGTTCTTAAGGAGGTTCTCTGCCAAGTTCTTCTTGAGAAATGGTATCCTATACAAGTGCAATCATGATTGCATTCTGCTCCGTTGTGTGGACAAGGTTGAAGCTGAACAGATCATGGATGAACTGCACAATGGTACCTTTGGCACTCACTCTAGCGGACATACGATGGCTAAGAAGATTCTGCGGGCAGGCTATTACTGGTCTACCATGGAAGCTGACTGCTATTAACATTCCCGTACTTGTCACAAATGTCAAATCTATGCGGACAAGGTACATATACCTCCAGTTCCTCTCAATGTCTTAACAACTCCTTGGCCATTCGCGATGTGGGGAATCGACGTGATTGGAGAGATCAAGCCTACAGCATCTAATGGACAACGTTTCATCCTAGTGGCCATTGATTACTTCACCAAGTGGGTCGAAGCAGCGTCCTTTGCATCCGTTACAAAGAATATGGTTGCCCGCTTCATCAAGCAGAACCTCATTTGTCGGTACGACATCCTAGAAAGGATCATCACCGACAACGGTACAAACCTTAACAATACTATGATCACCGCCTTGTGTGAGTAGTTCCAGATTCAACATCACAATTCATCTCCCTATCGGCCAAAGATGAATGGTGTTGTCGAAGTTGCGAACAAAAATATCAAGAAGATCATACAAAAGATGACAGTCACCTATAAGGACTGGCATGAGATGTTACCATTTGCACTACACGGGTACCGTACCACGGCACGTACATCAACTGGGGCAACACCCTATTCTTTGGTATACGGCATGGAAGCTGTTTTACCTATCGAGGTTCATATTCCCTCCTTGAGAATCATGAAAGATGTAGTTTTGAGTGAAGACGATTGGATTCAGACCCGACTTGATCAACTTAACTTGATTGATGAAAAGCGACTTACTGTTGTTTGCCATGGTCAGGCGTATCAGAAACGAATGATCAAGGCATTCAACAAGAAAGTCAGGCGCCAGGTATATCAAGTCGGGGATCTTGTAATCAAGCGGATCATCTTGCCGCAAAGTGATCCCGGGGTAAACGGACTCCTACTTATGAAGGACCATTTGTGATTAAAAACATCTTTTCTGGTGGGGCAATGATTTTAACCACTATGGATGGCGAAGACTTGTCGCACCCTGCGAACGCAGACATAGTCAAAAGATACTACGCATAAACGACCCGGCAAGTTAAAACCCGAAAGGGCGACTTGGGAAAAAATGGGCATCCCGGTGAATCGAAAACCCGAAAGGGCGGTTCAGGAAAAAATTAGGGATAAATTAAAAAAATCTGTACACCCGGCAAGTTGAAAACCCGAAAGGGCAACTTGGGCAAAAAAGGATTTCCCGGTGGACTGAAAACCCGAAAGGGCTGTCCAGGCAAAAGTTAGGGAATTAAAGCGTATGACTATGTCTCTTCGGATCACTTTAAGGAAAATCTCTTCACAGTCAAGCTCTGGGCTTCTGATCAACCCAGTCATCTTCGGACGAAGCAACGAAGGGACAAGATATCCAGAGTTATGAAGGCTATAGCAGAATGGGAACCCCATGGAATTTTCACACATAGCCATCTTTCTTTGTATAAATTTTTCTCATTTTTTACGACAACATTCTCTTACTAGGATGTCTGTCTCCTCTGTACAAAATACTTACACAAAGTTAATACAAAGATACTTCAAAGTGCAGAAAACTGTTTGTCTTTTCTTCTTTTTACACTTGTGTTTTATTTGAAAGCGTCAAATGATTTATTAAATGAGCATATGCATTTGAATATAATCACTGTTTACAAATAAACGAAATGTGAAAGAATAATTACTGACAGGTTGAAAGTATAAGAAAACGTCTTTAGGCTATTCCATGAGCAAACCCCTGCAGTACATCATCTAGATCCCCAGCGGAGCTAAAACCATTGAAATACATATCCCCAGCGGAATTAAATTTCAAAATCCCCGCCAGAGTTAAACTTCAAACTCCCAATCCCCGACGGAGTTATATTTTCAAACCTTTAATTCTCATCTGAGTTAAACTCCCAATCCTCAGTGGAGTAAAACTTTGAACTACAGACCCTCACCGAAGATGAAACCTTCTTCCCCAACGGAGTCAAATTTCCAACTATCAATCTACAACGGAAACCATTCAGTTTTCCCCAGATTCCCCAGCAAGTTGTCTTAAAATCTGAGAATCAACCAGATAATAATTAACTTTTATCCTATCCCCAAACTAGGATAATTCCCCAGTAGATTGGCATACAAACCAAACTCCTGAACTTCTTCCAAACAGGAATAAGCTTTTCCCCCAGAGTCCTGAACTTACTCCCCAGAAGGATAGCTACTCCCCAGCAATATAGCTATTCCCCAGAGTTTTTACTCCCCAAACAAAATGAAGATTCTCATTCTTAACTCCCCAGCTTGAAGTCCCCAAGGATTCAAATTCCCCTAGCAGATTGAAGATTCTCTTTCCTGATTCCCCAATGAAGCTGCCAGAATCTTCATTACTCCTCCAACATGAATTTGTCAGAATTTTTAATCGCCTGCAGATCGAAGATTCTCTTTCTCAATTCTCCAGTAGAGTCCCCAAGAACTCAATTTCCCCAGGAGATCAGAGATTCTCATTCTTAGTTCCCCGCAGAAGCCATCAGAGTCCTCCTTATTCTCCAAGCAGATCAAGGTTTTCCTTTGTTTAATCCCCGATAGAGATCATCAAATTTTCCTTATTCCTCAGCCGAGTAAGGATTCCCAAGGTGTAATCCCCAACCATAGTCTTCAAGTTCTCGGGATTCCCCAAGCAGGTTTCTCAAACAACACTTGACATTATTCTCACAACAGAATGTTTATCATGTTTCAACTCCAAAGGCTTAAAGGATCCCTATATCCCCAGGAAAGTCATGAAGAATTCTCACATCCCCACAGAAGTTGTCAATGTTTTTTATAATCCCCACGAGTTGCCAAGGATTTTCTATCCCCAACAGCGGTCCAAGGATTTCTCATCCTCGGCAATCAAAGATTTTGAATCTCCAACAGCGGTCAAGGATTTATTTTCCCCGGCAGCAGTCAAGGATTTTATTATCTCCAGCTATCAAGGATTTATTTTCCTCAGCAAGACAACAAATCAGCTTACATGCACATACATTACATTCATATATCATAAACATTGATAAAACACATTTATTGCATCATGCATTTCATGTAACATAACCTTTTGTTTCAGCTAACATTTTACCCTTTTCAGGATAAGATTAAAAGTTATCTTTAACAAATATTCAAATATTTCAGATACACTACGGATACACTCCAGACACGGAAGTCATTCCGCTACTCATTCAGATCTCTTATTCAGATACGGTATGGATACACCCCAGACACGGAGGTCATTCTATTACTCATTCATAATTTCAAGTCAAGATACAGTACGGATACGCTCCAAATACGGAAGCCATTATGTCACTCATCCATACTTCAACAATCAGATACATATTAGATACGCTCCAGACATGGAAGCCATTCTATTTCTCATTCAGATTCAACTATCAATTTCAAGTTCAGATACACTCCAGACACGGAAGTCATTCTGTCACTTACTCAGATCTCAATTACCGTTCAGATACACTCCAAACGGTAGTCATTCTGCTACTCATACGGATCTCAACTTCAGATACAATCCAGATACGCTCCAGACACGGTTGTCATTCTGTCACTTATTCTGACCTTTTTCCCTAGCCCAGAGATGCTTCACACACAGATTCTATTTTGTCGCTTATTCAGATTTCAGATTCAGATACAATACAGATACACTCCAGACACGGGAGTCATTCTACTATTCATTTAGAATCAAATACAGTTATAACTCGGATACGCTCCAGACACGGACGTCATTCCCTTGCTCATACAGATTCAGTCTCCAGATACAGTTCAGATACGTTCCAGATGCGGATACCATTCTGATACTCATTCTTCTGACATACAACATGCAGTTCAACAAACATTTTTGGATGACATCTTTAAGCCCATCTCTGACAAGATTCTGTCACATCTCCAAATGGCATCTTTAAGCCCATTCCCTCAACCATATTTTGACGAGTGCAAATTTACGGGCACTCTTGTGTCCAATCATCTTTTACCTTCGAGTCACGAACGGCAAACTCGCCAATCTAACTCTTCAGGTTCAAGAAGATTGAACAGGGGCAGCTATTGTACCCCAAAATTTTCCCTCTCATTTTATCAAGATTTCTCCTCACAAGACTCTTTGGACTCCAGACAGGATTAGGGTTTGCTCTGCTCAAGACATCTCCTTGCACTGTTGACTTGAAATTGGGGTTTGAGTTTGCACAAGGATTTTTGGACTTTAAATTCTTAATGTGCCTTTCATACTTCATGTTGGACTTATAAGATTGCTTATACCAAGTTTCAAGCCTTGAATCAAATTTTTGCCCAGTCAATTGGATAGTTGACCTAAAAATCAGCTTTATTGGGGAAAAAGTCAACTGTGGCCAATTTACAATCAAACCTCATAATTTTTTATCCACATCAATATTATAAACTCATATGAACCATTTGATCAAGTTTGGAACACAACTCCTCAAGAAATTTGATCAGATCACCAAAAGGGCAAAATGGTCATTTTTAGGGTTTTGACTGCAGAAGGGCAATTTCTGATTTTTAACCTAGCCAATGGCAAATTGGGTTCAAGCATGATTTCAAGGACTCAATGGCATCATCTTTACCTAATCACAAGGTCCAAAAGATCTCAATTGCATTGGATTGACAGATGAATTTTGCAGTCAACTGATCAAAAATCAACTGTACACTGAAAAGTCAAACTTTGACTTTTTGGTCAAAATCAGGTGCCAAGGGTCATTTTTCATCAAGATGTGTCAAAACACGAAACTTGTTCACCAAGAAACCTAATTTTGAAAATTAGGGTTTAAAATGGAAAATTTTCATAGCTTATAAATTTTCTAAGTTATGAAAATTTCTTATTTTTTCCCCACTTTTTCACCATGATGCAATTGGATTCAAAGAAAACTTCCAAAATGAAAGTTGTAGTCCTCCACAAAATCTACAACTTTGATTCACAAAGTTTTCCCAAAAGATGCTTGGATCTCAATTTATGATTTTTTGAATAGGGGTCCAAAAACTTTCTAACTTAGTGAAATTTTGCCATAGTTTAGGCAGGATTTTGACCTATCTTCATGGTAATTCTTCACCTAGTTCCAATTGGAATATAAAAATTAATTTCAAATATTGCTTGTAGATCATGTTACAAGCTTTCCAAAATGTCCAAGAACTCTCTAAAATCATTTATGGTTAGGGAGAATCGAAGGTCTGAAAATGGAAAATCATCACTTTTGTCCAAGGCATTTTGCACATTGATACAAGTTACAAATCAGTTTGGATCATGCTTGTACTTGGTTTACAGGTTATAATCCTTTCTACACTCATAAATTAAATGCAAACACATTGGATTAAGGCTTTGTTCTGATCTATGAAGCATTATACAAAGGTTTAATCCATTTTTGGCAAAAAGGCAACAATACCATTTCCATATAGCACAACTTTTGCAATTTTGTTTGTCTTGAGCCATGGACCTTATTTCTTTATGCAAACAAAGACCATGAATATCAGGCAATTGGTACCAACTATGTGCAGGCCTGAAGCTAGCCTGTACAGGCCTTGCCTTTGTCACTTCCCACATTTTCTTCCAAAACAAGCAAGTGTGCAAAAACTCCACAACTCTTCAATCTGATAAAACCAAACTTTGCGCACATTTCAAACAACTCCAGCATAATATACCAAGCCAGAAACACGAGCTACAAGCCTCTCTAACACCCTTAAGCACAAAAATCACAAGTTCTTGCAAAAACAGGGCAAGCCCTGCAGAACTCAAGCCATTTTCACATTGCCTCGTGCGTTTTGTCCCAAACCACTTCAAACACTTTCTAAACAACCCACCTGAACTATCCAAGCCCTTCTCAAGCAACTGTAACTTCATTTTCAAGCTTCACAATTTTTGATTTCTGAGTTTGCAGGTTGAGTTCTATAGAGAGATCCAAACCATTTCAAAGCAAGCTGAGCATTGGGAAAGGTCAAGGGAACATCAAGCAAGCTCAAAAGTCCTTCAGGCCTCACTAAAAGTTGCTACATTGCCATACTCGAGCTTGACTGAAACAGGTAAATTTCAAACTTCTATCTCCTTATTCAGGAATCATTAGGCTTAGGTTTGTGAAGCAAAAATGTAGTCTTCATTGTCCTTGCGCTGTACATATGCGTAGAATTCATTTATGTTAACTGAGCTAGGAGAATTTGGATGTTGCAGTTTCTGAAAAAACTAGGTCATAAATTAGGGGCACTGAAATTCTCCCTGATTTCTTAGAGTTAGATCAAGTTTTTTATGTGGTTAGAATCGTGTGATGATGAGCTATAACTTTCATGTTGCAAGTTTTTGTTTTTAAGCACGTATGCAGGAGATATAGATTTGAACCATGGCGCACGTTTTTCTTCTGTCTCAAGGACAGGGATGAAGGAACCTTGGGTTGGGCTTGGTTGTTCTCATTATTGACACCCCCTGATTGCTCTTTGCACCCCATTGGCCCATTTGATTATTTTTGTATATTTTTTTTATTTCTTTTACATTTCTGACTTTTTATTATTTTTTCTAAATATTTAAAATCACAAAAAATATTCTCTTAATTTTTCACATTTTATTTTATTATTTTTATTATTTTTTGGACATAGAAATAGTTTATTAAATAATATATACTTTTATTTTCTTAAAATAAATTTATAAGTAATACAAAAATATCATATATTTTTATTTTTATTATTTATACACTTAAATAATATTTTCTCACACATTTTTATTTTTTAACACTTTTGTATATATTTTTATTTATTTTCTTGTACATAAATAAATAATATAATATATATTTTCTTAAAACAAAACTAGGGTTTCTACCCTTTCAAAAATAATCATTAATATTTTTCTTATTTTTGATACATTAAATAATTTATTTTACATACATAAAATAAATACCAAAAAATATTTTTGAATATTTATATTTAATTGCATATTTAAATATTTTGCTTATTTATTTATTTGTACAAATAAATTCAATATGGTTGTAATAGTTTTAGGGATTTATTTTGTGCAAATACCCCCCTATTCAAACTTGTACCCCCCTCCCCATAATAATGTTGTAATAGTCTTAGATTTACTTTTACGCATTTTATCGCTTTGATATGCATGATAGTAAAATTAGGGTTTGTATGCAAAGAACCAAAATCAAACAAATAGCTTGACTAAATACAAGACAAAAAAGCATGAAAAATGACAACACAATGCACACAAGCACCCTTAGGGTTTCACACACTTGTTGCCTTAAAAACATGGTCATGGTATGCATGTTAGGTATCTTGGCAAAACAAAACAAAAACAAAAGATCATAGTCCCTCGATGACGCTATCTTGGTTGCCTATACAAAAATAATCTAGTCCCTCAAAAAAAACTTGTTAAAGATACTTAGCACCATTTCTATCATGATCATACGATGACCTACGCCCGTCCCGTTTAAACATCCAAACACAAGATTGTTTACCAAAAACAATGGTAAAACAACAATGCAAAAGGGTTAAAAATGTATAGGAAAGATCTTTGAGTAGGGTAGAAGACTCCTAGTTACTTGATCAAACTTGCAAACCATCCTTGCTATTTTCAAAAACACATAACACAATTTCAAAACATTTCCCAAAACAAACTTTCAAACATTGAAACATTTTTCAAAAGACAAAATACCTTTGTATACATTCAAACAAGAATCATTACAAAGGTTGCCTAAACAAAGGCCTCTTTTCAAAATACTTTCAAAACCACACACAAAAGCACCATTTCAAACAATTGAAAAGCAAAAGCAAGTGATCTAAAACAAGTAACTAAGAGCCCATGGAAAACCATGGATGAAAAGGGTGCTAGCACCTTCCCTTTTCATAATCTACCCCCCGAACCCAAAAACAATCTCAAAGGTCTTTCCTGTGCTTTTTGACCTTTCCTTTGGATAAAATAAAAAGTCGGTGGCGACTCTTGCTAAACCGAAACATTTGTGAACACAAACGCAAAACCTCAAGTCAGTTCTCCCACCGCATCACACCTGTGCAATTCAAAAATTCATAAAATGCCATATAAATGGATTTGAAGACCATGGTTCAACATGTTATGGTGTCACGATCATCATGGCACCTTGTTCATGGCCTAATTTTTCCTGTATGTGAAAACCCCAAAATGCATGTGGAAACCCTAACAACGACAAGTATAGATATAGGCTTCAAAATGCAATTAAACCATTCAGTCAGCTTGCAAACATGTCAAAGATTACAGATATATCAATTAAACGTGCTAAGGATGCAAGAATTATGATAATCGTTTCTGAAAAATTTGCAAACCGTGTGACTGCTACGTGATGATTCTGGACTTGGGGCGGCTTGCAATTAATTGGGATACATTCCTGAGATGTCCAACAATCTATTGGTAATGTTAGGATGGCTTGAATTGACCTCTAGAATGGAAATCGAACCACCACTTTTCTTTGAAATTTTGAAATTTTTTCTGGCCTCTTACACGACTGCCACCCTCGTTTTTTGCTCTGTTCTTGTTCATTATATATCCCTCAATGAATTAGGGTTGCAAAACATATTGGATCTTAAAGTTTTGATGAGATTTGATTTGATTCTTTAGCCATATGCAAACTTGCTATTTTGAGCCAAATCACCCCTTTTTTGTACCAATTATGCTTGATTCGTTTTGGCTTTGATAATTAAGCATATTTTGATTGCCAGCCTGTCCAAAAACCAAATCAAATCATATATTTGCTATTATTCATCAATTATTTGATTTAATTCAATTTTTAATTAATAAAAAATCAAGATAAATTGAAAAATGAAGCAAATAATGGGTGGGTGAATATTTGAGTCACGGACCACATTATAAGTAAGGTGCAAGCATAAAGAGTTAGGCCCACTTAGCAAAAAATGCATTTTTGAGCACATTTGACTTTTGGCAATTTTGCAAAAAAGGTCAACTTTGACAAGGCATATCTCCTCCAATTTTAACCCTAGAGAGGTTTTCTTGGACTTTTTAGAAAGCTTAGGATGTCCCCTAAGAAACCCTTTTGATCTCATCCCAATTGAGTCTTCCATGTTTATGTAAGAAGCTTTGACCCAAAATGTGTTTTTGTTGACTTTTCAAAAGGACCCATAATGTAGAAATTCATATCTTTTTGTGAGTGCATATTTTGAACTTGTGAGATGAAGATGAATTGTAGGTAATTGCATCATATTCAAAATGAGATTTGTATGGAAAAATTCTTATAAAGCATGTGGAAGTTATTCTTGGTCAAGGTCTGGTTGACTTTTACTAAGAAACCCTAATTTAGCAACTTTTGGGTTTTGATGAATTTGGAGCATTCCTTGGGGAATCATGATCAACCCTTGATCAAATGATGAAAGTCACTTAAAAATGTTATTGTTGATCAAAAATCTTGAAGTTTTACTGTATGTGGGTCACAGTTGACTTTTGACTTAATACAGTCGATTCTCAAGCATCTGAGCAGTTGACTGAGAAAACTTCTTGTGCAAGGAATGAAACTTGGGATGTGGGGTCTTGAGAACATATTAAGACCATGGATAGAATATTAGGCCTTTGTGGTTCACCCATATTGATGAAAATGGAAACCCTAATTTGAGGTACACTGTCTTAGGAGAGAGTTTGTCTGGTCAACTCTTGGGTTTCCTTGAGCAAATTGAAGATCTCAATGGACATGTATTGAGTAAAATGAGAGGGCAAATTTTGGGGTATAACAGCTTCCCCTGTTCAATCTTCTTAAAACTGAGGATGTAGATTGGCTAGCCTGCCTTTCGTGATCTGAAGGTTTAAGATGATTGAACACTAGAGTGCCCAGAAATTTGCACTTGCATGAAGTGACACTTGATTTGTGATATCGGGAATGGGATTACAGATGCCATTTGGAGGTAGATAATGGGAGATTGTCGAAGATAGGCTTAATAATACCATCTAGAGAATGTTGATTTCCAGAGATATTCTTTTGACGAGAGTCCCTGCTCCTGTCGTTGATGAGGAATCTGCTAAGGATTGTTGGTATCTGTCTTGGGATAAATAGAATTTTAGGAGCTTCGGTTGTCCGATACTCTATTGGGGAAATAATTCTTGCTTGAGGAAGCGGAAGTGAACTGCATATCTGGTGAGAATACATGTTGCACCACGACTTACTGGGGGAATGCGAAACCAATCGTGTTTGATCAGGTCCAGGTTCTACAGTGTTATGGACTATTGTCTGGAGATAAGAGAGAAGGAACCTGGATAGTAAGGTTACTTCAATATGAAAGCCTGAATAGCAGGGATGTGAGAAGGAACCTGGGTCGTAGGGTTACTTCAATATGAAATCCTGGATAGTAGGGCTGTGAGAAGGAACCTGGATGGTAGGGTTACTTCGATATGAAATCCTGGATAGTAGGGCTGTGAGAAGGAACCTGGATGGTAGCGTTACTTCGAAATGAAAGCCTGGATAGTAGCATTGTGAGAAGGAACCTGGATAGTAGGGTTACTTCGATATGAAAGCTTGAATAGTAGGGATGTGAGAAGGAACCTTGGTTGTAGGGTTACTTCGATATGAAAGCCTGGATAGTATGGCTGTAAGAAGGAACTTGGATAGTAGGGTTACTTAGATATGAAGGCCTGTATAGTAGGGCTATGAGAAGGAACCTGGATAGTATGGTTACTTCGATATGAAAGCCTGGATAGTAGGGCTATGAGAAGGAACCTGGATAGTAGGGTTACTTCGATATGAAAGCCTGGATAGTAGGGTTGTGAGAAGGAACCTGGGTCGTAGGGTTACTTCAATATGAAATCCTGGATAATAGGGTTGTGAGAAGGAACCTGGGTCATAGGGTTACTTCGATATGAAAGCCTAGATAGTAGGGCTGTGAGAAGGAACCTGGATAGTAGGGTTACTTCGATATGAAAGCCTGGATAGTAGGGCTGTGAGAAGGAACCTGGATAGTAGGGTTACTTCGATATGAAAGCCTGGATAGTAGGGTTGTAAGAAGGAACCTGGATAGTAGGGTTGCCTCGATATGAAAGCCTAGATAGTAGGGTTGTGAGAAGGAACCTGGATAGTAGGGTTACTTCGATATGAAAGCCTGGATAGTGGGGCTGTGAGAAGGAACCTGGATAGTAGGGTTACTTCGATATGAAAGGCTGGATAGTAGGGCTGTGAGAAGGAACCTGGATAGTAGGGTTACTTCGATATGAAAGCCTGGATAGTATGGCTGTGAGAAGGAACCTGGATAGTAGGGTTACTTCGATATGAAATCTTGGATAGTAGGTCTGTGAGAAGGAACCTGGATAGTAGGGTTACTTCGATATGAAAGCCTGGATAGTAGGGTTGTGAGAAGGAACCTGGGTCATAGGGTTACTTCGATATGAAAGCCAGGATAGTAGGGCTGTAAGAAAGACCCTGGGTTATAGGTTTACTTCAATATGATAGCCTGGATAGTAGAGCTGTGAGAAGGAACATGGTTCGTAGGTTTACTTCGAAGCGATAGTGTAGATTAGTTGACCCGTTTGATTTCGAGAACTGAGTTTCCATTAGTCGTCTACAGATGTAACTTGTATAACTGTTGAACTTGTTGAAGTTAATCCTCTTTTCCTGAAAAGATATCAGGGTTAGTTATATACAATGCATGAAATGCAGGGTGAGATGATGTTCTCAAAATTAATGAGATTATGTTGTACATGATATGCATGTGTACGTCATGATGTATGTTCATGAAATTCTATCGGGGTATGCTCGTGCCTGGGAAAATAAATCCCTGACGGTTGCTGGGGATTTGTAAATATTCTGTCGGGAAGAGATGTTGGAAAATAACTCTGCGGGGACTAACTTAGGGGAAGAGATACTTTGTTGGTAGACCTTCTGATCTGGAGGAATAAACTTAGATGGGGATGAAATTCCGTTTCTAGAGATGATGAGCTATGTTGAAGATTGAGCTTCTGTATCCGTAGAAATAAACTCCGCTTGGAGGATGAAATATACTGACTCGTCCGTGATTATGAACCTCGGCTGGGGATAGTTTTGTCCTGTTTCAGGGAAGCTGACATCAACGCCTTTGGATACTTTTACTCTGTGGGGGGGTGTATGTACCAATAATTATGGTCCCAAGCTGGCTCTATCCCGATACCTGCTGGGCAAAGGAACCGTCGGGTTTGGCACTTCTTGTTTTTTCCTGTTTCTGGCATTACGAGTAATTGTCTTTTGTTTCTTATGTAAGTATTTATGAGAAACAATCATTTTCAAATGCATATATCAAAAATAAATTATTGGACGTTCTTGTAAAACAACACAAAAATAAAAAACAAACTGAAGTTTTGTGAAAATGACTTGTATTGATTTTGAAGTCGGCCTGTAATAGGCGTTTTGTACAAAGAGGCTAACGTTCTAGTAAGAGAACACCGCCAAAAGATAGAAATTATACAATATGTACAAAAGAAAGAAAAACAGCTACGTGAAACGACTCCATTGGGTTCCAACTCCGCTATTGCCTTTATATCTTCAAGCGTCTCATCACTTTGCTATTTGGCCGAAGGTTGATCAGATTGGTTGGCGTCATCCGAGCTTGATAGTCGATACCGAAGTCTGGTCGCAAGATGATCCAATGAGACATAGTGATACGCTTCAATCCCTAACTTTTGCCCAAGCCTCCTTTTCGATTTTTCGACTTGCCGGGTGTACAGATTTTTTCCATTTTCATCCCTTACTTTTGCCCGAACCCTTTTGGTTTGCCGGGAAGCCCTTATTTTTTCCTAGGCCATTTGACCTAGCGGGTCTTCGATTATGCGTAGTATCTTTTCACTATGTATGCATTGACAGGGTGAGGAAGGTCATCACCATCCATGGTGGTTAGAATCATAGCTCCTCTAGAGAAAATTTTCTTAACCACAAATGGCCCTTCGTACGTGGGGGTCCATTTGCCCATAGGATCACCTTGCGGCAGTATGATGCGTTTGATCACTAGATACCCCACTTGATATTCTTGTCGTCTGACTTTCTTGTTAAAAGCCTTGATCATTCGCTTTTGATATGTTTGACCATGGAAGATAGCGGTAAGTCTCTTTTCATCGATTAGATTTAGATGATTAAGTCGGGTTTGGATCCAGACGTCTTCGTTCAAACCTGCATCCTTCATAATCCTGAGAGAGGGTATCTGGACTTCGATGGGTAGGACTTCCTCCATGCCATATACCAGAGAATAGGGTGTTTCCCCTGTCGATGTTTGTGCTGAGGTACGGTACCCATGAAGAGCGAATGGTAACATCTCATGCCAGTCTTTGTATGTCACCGTCATCTTATGTACAATCTTCTTGATGTTCTTGTTAGCTGCTTCAACAGCTCCATTCATCTTCGGCCGGTAGGGAGAAGAATTGTGATGCTGGATCTTGAATTGTTTACAGAGCTCGGTGATCATTGTGTTGTTGAGATTCGTACCATTGTCAATAATAATTCTCTCTAGAACACCATATAGACAAATCATATTGTGTCGGATAAATCGCGTCACGATGTTCTTGGTTACTGTAGAAAAGGAAGCTGCCTCAACCCACTTCGTGAAGTAATCAATGGCTACTAAGATGAAATGATGTCCATTGGAAGCGGTGGGCCTGATTTCTCCAATCATGTCGATTCCCCACATCACAAAGGGCTAAGGAGTCGTCAAGACATTTAACGGAACTGGAGGCACATGTACTTTATCAGCATAGATTTGGCACTTATGACAAGTTCGAGAGTGCTGATAGAAATCGGCTTCCATAGTGGACCAGTAATATCCTGCCCGTGGGATCTTCTTAACCATGGTGTGTCCACTAGAATGGGTTCCAAAGGTGCCTTCATGTAGATCTGTCATGATCCTCTCTGCTTCGCTCTTGTCTATACACCGTAGTAGTGTGGAGTCATGGTTGCATTTATAGAGGATTCCATTACTGAGGAAGAACTTTGCAGCGAACCTTCTCAGAAACTTCTTATCATTGACAGATGCCCCTTCAGGATACTCCTGAGCCTCGAGATACCTTTTGACTTCGTGAAACTAGGGTTTGTCTGCCACTTCTTCAGTATCAATTTCACAACAGTGTGCTGGTTCATCCAACCTCTCGATGGTAATCTGGGGAGCTTCCTTGTCCCACCTAACCTTGAGCATAGAAGACATGGTAGCTAGCGCGTCCACTAACTGGTTCTCCTCTTGTGGGAAATGTTTAAAGGTTACCTCTGTTGTACCCCAAAATTTGCCCTCCTTTTTTCACAAGAAAATCACAACCCCAGGGTTTTCTCTGATTTTTAAGATTGGCTCAGGAATCGATCAAACAGACTTTTCTTTAGCAGTTAATCCAGGATTAGGGTTTTCTCTCACATCTCTCAGAAGAAATTGAATCCTCAGAAATTGCTTGTTCAAATTTACTGATTATTCTCAAAACCTGATTATCTGGGATAAGAGCTGAGACTTTTGTTTGGAACATTAAGGCATCTTCTTGATTAGTGGAGTGAAAGGTTTACCGTTTAATGGAATGCTTGTTTGTTTAACTGTACAATGCATATGTTAATTGGAATACCATGCGTATTGTGATTGATGCAAGGTTGCGAGACTGCAAAGTTTGTTGATTATTTATTTTATCTGGATTAGAATTATTGGGACATAGTTTCAATTATTTTGATTTAAGAGTCTTAAATAATTAAATAAACATTCAAGGAAGATTTGAAAAGATATTTGACAGTGGAAATTTTTCTTTTGGATAAAGACCTTTATTTACTTCAAATGTTGTTACAAAATTTGTTTGAATATTATAAGATTACAACTTATAATATTTAAGATAATATTTGTTTACAATAAATGAAAAAAAAAATCTAAGCCTAATCTCCTAAGATCTTTGGCTTCTACTGCTTCCTCTATTACCCAGGATGCATTCACCTGAAAAAGAAGAAAGGAAAGAAATTAGCACAATTAACTGAAAAGAATTTTCAAGCAGAAGAAAAGAAATCATCATTAAAGTTTGCCGGCCAGAATCAGAATGCTATGTTCATCATATTTTATCTTCCTCTCTGCAAATCACAAGAAGATCGCTCTTCTCGGTTCAGAGAGAAAAATAAAAGATATAAAATATAAGCATACATTTGGTTCAAATACAAAAACATAAACAAGTCAGCAAAGCAAAGTGTACTGCAAACTAAACCAAACTGCAGTAGTCAAACAAGTCAGCAAGGCAAACATGAGCAAGCATGGCAAGCTAACTACAATGCATTAACCAAACTGAATTTCAAACTGCAGTAACCAAGCATTTCAAACTGAGTTACAAAACTGTCAAGGCAAAGTACAATGCAGAAAGTATGCAAACTGTCAAAGTAAACAAAGTACACAATGCAGAGAAAAAACAATTCACAAGCAAGAGGCTTGTCCTAGCCATCATCACTTTCTAGCCAGCAAAATTTTCAGAACAAATAATATAATAATAAAAAATGCTTATGAGAGAGAGCGAGAGAGAAATAGAAGACCTAGTGAAGAGGTTTGCAGTTTTGGCTAAGGCAGGCTGTCAAACACAGTAAAGAAAAATAAAAGATATAAAAAGAGAGACTGTATAATAGTCCAGGAGGAGGAGAACATTAGAACCTATAGTCCCAAACCTGCAAGCTACATACCTTCTTGCAAAAACCACAAAACTTGCAAAACTGCAAAACTGCACAAGTAACAAACCTATCTGCAAAAAGGCCAAACCAAGACTACTGCAACTTACCCAAACTGCAAGTAAAAAACTTGAAATCTCAAGCAACCTGCATAAAAACAGCAAGCTTGCAAACCTGCTTGCAAAAACAACAAACCTGCACAAAACTTACAAGCCTGTAAGTCTGCTAGCACAAACCCTGCAAAACTGCAAATTACATTTCCATAGGCCAAGCTTAAAAAACTCAATCTCAACAACCTGCATAGCTAAGCCAAAGCTGTCAAACTAGAAGCCAAGCTGCCTCAAACAAACCACAGCCTGCCCAACTACACAAACAAAATCCAAACTGAACATAACAAACTGCCAGGCCAAACAAGTAGCCAAAAACCATTCAAACATAGCACACAAACTCAGTTCACATCATCCTCAACCATCAACCATGAATATTCAGAAAGAGGAAGACAATATCAACAAAACGCAGTAGTTTCAGAAACTCTTTCATCATTAACATACAAAGAGAAAGGAAGAGTTTTCAGAAGCGAAACCAATTTAGTTTCAGAAATTCTTTCATCATTAACAAACAAGGAGAAAGGAAGAGGTTCAGAGTTTCATATCTAAGATCATCATCAACATCAAAAAGGAAGAGATTCAGAAGCAAACAGTTTTCAAAAGTACTCATCATCAAACATCAACAGTCAACGAAAACACAAGTCTCAGAAATAAACTCATCATCAATATTCAGCAAGGATAAAGGAAAAGATTCAGAAGCAAATAAATTTTCAGAAGCTAAGTTCATCATCAACAAAAGTCAGAAGCAAGCAAGTTTTCATAAAATACTCATCATCAAACAAATCTAGAAAATACAGAGATACCGGAAAAGCGACGTTCATCTCGTCTTCCTCCGCCCCCTAGCTTCCAAGGAGCGCCACCGGCCGGCTCATCCTCCCTCTCTCACTTTTCAGAAGCAAAACGTTCAAGGTAATCTTTTTCTCAACCCCTTTTACTGCATATCAAGCACAAAAGCAATAGATTAAAACATGCAAGCAGTCAATAAACAAACATTGAAACTGTAAAAACCCTAAGAATCAAAACAAGATAAAATCGTACCGATCAAACAAATGCCTTGGACCATCGTGAAGAGGAGAGGGCTAGGGTGGCGCTCCAGCAACATGGAGGTTTGAGGAAGAATCAGAAGGTTATGGTTTGAGAACGAAGAAGAGAAATGGAGAAGAAGAGCAAGAACAACGCCGCTATGGCCAAAACTCACAAACCCTAAAACTGAGTGAACCCCAAAACAAAAACATTGTACCAACTTCAGCTGGGCCTTCACCCCAAACAAAACCATAAGCCCAACGTTTTCACTTAAGCTTGCACCCCCCCCTTCTTTCTTCCTGACTTGTCTTTCTTCTTTTGTTTCATTTGGGCCACAAACTCCTAAGCCCATATCTTTTTTTATCTCTTCAAAACTAATGCTTTTTTTAATTTACTTTCTTTCTTTTAGTTAATATAAATACTAATTTAATTTTGCTTTACTTTTTTTTAGTTAAAGTTATTATTAATCTTGTTTATAATAAAAATACAAAAAGAGAACATTTAGTTTAATTTAAATAATTCTTGGTTTTCTTTAAAACTAGTTATTAATTAATAAAAATATGTAAATAATAGAAGATTTAATTTAAATAATCTTTCTTTCTTTAAAACTCTCTGTTTACATAATTCATAAAAAACACAAAAATAATAATAAATACTTAATCTTTATTAGGTTGAATTTTATTTGTTTATTTGTAAATAAATACACGCATCTCATAATTCTTTGAGTTTCTTTATCTTATAATTTGTTATAATTTTTACATTGAATTGCGACAGTTCGATTTGGTTGTAAAACATATTTGGACATTATTATTCTGATAAGACTCATCCCCATTTGTAAATAATTGTACCCCCATCCCCGAATACTTTTTTGTAATAACTCAAACTTTAAATTCCCGCAATTTATTGCTTTCAATATACTGTATAGTAATTAGGGTTTGTATGGAAAGATTCAAAATCAATCTTTAGATGACCTACTACAAGACAAATGCATGAAAATGACCAACACCATTCACACTTGCACCTCTAGGGTAACCTCACTCGTTGCCTCGGAAACACAATCATGTCCCTCGAATATGAGACACTCTAGCAAATTCCCCTTCGATAAACAAAGATCGTAGTCCCTCGATGACCCTCGATGTTGCCTTTGATAAAACGATCTCGTTCCTTACAAAATTGCTAGAGCGTCTCACAAGTTGCTTTCAATCATTGTATACGATGACCCGCACCTGTCCCGTTTAACATCCTATCACAAGGTTGTTCACCAAATACAATGGTGAAATAACACTGTCAAAAGGGTTAAAAACATAAGAAAGATATTTGAGTAAAATAGGGTAGACAACTCTTAGTTACTTGATCAAAAGCTTTCAAAACATCCTTGCCATTTTCAAATACACCTCACAACATAATTTCAAAATAACTTTCAAAACATTGAAATATCTTTTCAAAAAGACACACACCTTTGTATATATTCAAACAAGAATCATTACAAAGGTTGCCTAGACAAGGCCTCTTTTTCAAAGCGTTTTCAAAAACCGCACACAAAGAACCATTTCAAACAATTGAAAAGCAAAGGAAAGTGATCTAAACAAGTAACTAAGAGCCCATGGAAAACCATGGATGAAAAGGGTGCTAGAACCTTCCCTTTTCATAATCTACCCCCCGAACTCAAGAAAACATCTCAAAGGTCTTTCCCGTGCTTTTTGACCTTTCCTTAGGATAAAATAAAAAGTCGGTGGCGACTCTTGCTAAACCGAACAATTACGAACACAAACGCAAAACCCCAAGTCAGTTCTCCCACCGTATCACAGAACTGGCGACTCTGCTGGGGACTTTAAATAAAAGTGGGGTTACCTTAGGGTTTAGATCACCTTTACATGCTTACCTTGATTGCTTTGATTGCTTTACTTTTTGGTTCCTTGCTTGGGTTTGTTTTAAATCCTACACCCAGATTTGGGGACACCTTTTAGGTAAGTAGCAATAAACTGTGAGGAAATTATGCGGGGTATACCGACATGGTTGAAGCAGTGGCTACGTTAGTGCGACATATTTGTGGGTACCGGTATCCTTTGAGTCAATCAAAGAGAATACGGGGCCGTTGAGTGATGTCATAAAGCACTAACGAAATCTTAGAACCTTACTTGACCATCTTGACCTTATTAGGGGTAGTGAGATGACCGGCTTTGGTGCAGTCCGAAGTTGGTAGATACTCGATACTACACTCATTAAGGGTTGTTTTCTTGGAATATTTTGGTTGCTAGTTAAGTGGCTAAACCAAAACAATGAACATAGAAAATAATCTAGTGATATTGAGCTCCTCAGAACCCGGTTACTATTTATAGGATAGGTTGAGCCAACTAACTTCAAGAGGGTACTTACCTATAAACCCCATGCAAGCCTAAACCTAAGGACTTGTCTGCTTTGTGTGAATGTGATTATCTATATATACACTCGCTTACTTTTGCATACTTGTACATAACATCATAACATCATACCATAGCATTTTCAATAACCATTTCAAGGATATCAAGGGTCTTTGATGCAGGGTCACGTTGAACCAGACGTCTATCAAAGGGAAAGAGGTTTCATTTTCCTCTAAACAAATGTCGTTGAAGATCAATTACAACAACTTGAATCGAGGACTATGACCCACTCGACATGGTGAGCTGACATGGTGAGCTTGATTCTCGTGGAAAGACATCCACCGATACAAAGTTCTCCAATCAAAGATGTTGATCAAAGTTCAATCTCTAACATTTTCTTGTGTTTACCCCAAGAGACTCTTGAAAACACGCATCCACATATCATGCATTGTATCATAACAGGTTTTCTTTTTCAGGTTTCCTTATTCCCCTACTGTTTATTTCAGTAGAGATGGCTCTAGAAAGGACTGTCGAAGATATCCAGGCTCAAAACGCTCAACTTCAAGAAATGTTCTTGAACCTGTCCCAGGGGCAAGAAGAATTGAAAGCTCTCCTCACAAGGGGCATGGTCCTAGGGAATCCAGGCGACGTCAGGAATGATCAGTTGGAAGGGCTACAGATTTATTTGGCAACAATGAAGATCCAGATGATGGGACAACTGGTGGGCCAGATGGATCTCATTCAAGACCTGGCTCAAAGACAAGAGGAGCTCAGGATCCTCGTCAACAAACTGCTTCAAGATAACCAAGTGGGGCAAACAACTAGGGTTGAAGATCAAGTCATCATTCAACCTCCTTTGAGACAAGAAGATAAGGGAAAGGCTCCCCAGCTTGCTTCGGGGTCACAAGCCCAGCAACAACCTCGCCAACGTCAACGGGGTAATCGGCGTAAGCAAAATACATCTGGAAGACATTTCACTGAGACTGACATACCATCATCTCTAATACTGAAACGCTTGTTGGAGGTCAATCTATTTGCTTTAAAGGATCCTCTTCGGAATCCCAATACCTCTGCTCCTGGCTATCACCCCGACGCGTTTTGTGTATACCACTCCTATAGTCCTGGACATGACACTGACGACTGTTGGGCTTTGAAAAACAAGATCCAAGATTTGATTGACAGAGGAGTGCTGAAATTCATGCCGGATGGCGAGATGAAAATCTTCCGCTGAGGGTTCTCCACCTGAAATGACAAGTTCGAACTAAGAGACTTTTGTTTCATTTGAATTTTCAAGTTGTAATTTTCTTTTGTTATTCAAAAAATTATCTGTTGATGTCAAACTCTGTTTCATTAATGAATTGCACATGTTTGTCTTGAATTCATCCATTCGTTTTCACTATTCTTGAAATATGCTTTCTACTTTCTTTATGACATTTAACTCTTGCAAAAAGCTACAAGTCTTTAGAGGGAGGATGACGAAAACAATGCCATAATCTCATACGGTATGCTTTTGAACAGACCTTGCTGACGATGTACAGGTGTTTCTTTCAAATCCTAAACACTGGAGTTATAAGGAAGATAATCCCTAGTCAACCCCTTCGAGCCAAAGAAGTAGAAGTTTTTTTTTAAACACAAAATTGAAACCTTTAATCAAACCTGGGGCAGGGTAGTCTCTCAGTTAATTCAAAAGATGCGCATTGAAGTCGCAAACTCTCAGTTCGTAATACAACGAATGATATCAAAAACATTCCTTTGGAACCAAAAGACAGTGTTGGTTCCTTATCTCATAGGCAGTCATTATCTCTCAAAAGAGAAAATCCCACTGAGCCAAAACCTACAAAGGAAGCTTAAGAAAGCTGGGGCATCCCGCTGACTGTAATCTCGAAAATAGGAACAGTCAGGCAAAAATTAGGGATAATGAATCAAAAGAAAGAGGTCATTATAAATCCTCAACAACATGAAAAATGTTGCAAAAATGACTGCCTTCCCATAAAATTCAACTTGTGTGGACCATCACCAAAACATCGTTCCAAACTCGAATAGAGTTCGACGCACAATTAACTGAGTTTAGAATTGAAGAACATCACGAAGAGCGGGTGGGTACAAATATACTTTGAGCCTTTATCCTTTGTTTCTTAAACCATGAACCAAGCCATATTACAATCCTTCAAAAGTCCTAATTAAAGCATGGGTTAGTTCGAAAGAATACTGTTACAAAAGGTATCCTGACTCCTGTAAGGCTTTGCTCTAAATCTTGTGTTGAATTTGTCTTATAAAAAGTTCTCTGTTAAAAAACGCATTTTTCAAAAACTTCGAGACAAGCATGAACTTTGCATTATTTGAATATCGTTGTTTGCACATGTTTATTTGTTTGACAACAAAGAAATTCACACAGTGAATGTTCGGATGAACGAGAGCTCTCTCAGTGAATAAAACCACTTCAAGTGGGATGACACTCTCGTTGAAAAAATCTACTATCAACAAAAAGGGACTTGGTTTGGTATTAAACCTGGGGCAGTCCAATCAAGATTTCAACAAATCTTTCAGAGCCCAGTGAACCTAGGGCAGTCCAGTCAAGATTTCAAGAAATCTCTCAATTGCAGATTAACCTGGGGAAAATCTTTATCACCATCACTTGGGGAATTAAGACGTCAATCTCATCAAAAGGGTTACGTACAGTCCAAGTTTCCTAGCAGTGCCACAACATCTGATACTAGGGGCAGTGACAAATCTCTCTAAAATCCTTCTGAAAAGAAACTCAAGCATCCTCGAGAAGTTCATCACCTCTCTAGCAGACCAGCAGTCATGGGTTTATTTCCCTAACATTTGTCAAGGATTTAGTCTCCAAAACAAATTACATTTCAACAACGTTCATGACATATGTAGATTGATCAGCAGGTAAAGATTCCTTTATCACTTGTTGGAGTTATAGTCGTCAAAGATTCCTTCATCACCTGTTGGAGTTATAGTCGTCGAAGATTCCTTCATCACCTATTGGAGTTACAGTCGTCAAAGTTTCCTCCATCATTTGGTTGAGTCAAAGTTAATCCAAGACCCTCTCTGTTTTGGTCAGATTGACACTAAGATCTCCCTGATTCTTATGCCAGTGGAAGTTATTCCGGGTTTTGATATTTCAGATAAATCTCTCAGCGAGTTATTCTGATTTTATTCACTATCAGAGATGAAGAATCCAACTCTTTTCTCCTTCATCAGCTCAGGATTTATTTTCCCCAGCGAAAGGTCGTCTTGAAAAACATTACACCTCCGTGCATCAGGACATCATGCAACGCAATCTCATTTATTTTGAGAACATCATTGTTTGATATATGCCACTAACCTTTACCTTTCAGGAAAGGTACAATCAAATTCAAGCGACAAAGCTTTACTTCAGTCGAGTTCCGGACGAGTTCCTAAATCTCAACAGAAACAACCCACCAACAGAATAATGGACAAATGAAGCTCCTAAAATTCTGTTTCTCTCAAGAATGAAGATTCTCATCCTTGAAACCTCAGAAGATTGGTATACTCCCAAGCTCCTGATACCGTTAACAGAATGAAGATTCTCATCCTTGAAACCTCAGAAGATTTGTATACTCCCAAACTCCTGATACCGTTAACAAAATGAAGATTCTCATCCTTGAAACCTCAGAAGATTGGCATACTCCCAAGCTCCTGATACCCTTAACAGAATGAAGATTCTCATCCTTAAAAAACCCAGAAGATTGGCATACTCCCAACCTTCTGACCTAAACGCCTGAATGAAGATTCTCATTCCTGCTTCCCCAGTTGATTGGCATACACCCAACCTTCTGACCCAAACGCCTGAATGAAGATTCTCATTCTTGCTTCCCCAGCAGATGGGCATACACCCAAGCTCCTGATATTCCCGACAGAATGAAGATTCTCATTCTCAAAGTGGCATATAACCTAGATTCCTGATATTCCCGACAGAATGAAGATTCTCATTCTCAAAGTGGTATACAACTTGAATTCTTGATATTCCCGACAGAATGAAGATTCTCATTCTCAAAGTGTTATACAACTTGAATTCTTGATATTCCCGACAGGATGAAGATTCTCATTCTCAAAGTGGTATACAACTTGAGTTCTTGATATTCCCGACAAAATGAAGATTCTCATTCTCAAAGTGGCGTACAACCTAAACCTGAACTTCCTCCAAACATGAATAAGCTTTTTCCAAAATCCTGAGTTTTACTCTCCAACATGATAGCTACTCTTCAACAGTATGTCTATTCCCCATAAAGTTCTTACTCCCCAACAAAATCAAGACTCTCATCCTTGATTCTCTGGAGCTTTCTTTACTCTCAGCATGAATTTGTCAAAATTTCAAATCTCCTGCAGATCGAAGATTCTCGTTCTTGGCTCCTCAACACCAATTCCCCAAGCAGAATGAAGACTCTCATTCTCAATTCCTCACAGAGTTTTCAGATATTCCCCAACGGAGTTCTCCTCAAACGACAAAACAAGAATCCCCAATAGATTGGCATACAACCCAAACTCCTGACTTTCCCCAGCAATATAACTTCTCCCCACAGAGGTTGTCAAAAATCTTGAAGACACACATACTCTTCAACTGTGGTCCCAGGACTTCTCATTCTCAACGATCAAAGGATTTTCAATCCCCAGCAGCAGTCAAAGATTTATTTTCCCCGACATCGGTCAAAGATTTTATTATCTCCAGCTATCCAGGATCTATCTTCCTCAACAAGACGGCTAATCAAGCTCACATGCGCATCCATTGCATTCATATATCATAAACATTGATATAACACATACATTGCCTCATACATTTCATGCAACATAACTTTGTGTTTCAGCTAATATTTTACCCTTTTAAGGATAAGTTTAGCAAGCTTCAACTCCAGAATCATGAAAATAGTTTACGGATGCTTCCCAACATGGATGTTAATCTATCGCTTGTTCAGATTCAACCACTGAAAACAGTTTACGGAATCTCCAAACACGGATGCTAATCTATTGCTTATTCAGACCCCCGTCTCAGGGACGTTCCAAACACGGATACCTTTCTGATACTCACCTACAACATACAGTTCAACAAATATTCTTAGATGGCATCTTTTAAGCCCATCTCTGACAAGATTCTGTCACATCACCAAATGGCATCTTTAAGCCCATTCCCTCAACTATGCTTTGACGAGTGCAAATTTATGGGCACTCTAGTGTCCAATCATCTTTTACCTTCGAGTCGCGAACGGCAAAATTGCCAATCTAACTCTTCAGGTTCAAGAAGATTGAACAGGGGCAACTGTTGTATCCCAAAATTTTCCCTCCCTTTTTCACAAGAAAATCACAACCCCAGGGTTTTCTCTGATTTTTAAGATTGGCTCAGGAATCGATCAAACAAACTTTTCTTTAACAGTTAATCCAGGATTAGGGTTTTCTCTCACATCTCTCAGAAGAAATTGAATCCTCAGAAATTGCTTGCTCAAATTTACTGATTATTCTCAAAACCTGATTATCTGGGATAAGAGCTGAGACTTTTATTTGGAACATTAAGGCATCTGCTTGATTAGTAGAGTGAAAGGTTTACCGTTTAATGGAATGCTTGTTTGTTTAACTGTACAATGCATATGTTAATTGGAATACCATGCGTATTGTGATTGATGCAAGGTTGCGAGACTGCAAAGTTTGTTGATTACTTATTTTATGTGGATTAGAATTATTGGGACACAATTTCAATTATTTTGATTTAAGAGTCTTAAATAATTAAATAAACATGCAAGGAAGATTTGAAAAGATATTTGACAGTGGAAATTTTTCTTTTGGATAAAGACCTTTATTTACTTCAAATGTTGTTACAAAATTTGTTTGAATATTATAAGATTACAACTTATAATATTTAAGATAATATTTGTTTACAATAAATGAAAAAAAAAAACTAAGCCTAATCTCCTAAGATCTTTGGCTTCTACTGCTTCCTCTATTACCCAGGATGCATTCACCTGAAAAAGAAGAAAGGAAAGAAATTAGCACAATTAACTGAAAAGAATTTTCAAGCAGAAGAAAAGAAATCATCATTAAAGTTTTCCGGCCGGAATCCGAATGCTATGTTCATCATATTTTATCTTCCTCTCTGCAAATCACAAGAAGATCACTTTTCTCGGTTCACAGAGAGAAAAATAAAAGATATAAAATATAAGCATACATTTGGTTCAAATACAAAAACATAAACAAGTCAGCAAAGCAAAGTGTACTACAAACTAAACCAAACTGCAGTAGTCAAATAAGTCAGCAAGGAAAACATGAGCAAGCATGGCAAGCTAACTACAATTCATTAACCAAACTGAATTTCAAACTGCAGTAACCAAGCATGTCAAACTGAGTTACAAAACTGTCAAGGCAAAGTACAATGCAGAAAGTATGCAAACTGTCAAAGTAAACAAAGTACACAATGCAGAGAAAAACCAATTCACAAGCAAGAGGCTTGTCCTAGCCATCATCACTTTCTAGCCAGCAAAATTTTCAGAACAAATAATATAATAATAAAAAATGCTTATGAGAGAGAGAGAAAGAGAAGACCTAGTGAAGAAGTTTGCAGTTTTAGCTAAGGCAGGTTGTCAAAGACAGTAAAGAAAAATAAAAGATATAAAAAGAGAGACTGTATAACAGTCCAGGAGGAGGAGAACATTAGAACATACAGTCCCCAACCTGCAAGCTACAGACCTGCTTGCAAAACCCACAAAACTTGCAAAACGGCATAACTGCACAAGTAACAAACCTACCTGCAAAAAGGCCAAACCAAGACTACTGCAACTTACCCAAACTACAAGTCAAAAACTTGCAAGCTCAAGCAACCTGCATAACAACAGCAAGCTTGCAAACCTGCTTGCAAAAATAACAAACCTGCATAAAACTTACAAGCCTGTAAGCCTGCTAGCACAAACCCTGCAAAACTGCAAATTACATTTCCAAAGGGCAAGCTTAACAAACTCAAGCTCAACAACCTGCATAGCTAAGCCAGCTCAAAACACATAGGCCAAACCAAAACAGATCTGCATAGCCAAATTCCAAAACCTGTCAAACCACGAGCCAAGCTGCCTCAAACAAACCACAGCCTGCCCAACTATACAAACAAAATCCAAACTGAACATAACAAACTGCATGGCCAAACAAGTAGCCAAAAACCTTTCAAACATAGCACACAAACTCAGTTCACATCATCCTCAACCATCAACCATGAATATTCAGAAAGAGGAAGACAATATCAACAAAACACAGTAGTTTCAGAAACTCTTTCATCATTAACATACAAAGAGAAAGGAAGAGTTTTCATAAGCGAAACCAATTTAGTTTCAGAAATTCTTTTATCATTAACAAACAAGGAGAAAGGAAGAGGTTCAGTGTTTCAGATCTAAGATCATCATCAACATCAAAAAGGAATAGATTCAGAAGCAAAGAGTGTTCAGAAGTACTCATCATCAAACATCAATAGTCAACGAAAACACAAGTCTCAGAATAAACTCATCATCAATATTCAGCAAGGAGAAAGGAAAAGATTCAAAAGCAAATAAAGTTTCAGAAGCTAAGTTCATCATCAACAAAAGTTAGAAGCAAGCAAGTTTTCAGAAAATACTCATCATCAAACAAATCAAGAAAATACAGAGATACCAGAAAAGCGACGTTCATCTCGTCTTCCTCTGCCCCCTAGCTTCCAAGGAGCGCCACCGGACGACTCACCCTCCCTCTCTCACTTTTCAGAAGCAAAACATTCAAGGTAAGCTTTTTCTCAACCCCTTTTACTGCATATCAAGCACAAAAGCCATAGATTAAAACATGCAAGCAATCAATAAACAAATATCGAAACTGTAAAAACCCTAAGAATCAAAACAAGATAAAACTATACCGATCAAACAAATGCCTTGGACCGTCGTGAAAAGGAGAGGCTAGGGTGGAGCTCCGGCAACATGGAGGTTTGAGGAAGAATCAGAAGCTTATGGTTTGAGAACGAAGAAGAGAAATGGAGAAGAAGAGCAAGAACGACGCCGCTATGGCCAAAACTCACAAACCCTAAAACTGAGTGAACCCCAAAACAAAAACATTGTACCAACTTCAGCTGGGCCTTCGCCCCAAACAAAACCATAAGCCCAACGTTTTCACTTAAGCTTGCACCCCCCCTTCTTTCTTCCTGACTTGTCTTTCTTCTTTTGTTTCATTTGGGCCACAAACTCCTAAGCCCATATCTTTTTTTATCTCTTCAAAACTAATGCTTTTTTAATTTACTTTATTTCTTTTAGTTAATATAAATACTAATTTAATTTTGCTTTACTTTTTTTTTAGTTAAAGTTATTATTAATCTTGTTTATAATAAAAATACAAAAAGAGAACATTTAGTTTAATTTAAATAATTCTTGGTTTTCTTTAAAACTAGTTATTGATTAATAAAAATATGTAAATAATAGAAGATTTAATTTAAATAATCTTTCTTTCTTTAAAACTCTCTGTTTACATAATTCATAAAAAACACAAAAATAATAATAAATACTTAATCTTTATTAGGTTGAATTTTATTTGTTTATTTGTAAATAAATACACGCATCTCATAATTCTTTGATTTTCTTTATCTTATAATTTGTTATAATTTTTACATTGAATTGCGACAGTTTGATTTGGTTGTAAAACGTATTTGGACATTATTATTCTGATAAGACTCATCGCCATTTGTAAATAATTGTACCCCCATCCCCGGATACTTTTTTGTAATAACTCAGACTTTAAATTCCCGCAATTTATTGCTTTCAATATACTGTATAGTAATTAGGGTTTGTATGGAAAGATTCAAAATCAATCGCTAGATGACCTACTACAAGACAAATGCATGAAAATGACCAACACCATTCACACTTGCACCTCTAGGGTAACCTCACTCGTTGCCTCGGAAACACAATCATGTCCCTCGAATATGAGACACTCTAGCAAATGCCCCTTCGATAAACAAAGATCATAGTCCCTCATGACCCTCGATGTTGCCTTCGATAAAACAATCTCGTCCCTTACAAAATTGCTAGAGCGTCTCACAAGTTGCTTTCAATCATGTATACGATGACTCGCGCCTGTCCCATTTAACATCCTAAGACAAGGTTGTTCACCAAATACAATGGTGAAATAACACTGTCAAAAGGGTTAAAAGCATAAGAAATATCTTTGAGTAAAATAGGGTAGACAACTCTTAGTTACTTGATCAAAAGCTTGCAAAACATCCTTGCCATTTTCAAATACACCTCACAACATAATTTCAAAACAACTTTCAAAACATTGAAATATCTTTTCAAAAAGACACACACCTTTGTATATATTCAAACAAGAATCATTACAAAGGTTGCATAGACAAGGCCTCTTTTTCAAAGAGTTTTCAAAAACCCCACACAAAGCACCATTTCAAACAATTGAAAAGCAAAGGCAAGTGATCTAAACAAGTAACTAAGAGCCCATGGAAAACCATGGATGAAAAGGGTGCTAGCACCTTCCCTTTTCATAATCTACCCCCCGAACTCAAGAAAACATCTTAAAGGTCTTTCCTGTGCTTTTTGACCTTTCCTTAGGATAAAATAAAAATTTGATGGCGACTCTTGCTAAACCGAACAATTGCGAACACAAACGCAAAACCCCAAGTCAGTTCTCCCACCGTATTACAACCTCCTCAAAGTGTGGGAGCAATGTCAGTACTTACTCTTTGTAAGGAATGAGATTCAGGTGCTTCGTATCCCACTCGCCTTTGATCTGACTTATCACCAGAGCGGAATCCCCGAATACACTCAAGAACTTAATCCTCAGGTCAATAGCATCTCGAAGACCCATGATACATGCTTCATACTCTGCCATGTTGTTGGTGCAGTTGAAACATAATCGGGCAGTGAATGGAGTATGACAGCCCTCGGGGGATATGATTACAGCACCAATGTCATTTCCCAGTATGTTTGAGGCTCCATAAAGGTAAATAGACCATCGGGATCCCTCCTCGGGTCCTTCATCTGGTCTAGGTTCTCCGTAGTCAGTCAGCAACATGATATTCTCATCCAGAAACACAAAATTCATGGACTGGTAGTCATCCACAGCCTGATGAGCCAAATGATCAGCCAATACACTCCCCTTTATTGCTTTTTGGGTTGTATATTGTATGTCGTACTCGGTTAAGATCATTTTCCACCTTGTTATCCTTCCGGAGAGGACGGGCTTCTCGAAAATATACTTGATCGGGTCCATATTTGATATTAACAAGGTAGTGTGAGTCAGCATATACTGTCTCAGTCGGAGAGCAGCCCATGCCAAAGAGCAGCAAGTTTTCTCGAGCAATGAGTATCGTGTCTCACAGTCGGTAAATTTTTTGCTAAGGTAGTAAATTGCATGCTCTTTTCGACCAAACTCGTCATGCTGCCCCAACACACACCCCATTGAATTGTCTAGCACTGTCAAGTATAATATCAAAGGTCTTCCTTCAACTGGAGGCATCAGAATTGGAGGTTCTTGAAGGTATTATTTGATTCTTTCAAAAGCGGTCTGGCATTCATCATTCCACTTTACCACTTGATCTTTCTTCAGAAGCTTGAAGATTGGCTCACAAGTAACAGTCAGATGTGAAATGAACCTGGCGATATAATTCAGACGTCCTAAGAAACCTCTAACTTCTTTCTCTGTGCGGGGAGTCGGCATCTCTTGTATGGCGTTTACCTTTGTAGGGTCTACCTGAATACCCTTGTCACTAACGATGAAACCCAGAAGCTTACCAGACCTTACCCTGAAGGTACACTTGTTCGGATTCAACCTCAACTTGTATGTCTTCAACCTGTCAAACAATTTCTGAAGATGATCAAGGTGCTCTTCCTCAGTCTGAGACCTGGCTATCATGTCATCAACATAAAATTCGATCTCATGGTGAATTATGTCGTGGAATAAAGCGACCATGGCATACTGATAGGTTGCCCCAACGTTCTTCAACCAAAAAGGAATCACCTTGTAGCAGAAGGTTCCCCACTGTGTAACGAAGGTTGTCTTCTCCATGTCTTCAGGAGCCATCTTGATCTGGTTGTAGCCAGAGAAACCATCCATGAAGGAGAAGATTTTGTGTTGCCCAGTGTTGTCGACCAGAACATCAATGTGAGGAAGTGGGAAGTCGTCCTTGGGGCTTTCCCTGTTCAGGTCTCTGTAATCCACACACATTTGTACCTTACCGTCCTTCTTAGGTACCAGAACGATATTAGCAACCCATTGTGGATAAGAAGTGACAACTAAGAATCCTGCGTCGAACTGTTTCATAACCTCTGCCTTGATCTTCTCTAATATTTCAGGGCGTATACGACGGACCTTCTATTTAACCCGAGGACAATATTCTTTAGTCGGCAGGCTATGTACCATAATATCAGTGTCCAAATCGGGCATGTCTTCATAGGACCAGGCGAACATTTCAACATAGTCGTGCAACATTTGTATCAACCTTTGTTTGACGCTAAGCTTCAGATTTACACCTATTTTAACCTCTTTTCTGTCTTCCTCAGTACCCAAATTCACTGTCTCAACCAGCTCTTCATGAGGTTGTATGGCCCTTTCTTCTTGTTGTAGTAGTCTAGCAAGTTCTCCAGGCACCTCACAATCATCCTCACCTTCGTCCTCGGCTTGGTTGATCGAATTTTTGAAGTCATAATTAGAAATAACAGAGCTGTTATCAATGGGATCCAGAGTGGATATAGATCTGCATTATGATATGTGAGTGTGTGTAAGAGAATAACTGTTTTGATAAAGTGAAAGCAGGAAAGAAAAACAGAGAGCGTAAAATTTGTATGCAAGAAAACGTCCAATGCTTTATTAATGATATATGAAATGACAAATAGTAGCCCTCGCAAGCAAAGCCAAGGTGCCTCGGGCAAGGCACCAGACCGTAAAGTTTCAAATTATTTATTACAAATCTTAAAACAAATAAGTCCATTACTGCGGAATAAAATAAACTGGTATAAATTCCCTAGCCGTCCAGTTACTCGGTCCACCGTTGGTAGTTGGGTAGATCCAACTGTCGATGTCTGAGTCCTCCTCGTTGTCTTCAATAGCATTAACCCCACGATTGCTGATGTGTAGGGGAGGTCCTCCAGCCCGAGCGTGTCGAACAACCCTTTGAGCCCCTGTAGTAAAGCCCAAACTAAATTTGTCAGTTTTCAAAGTGAAATCAGGGAGTTGACCCCAATTAGTACACCCACCTTCTTCAACCACAACCTTGGCGTCCTTGAGAGAAGCCATTTTCAAAGGTGGTTTATTGGTAGTAGCTTCAGTTGATGCTAAGATCTGAGGGACCTCTTCGAAGTTCTGACAAGGAGTTTCTATGAATTCCCCGTCCATCTCTATGTAGCGGAAGGAATTGAGGTGACTCACCATATATTCTTCTTCACCCCGCACTGTGACAATATTTCCTTTCACCAGATACTTCAGCATTTGGTGGAGTATGGAAGTAACTGCCCCAGCCTCATGGATCCAAGGACGACCCAGCAAACAAGAATATGACGGCCTGATATCCATCACATAGAAGGTGGACCCAAAATTCTAAGAACCCACTTTGACAGGGATGTCCACCTCCCCGTGCACCATTCTCTTCGATTCGTCAAAAGCCCTGACCATAATGTTACTAGGCTTTAGAGTTAAACCCTTGCAATCCAACTGGTCGAACGCCTTCTTCGGCAGAACATTCAGTAAAGACCCAGTATCTACCAGCACATGAGCCATAGTTGTGCCCCTGCATTCAATCGAGACATGCAGAGAATCATTATGCTTCCTTCCCTTTGGTGTCAAGTCTACATCTGAAAAACCCAGCCCATTATCAGCAGTCAGGCTGGCCACACAATCTTTGAACTGATCCGCTGAAGTTTCCTGTAACACATGCATAGTCTTGAGGAATGCAATCAAAGCCTTCGCATGGGCCTCGGAGCATAATTGCAGGGATAACATGGATATATTTGATGGGGTCTGCCCTAGCTGCTCGACCACATTATAGTCGCTCTTCTTAATGATTTCCAATATTTCCTCCATTTCTTGCTTAGAGGCTTCCACAACAATTTTCTTAGGCGCCTCCGTTTGGGCAGGCTCACCTATAATCTCCTTTACGCGGGTATCAGACAATTTGCCGACAGGGGTAATAACTGGGGTAAGAATAGGAACAGTAGTTGATGTACTAGCAGGAACAACAGATGGAATGATAATAGGTTTGTGGACAGTCTTAGGGGAAATCTCGGGAGAGAATACCCTTCCACTTCGGGTAACCTTGCTGGTTCCGACAATGTTACCAATATCAGGATTAGCTTCTTCATCTTTCAAATCTTGTTTGATGCCATGATAGTACACATCGGCACCATAATTCCAGGGGACAGCTTTGCCCGAGACATACGGGACAGGTCCAGGAATAGTAATTATCAGCGGAGCAATTCTTGGAGAAGATGTAATCCTAACAGGTCTTCTCGAGGAGACCTTGGAAGGATTGGCGAAAATGGTTATAATGGCAATGTCTTCAGATGGAACAACGGGAACCAAAGTTTTCTCGAACAAAATTTCTTTGCTATCTATCAGGCGTTGAACACCTGATTTTAACAAACGGCAACTAGAAGGTAGAAATGAACACATGTGGCAACCTTCACCACAACCCAGAAATAAACCGGCCAACAAAAAATTCTTCTTGACAATCATAAGAGGAGTAGAAACTTCATCAACAGAGGTAACAAACAAATCAGTGTCAACAATATTAACTCCACGATCGTGCTTGGGCATGGGATCCGTTATGACATTTGGCTTCTCCGATGCATCAAAATCTATTCCTTGGCTTCAATCAAGTCTTGTACTTTGTTCCTCAGAGCCCATCATTCATTTGTATCATGGCCAGGACTTTCAGAATGATAAGCACACCGGGAATTCGGATTATATCGGGTAGATGTAGTATTTGGATTCTTGGGAGCCTCTTTCAAGGTTTCCAAGTTGGATCTCAGCAGATGAGGTAACACTTCAGCCAATGTCATGTTGATGCGGGTAAACTGCCGTTGTGGTCTTTCCACCCTTTGTTGATTGTTGCGTTGTGGAGCAACTACAAGTCTAGGTATCATTACGGCACTTACTATCTGACGATGTTCAGCCCTATTTTGGCCCCTCGAGCTATAGATGGCACTGGATTCCTTCTTACCAGCAAATGGCTTCTTTACTGAACTCAAAGAGGCATCCTTCTGTATTTTTCCGCTTCGAATCCCAGCTTCTACTCTTTCTCCAGTTAGAATCAGCTCAGTGAAGCCAGCTGACAAACTTCCGATCAAATGATTGAAAAAACCAGATAGCGTCCCCAGAAACATATCAACCAACTCCCTATCAGACAACGGGGGTTGAACTCTCCCAGCCAAGTCTCTCCATTTTTGTGCATAATCTTTAAAGCCTTCACTCGCACCCATGGACATACTCTGGAGTTGAGTACGAGTAGGAGTAAGGTCGGTGTTGTATTGATATTGCTTGTAGAAAGCAGCAGCTAGATCTTCCCAGTTTCGGACATTGGCTCCCTCCAGTTGGTAGAACCATTCAAGTTGATTCCCTGACAGACTATCTTGAAAGAAATGAACCCACCAATTTCTATCAGCGGTGTGGGGCTGAATTTTCCTGACGTAGGAACGAAGATGGAGCTTTGGGCAGGACACCCCATCATACTTAGCAAAAATTAGAGCTTTGAACTTCTGCGGGATGACCACCCCCGACACTAATCCTAATTCTTCTAAATCTAGTCCAGGTATCCTCTGAACTTCCATGGCACTCAGACGATCTTCCAATTGTTTGTATTTATCCTCAACAGGAGGATATTGCTCATCATTGTAATCGGTATCATTGTCAGAAACTGCAGGACTGGGGTCTTTCTCTTCTTCCTGATTCTCCCCTTCCTTAGATGAAGAGGTCAGATCGACTTGTCGCTTCAACCTCTCTCCAAACCTTCTGCCCATATTCAGAATACCGGCAACCTTCTTCTTTTTCTTCTTCTCTTTCAAGATGAGGGCTTTCATGTCCTCCTTCCCTTTTGCTAGACTTATGAACATTTGTTGGAACTGGGCGTTCTGTGCCTGAAGGTCCTTGATGGTTTTTTCGGAAGACATTTCTGCTGAAATAAACAGCGAAGAAGATGAGAAACATGTAATGGTACCTGTACATGCAATGCTATGAATGGGATGCGTATGCAATGATTTCAAAGACTTTGGGAAATTTAAATTTGCAAACCAAAATAAACAAAAACTTTATTAGCTGAATTTGAAGTTCAAATGCCTTTTAGGCGTTACAATTAAAAACAAATCTGAAACCATAAAAGACGTCAAAATTCCCATGGATGCTTCCTCTTTGTGCCGAGATAGTCATTGAGTCCTCTTTCTTCATGCAGTTGCTTTGTGAGCTCTAAAACCTTCCTCCCCTGAGCATGGAACTGATCCCTGTAAGTATCCCGCTCCTTCATCAACTGAATCCAAGACCTCTGTAATTCCCCAAGATCAGTGGGCATGTGAGGATAGAGAACCGTGTAAGGAATACCTTCTTCAGTAGTGGGCTCCACAATCACTTGTAGAACGGCCACATATGGCATCATAAGCTTCTGGGCATGAGCTCGTACCCATTGGAGGTAAGCTTCCATAGGAATGGAAGTTTTTGGCCCCAAAGCCTTGGCGCCAGATCTGTTTACCATGCCCCAAGCTCGTATGAACCTCCGGCGATACTCGTGAGCGTAATCCTCATAGTTGAATACAATGCCCTCGATAAGTAACTCATGGGGACCACCCCTTCGAGCATAACCAAATTGTCGCAGAGATAAACAAGGATTGTAGGTTATACCTCCTCTGATACCAAGCAACGGGATATTAGGGTACTCCCCGCAGCGATCAATAATAGCAGTGCTTTCCATAACTCGAGAACACCAAAGAATATCTGTATGAGCGAGAGACATTATCCTTTGCGACCAACCCAAACCTTCTTCATTCTTCAGTACAAACTTAGGGAGGTGAGAAATAAACCACCTCGACAGCAATGGCATGCAACACATAAGAATCCCTCTTCTCTTCATGGTACGAGTATGGAGAGTGTGCAAAATATCTTCGAGCAAGGTAGGCACAGGGTTGTGAGAGAGGAAATTATTGATAGCATTCACATCTATGAATGAGTCTGGATTAGGGAATAGGACTAACCCATAGATTAGAAGAGCCAAGACCTCCTAAAAAGCCTGAAAATCCATATCATCCCAAAACAGATGGGCCTTGTCTATCAGAAACTTAGCTAGAAAATCCTTGACTCCGCTTTTTGTTTCCCAATTGGATACCACGTCGGCCCGTTTCAGATGCAGAGCCGAGGCAATGACTTCTGGGTTAGGAACTTCTTCTAGACCTATGAAGGGCAGCTGTTCAAGAATGGGTATATCCAACAGTTGAGAGAATTCTTCCAAGGTAGGTACCAACTGATAGTCTGGAAAGGTGAAGCAGTGGTGCTTGGGATCAAAGAACTGAAAGAGTACACTCGTCATATTTTTATCAAAGTTTGAAGTAACCAGGTTGAGAAGTCGACCATGTCTCTTAGTGAACGCAGAAGTTTCAGAAACCCTTGATGCTAGCTCTTTGAGTTGGGAAGGTATCTTCACAAAGCTGATTCAGATAGTGTTTCTACGAACGGAAGCCATGATCTGCAAAACAGAACAAAGATAAATTCCCTTGGTCTTTGAAATGGTTAGTACAATAATAATGGATGCCATGTTATGATGCATGATGTCATGAGAAAACCACATGTATAACAAACACATGTATAGCAAACACAGTCAAATCACACAAAGTCCTTAGGTTTAAGGCTTGCATGAGGTTAAAGGTAGTACCCTCTTGAAGTTTAGTTGGTTTTAAACCTGTCTTAAAAAGTAACCGGGTTCTAGAGGATCTCAATATCACTGAACATCCTTTATCGGGCATTGTCTCAGCTCAAGAAATCTTTTCTTGCGTCCAAAATATCCCGAAAGTCTGATCTCAATGAGTGTAGCATCGAGTATCAACCAATCCTCAGCTCTACACCGAGGCCGGCTATCTCACTACTTTCTAATGGCCAAGTTTGTTCAACTAAGGTTCTAAGGTCCGTTAGTGCTTCACGACACCACGCCGCGACCCCGTATTCTCCTCGTTTCCCCATGAAGGATACTGAATACAACCAAAGTGCCACACCAAAACAGCCACCCCTTAAACCATATCGGTCTGCGACGTACAGTCTCCATGATCTATTTCTGTTTACCTAAAAAGTGCCCCCAGATACGGGTGTAGGATCTATAGTAACCCCAAACAAACCCTCAAAAGTAAAGCAACCAAGACAATCAAGAGAAGCAATTTAATGACCTAGATTGTAAGGTATACCCCACTTATTTATTCCCCAGCAGAGTCGCCAGTTCTGTGATACGGCGGCAGAACCGACTGTTTTTACTGGTTTGCGTTTTTTGTTTGCAAAATGTCGCGGTAAGCAAGAGTCGCCACCGACTTTTATTTCATCCAATCATGGAAAAGGAAAAAGAACAGAAAAAACCTTTTTTCGAGATATTCTGAGTACGGGGAAGGTGTTAGCACCCTTTCTATCCATGGTTTTCCATGGGTTGTTAGGTACTTCTCATTTTTCAAATTGCTTGTGTGTTTTTGCCTTGAAAATGTTTTACTTCGTGATAACCCTTGTATCAGTCCTCAAGGATGTGACGAAGTTTTTTTTGAAAATTTGTTTTGAAAGGTGTTTGTGTGAAAAGTTTTTATTGAGCAAGTACTTAAGATTCTACCTACTCGAAAAAATTCTGTTCGTTATCCTCTAGACAGCGTTATCCTACTATTTAAGGAATAGGTAGCACTGTCGTTGTAGTTTTAAGGGACATTCGAAAGGGACAAGTACAATCACTAAAGCAACAGTTAGAAAACTTTAGTAGTAACCCTAGAGTCTTAAGATCTTTCCGAGGCAACATTTCCGAGGCAACATTCGAACGGGACATTTTGATATCTTAGACAGGAGGGAAACCACTAAAATCTTCTATGCTTAATGATTGTTTACCGAAGGCAAACGAAGTGAGGTAAACCCTAGGAGTGAATATGTGCATATGAATTGTTTCAGTTATTTAATCTTTGCACATTAGGTGATCTACCGTTTTAATTTTAGATATTCTTGCCATACAATCCTATTAGCATAAATCTAGACAGTTAAATATTTGCATGAATTTAAAGTCCGAAAAATAAACCTAGTTATTAGAAGACTTTGATAGTTACATAATTGTCTTGACGAGAAATAAAAGTGCAGAATTTAAAACCCTAATTAAAACTATTACAAACTCGGAACAATTACAATAATAATAAAACCAATTAAAATGCGCGCGACAAATTAAATGCGAGGAGAAGTTGAGAAATAACCTAAACCCTAATTGAAAGAAAAAAGATTTTTGTACATTTTTTATTGGAGAAAACAATGAAATTGCAATTTAAATAAAACCCTAATTTCTAATTGCTTTTTAATTATGAAAAATTATTTAAGTTAACCTAATTAATCTAATTAATTAAAATAAATATTTTAATGAAAAAAATGATTTTGGTGTATTTTTAAAGAAAATTAATTAAATTATGTACAATTCAAATCCTAAGTCTTATTATTTTTAATTATAAAAAGAGATTAAATTGCCCTAAGTTAATTAAACTAAATTAATTAAGAAACAAAATATTTTTATTAAAAAAATATATTTGTGGTTTGTTGTGATTTTTTGATTTAGAAAAAGAAAAAGATTTTTGTTTTAATTAATTAAAACAAATAAAAGAAATTAATTAAAGAAATTAAAAAGAAAATAGAAACTAAAATGCAAACTAGGCCTGTATGCTAGCAAATGGGGGTGCCAATCTGAGTTTTTTAAGGCCCAAAATGCTCCAAGCCTAGTAAGTATTGGATTCCTTGTAGCGTTGACTTGAGGGTGCATCATGGTCCTTCACTACCTATGCGTTGGATCGAATGGATGATGAATCCACTGGTTGGAGATTGGTGGAGTATGGTGGGTGTTTAGGATAACAATGCATTGAATCTATTGCAAGAAAATGAAATAAAGAAAATTGTTGGAACCTGGGATCGAACCCAGGTCCTTGTACTCCCCACTAACACACTTCACTATCTGAGCTGTCTTGCTTATTTGTTAGTATAATCAAAACAAATAATATTATATAAAATCAAATGGATTAATGAATAAAAGAAAAAAAACACGCGCTAGTTTTCAAATAGTCCAATGATGACTGGACACGTTATCTTCTTCTTCCTCATCAGTGGTTTTAGGTATATGACCTATACCTACGGACAACTTCCATGGCTAAAAACCTGTGCAATTCAAAAATTCACAAAACGCTATATAAATGGATTTGAAGACCATGGTTCAACTGGTTATGGTGTCACGATCATCATGGCACCTTGTTCATAGCCTAATTTTTCCTGTATGTGAAAACCCCAAAACGCATGTGGAAACCCTAACAATGGCAAGTATAGATATAGGCTTCAAAAATGCAATTAAACCATTCAGTCAGCTTGCAAACATGTCAAAGATTACAGATATATCAATTAAACATGCTAAGGATGCAGGAATTATGATAATCGTTTCTGAAAAAAATTGCAAACCGTGTGACTGCTACGTGATGATTCTGGACTTGGGGCGGCTTGCAATTGATTGGGATACGTTCCTGAGATGTCCAACAATCTATTGGTAATGTTAGGATGGCTTGAATTGACCTCTAGAATGGAAATCGAACCACCACTTTTCTTTTAAATTTTGAAGTTTGTTCAGGCCTCTTACACGACTGCCAACCTCGTTTTTTGCTTTGTTCTTGTTCATTATATATCCCTCAATGAATTAGGGTTGCAAAACAAATTGGATCTTGAAGTTTTGATGAGATTTGATTTGATTCTTTAGCCATATGCAAACTTGCTATTTTGAGCCAAATCACCCTTTTTTGTACCAATTATGCTTAATTCGTTTTGGCTTTGATAATTCAGCATATTTTGATTGCCAACCTGTCCAAAAACTAAATCAAATCATATATTTGCTATTATTCATCAATTATTTGATTTAATTCAATTTTTAATTAATAAAAAATCAAGATAAATTGAAAAATAAATCAAATAATGGGTGGGTGAATATTTGAGTCATGGACCACATTATACGTGAGGTTCAAGCATAAAAAGTTAGGCCCATTTAGCAAAAAATGCATTTTTGAGCACATTTGACTTTTGGCAATTTTTCAAAAAAGGTCAACTTTGATAAGGCATATCTCCTCCAATTTTAACCCTAGAGAGGTTTTCTTGGACTTTTTAGAAACCTTAGGATGTCCCCTAAGCAACCCTTTTGGTCTCATCCCAATTGAGTCTTCCATTTTCATGTAAGAAGCTTTGACCCAAAAGGTGTTTTTGTTGACTTTTCAAAAGGACCCATAATGTAGAAATTCATATCTTTTTGTGAGTGCATATTTTGAACTTGTGAGATGAATATGAATTGTAGGAAATTGCATACTATTCAAAATGAGATTTTGATGGAAAATTTCTTATAAAGCATGTGGAAGTTATGCTTGGTCAAAGTCTGGTTGACTTTTACTAAGAAACCCTAATTTATCAACTTTTGGGTTTTGATGAATTTGGAGCATTCATTGGAGAATCATGATAGACCCTTGATCAAATTATGAAATTCACTTCAAAATGTTAATGTTGACCAAAAATATTGAAGTTTGACTCTATGTGGGTCACAATTGAATTTTGACTTAATACAATCGATTCTCAAGCATTTGAGCAGTTGACTGAGAAAACTTCTTGTGCAAGGAATGAAAATTGACATGTGGGGTCTTGAGAACATATTAATACCATGGAGAGCATATGAGGACTTTGTGGTTTACCATCTTGATGAAAATGTAAACCCTAATTTGAGGTACACTGCCTTAGGAGAGAGTTTGTCTGGTCAACTCTTGGGTTTCCTTGAGCAAATTGAAGATCTCAATGGACATGTATTGAGTAAAATGAGAGGGAAAATTTTAGGGTATAACACAAACGAGTCAATGTAAGATCAACATTATATTGATACTACTTGTAAAAAGCAGCATCTAGGTCTTCCCAAGTGAGAATGCTGGTTCCCTCCAGCTGATATAATCATTCAAGTTGTGTCCTAGATAAACTCTCTTGAAAGAAATGAACCCATAATTTTCTATCAGTAGTATGGGGTTGGATCTTCCGAACATAGGACCGCATATGAAGTTTTGGAAAAGACATACCATCACATCTAGAAAAAGTGGGGACCTTAAACTTGTGAGTGATAACAATCCCCAAGATAAGCCCTAACTCTTCGAAACCCAATCCAGGCACTTTCTGGATCTCCATAGCATTAAGACGATCTACCAGCTGTTTGTATTTGTCATCAGCAGGAGGATACTATTTAGCAAAATAGTCTTCCTTATAATCTTGGCTAGAACCAAGGTTGTTATTCTCTTCAGCTTTCACACTCTTGTCATCTTCTTCTTGGTTATCGTCTTCATTCATGGGGACCTTAAAATCTAGAGCCCTTCTGACAAAAACCTTGAATCTTCTGCCCATATTAAGATAGACTGCTAGCTTTTTAGTCTTCTTCTTATTCCCCTTTGTGATGAGGGTCTTCAACTCATCTTGTCCCTTAGCTAAGTCCAAGAACATTTGCTGAAACTGAGCATTCTGAGCTTGAAGTTCCTTCACAGTTTGTTCGAGTGTCATGTTTTACTGAAATAAACAACAAGAAAATAAGAAAACCTGTCTAGAAAGTACATGTTATATGATGATATGCATGATATGTAAATGTAATTGCAATGTTTTCAAGGACCTTTGTGGGATTTAAATTTGTTTAAACAAAAGAAATTTTAGTAACAAGTTCAAATTATAATTGCCTTCTAGGCTTATAATGATGACAAGAAGAGTTAAAAAGAAACAAAATATGAACTCAAGTATCCCATGGGCGCTTCATTTTTGTGTTGACATGTACATTAAGGCTTTGTTCTTCGTGGAGTCGTCTCATCAGCTCCAGTACTTTCTTCTCACTAGCATAGAATTGAGTCTCAAAGGTATCCCTTTCTTTCTTGAGTTGAATCTAAGACTTCTATAGTTCTTCAAAGTCAATAGGCATATCGAGATGAAGAACAGTATGAGGAACATCCCCTTCAACAATAGGATCTATGATCACTAGTAGGATAATAGGATATGGTATTTTAAGATTTTGAGCACGAGACCCCACCCATCTAAGGTAAGGTTCTAGATGAATGAAATTCTTGTATCCCAAAGCCTCGCTATCAATCTTGTTGACCATGCCCCAAGCACGTATAAAGCATTGATGGTAATTTTGAGGATCGTTCTCATAGTCGAACACAGTACCCTGGATGAGCATATCATGAGGAGCGTCCCTTTGAGCATAACCAAACTGACGCAGATCTAGAGAAGGGTTGTAAGTGATGCCCCCTATTATTCTAAGGAATGGTACATTAGGGAATTCCCCACAGTGGTCAATAATAGTGACATCTCCCTGAGATCGAGAACACCAATGGATATCTGAATGAGCGAGTGACATCAACCTTTGAGACCACCTCAAACCTTTTTCATTCTTTATCATTGGCTGGGGCAGGTGCGAAATAAACCACTTGGACAATAGAGGTATGCAACACATAAGAGTTCCTCGCTTCTTCATAGTACGAGTGTGAAGGGAATGCATGACATCTCCAAGCAAAGTAGGTACCGGATTATGAGTGTGAAATATTTTAATGGCATTCACATGTATGAATTGGTCCAGATTAGGGAATAGTACCAAACCATAGATCAACAAAGCAAAAATGTCCTTAAAAGCATGAAAACTCATGACATCTAGATACCACTGAGCCTTCTTTATCAGAAATTTAGGAGGAAAGCCTTGACTCCATTCCTTGTTTCCCAATTAGATATAATGTCCGATCGTAGTCGACTACAATGTATTCAGGTTTTGGAACTTGCTCTAGAATGGTGAAAGGTATCTGATCAAGAATAGGCACTTCGAGTAAGTTAGAGAATTCTTCCATTGTGGGCATCAACTGATAATCCGAGAATGTAAAATAGTGATGTTTAGGATCAAAGAACTGGAACAGAACATTCATCATATCTTCTTTGAAACCGGTAGTAACCAAATTGAGTATATGACCATGTCTCTTGGTGAATTGAGAATTGTCAGGAAATTTTGAGACTAATTCCTCAAGCTTGGAAGGTACCTTTACAAAGTTGATTCAGATATTATTTCTGCGATTGGAAGCCATGACCTTGCAACAAAGGACAAAAATAAACCCCCTAGATCCTTGAAATGGTTAGTGAAAATGTTATGCTATGATGCCATGGTGTTATGATGTCATGTTTGAACAGATAACAAACACAAACAAAGCACACAAGAGCCTTAGGTTTAAGGCTTGCATGGGGTTCACAGGTAAGTACCCTCTTGAAGTTTAGTTGGCTTAACCTGTCCTAAAGTTGTAATCGGGTTCTAGGGATCTCAATATCACTGATTTTTACCACAAGTTTCATTTAGCATGGAAACTGACTTACCACCAAACAAAACTAGAGAGTCAAATCTCAATGAGCGTAGCATCGAGTATCAACCAACATCGAACTGCACCAAAGTCGGCCATCTCACTACCTTCTAATGGCTAAGTTGGGTCAATTAAGGTTCTAAAGGTCAATTAGTGCTTATGACACCACACGAAAGCCTAGTATTCTCCCCGACTGACTCGAGGGACACCAGTACTAACTAATGTGTCGCACTAACGTAGCCATCACTTCAACCATATCGGTATACGTCATATAATTTCCATGATTTATTGCTACTTACCTAAGGTATCCCCCGATATGGGTATAGGATCTTTACAAGAAAGTAAACGCAACAACCCAATTAAAGATAAAGCAGACAAAGCATACAATTTAAAGCAATTTAAAGGTGATCTAAACTCTAAGGTAACTGTTGTACCCAAAAAATTTCTCTCTCCTTCAATTCAAAAAGATTCCCCTCATGCTTCTAGGGTTTTCAACTGCTTTAGGCTATCCAGGTTTTATAAACCTCAGGATATCACACTGATCCTTTTGTTTCATCAGAAGATTATAACTATAAGATTATCCATCAAGAATCTCTGGAAAGTCAAGGTTCGCTCCTCAGTTACCATCTTCAAAGATATCCAGTCAGAAATTAGGTTTTTGGCCCCTTTCAAGTAGTGAGCTTCATTTTCATATTTTTATGGTCAAGAGATTTTTGGATAACTTGTTGGTTCATTTTTTTTATGATGAATTTTGGAGTCTATCATGCAAGAGTTTGTTTGGGCTTTTTATAGTGCATCATTTTTTGGGCGTTTAGGAGTTCAAGCTTTCGAGTCTGGATATTCATTCTTTTTATATAAAAAAAACTATTTAGAGACAAATTGGTGTTACCTCTGTTTGATTTTCAAGTTTGTTTTCATCATTGAATTCTTTTTTGAAAAAAAAGGGGAACTATAAGGCACTGTGATGATTCAAACTTTAAATTTCATTCAACATTCACTAAGGAAGCTTCAATTATAATATAATTTCATAATTTGACAAGTTGTTTTGTTCCAAGATTTGTCTTCAAAATGCAAGTATGATTTAAGTCTCTATGGCCTAAATTCCAAGTTTTTATCATGGAAAATGCAAGAATACCAATTTTCTCATTCAATATCCCAAACAAGATATAACTTTTGAATTTTTCTTTCAACATCATGATTACAAGGAAATTGCATCACATTTTTATCCTTTCAACAAATTAAATTATTCATTTACAATAACTCTTTCAACATTTAATTTCCAAAGACTCCAAATTATATCACATTCATCATGACAAATATTCATCACACTATTCCAAGTTCCGAACCTATTGACAAATTCATACAAGATCCTACCAATTACAAGCCTTACAAGTTCAATTATAATTTTAAAACACAAACTACAATTTCCTTATTTTGTTCTATACAAAGAAAAATTCCTCTCGCTCCTTCCTCAAGTGTCTTGCCATTCTTCAAGTCTTCCTCATGTCCCATTATCAATACATGAAACAAGGAAGATATTAGTTAGCAATAAAACATGAACAAAGAAAGTTTTCAAGCAAAATATTTCAAACTCATCATTAGGGTTTTTCTCAAGGAATCAGATTTTAGGGCCAAGTTCTCTATTGCAAATCACAAAAATTATTTTTGGTGGACAATAGAAGGGGAAAGCCACTAAAATGCAAACAGAATTACATCATAATCCAGCCCAATAATCAAGATAATTGCAAAGCCCAAAAGCTTCATACAATATTGTTCTATCATTGGCCTAGAAACATGTCTACTGCAAATCACAAAACAAAGTTTGGTTCATAAAAGACAAAGAAAAATTAAAAGAATCAAATCATATTTTCAAACTCAGCATCATGTTTTTTTGTTTCAACACAAATCAGAACTGTAATGTGAAAGTCATAGGCCTGGCCCTTTACTACAAATCTCAAAATAATGCTTTTGTTTGGTTCACAGTAAAAGAAAAAATTCAAAAGGTAATATACTGCACAAAATGCAAATCCATTGAAAAAGCAACAGGGACAGTTCATCAAGGCTAGTACAGAAAAGCCACCAACAAGTACATGTTCGAAAAGAAGCAATACATAAAATCACAAGGCTAGCAAGCAAAGTAAAAAATCATCATAGCAAAAGTACCACAGAGTTGAGAAATCAAAGATCATAAAAGTGACAAGTCCAACAAAGGCAGTTTCTCTCAAGTCAGTATCAAACTTTTACAGAAAAAAGAAAACAAATTCACAGTATATATGAACTGTAACACAGTTCTGATAGGGGAACAATATATAAAAACAGAGAGGGGCAACAAACACAAAACCAGATCCTTGTTTTGTTTTCAACCATACAAACCCTAAAGTTCAAAATATCTTCAGAAATTATTCACAACATACAAAAACGTAGAAGCCGCGGCAGTAACTATGAACAAACCCTAAAAATTCTTTTTTTTTCCATCATTTTCTCAAATCACAGAATCCTTCAGAAATTAGAAAGAAAAAATTAGAACAATCTCACCAAGGGTCATTTTCCTCCAAGCTCCAAGTAATCAACACCATCAACAACGATTTTGCAAATATCAACCTCCTCCAATTCACCTGCATGCAACAAAATTATTCATCATAAATTTGCAAATCAAACAGAAAATAAGAGGAAATCATATACCCATCAGAGGAGCTTTGATTCGGTACCTTCGGTTTCCCTTTATTCGTATTTTGCTTTGTGTTTCTTTTTTTCTTTGATTTGTTGTTTATAACGGAGAGAAATAGAGGAGGTGTTGGTGGGTGAAGTATGATAGTAGATAGGGAGGAAACAAAAGGTTAGCATGAATAGAAAAAGAGAGACAATGAACCGATTGAGAGATGATAGCGATGTTGAAACCAGTAGAGAGCGATCGAGAGAGACAGAGGTTGTTTGAGGAACGAAAAATGTATGGACATGGTTCAATTTGGGAGCATTGAGGAGGAGAGCGTGATAACAAAAACTGAATGGAGGAATAATGAGAGAGTGAGTGGCCCGGGTTTAGTACAACTCGTTTGTTATCTTGAAGAAAGGGGGTGGACCTTGGGTCGACCCGGTTCGGCCTAGACCCAGCATTTTTTATCCCAACTTATTTAATTATTAGCTTTTTTGTATTAATGGGAGTATCATAACAACAACTGAAGCAGCTTGGTGCAGTGGTTGATGCGTTGTTTGGTAAATACAAGGACCCGGGTTTGAGACCACCTGAGACCTTTTTTCTCTTTTCTGTTTTTAATCTTTTGTTATTATTTTGTTTCATTGCTAATGGGCTTAAGTTGTCAGCCCAACCCGAATTCTTCTTTCTCACCCCTGCCTCCTAAACAACACCAAGCCCACTTTTTTTATATTTATTTTCTAATTACATAAAAATTTGTTTGGGCCTTACTCAAAATTATTTTACTCTCAAAACACCCATTCATTTTTTTAAACCCCCTGCCCCTCTTATTTTATATTTTATATTTTTATTTCTATTTTTTTTTCTTTTCTTTCATCATTATTATTATTTTTTATTTAATTAAAAATACAAAAATATATTTTTTAAATACTTAGACTAAGAATTATTTTCACTTTATTTCATTTCTTTTAAACATAAAACCCTAAAAAACATTTTTTTCTTAAATTAATTAAATATATTTAGACTTAGGTTTTATTTTAATTTGCTCCTTTAATCAAATTAACTTAGATTTTAGGATTTCAATTAATTTCTTTTTCAAATAAATTAGATTAATTAATTAGATCAATTAAAACATTTTCATACAAAAAACCATAAAAACAATTTTCTTTTCAATTTCTTCTTTCTCTTTACATTTTCTTTGTACATTCTATATTATTTTGTGTTGTAATGTAATTGTCAAAACTTTGTAATAGTTAGGGTTTACTTTTATTTTTCATCCCCATTTGTAATTTGTACTCCCATCCCCCTAAAGTATTGTAATAGCATAGGACTTTAAATTTCCGCAATTTACCGCTTTCCATATTATTGCTAGTAATTAGGGTTTATATGGCAAAACTTAAAAATAAACAATAAATAACCCTAATTCGAAAATAAATGCATGAAAACAAAAACACTTTGCACACATGCACCTCTAGGATTAACCCACACTTGTTACCTTAGAATAAAACAGTCATGTCCCTCGAACGTGGGATACTTTAGCAAAGACCCTCAATTACAAGATCGTAGTCCCTCGATGACCCTTCGATGTTGCCTTCGGTAAACGGTCTTAGACCCTTATGATAAATTGCTAAGGTATCATACAATGTTTCCTTCTAGGACTGTACGACGACCCACGCTTGTCACTTCACATCCAATGATAAGGTTTCTTACTAACTAATGGTAAGATAACACTATCTAAAGGAGGAGGAAAAGAACAAATACTTCCTTTTGAGTAGGTAGAACGTTCGTAGTTGCTTGCTCACAACATTTCAAAACAAAAACATCTTTCAAACACACCAACATTTTTCAATGAAATATTTTCAAAAGTCAACACTTTGTATACATTCTTATAGAGACGTGAATCATTACAAAGTTTGCCTAAACAAAGGCACTTTTCAAAAATACTTTCAAAACAAACACAAGCAAATTTTACAAAGAATTTTAAAGTGAGCTAGCAACTAAGAGCCCGTATATAACTACGGATGAAAAGGGTGCTAACACCTTTCTTTTTCATAACCTACCCCCCGAACTCAAGAAAATTCTCAAAAGGACTTTACTATTTTTTCACCCTTTCCTTTATTAGATAAAAGAAAAGTCAGTGGCGACTCTTGCTATCTGCAACAATTGCGATAAAATGCAAAACACCCAAGTTAGTTCTCCCACCGTATTACAGTAACCCCTCTTTTTTACTAAATCCCCAGCAAAGTCGCCAGTTCTGTAATACGGTGGAAGAACTGACTTGTTTTTGTGTTTTATTGCAAATATTGCAGGTAGCAAGAGTCTCCACCAACTTTTCTTTTATCCAATAAGGAAAGGGTGAAAAGAACAGGAAAGACCTTGAGATTATTGAGTTCGGGGGGTAGGTTATAAAAAGGGAAGGTGTTAGCACCCTTTTCATCAATAGTTATCTATGGGATCTTAATCGCTTAGCTCACTTTGTTTTGAAAATTGCTTTGTGATTGTGTGTTTGAAAATATTTTGAAAATTCAAACTTTGTAATAATTCTCGTATCTGTCCTCGAGAATGCGTACAAAGTGTTTTTTGTTTGAAAATATTTTAAAGAGTGTTTGTGAAAATATGTTTTTGTTTTGAAATGTTCATGAGAAAGCGATTACGAGCGATCTATCTACTCAAAGTCTTTATTGTAATTTTCCTCCTCCTTTAGATAGCATTTTCCACACCATTAGTTGGTAGGCATCCCTATCCATTGGATATGAAGGGACAAGCTTGGGTCATCGTTCAATCATAGAAGGGATCTTGTAAGGACACTTTAGAAATTTCGTAAGGGACTAGATCGTTTTACCGAAGGCAACATTCAAAAGGGTCATCGAGGGACTACGATTTTTTTAATTGAGGGACTGTACTAAAGCGTCCCCACGTTCAAGGGACATGACTGTTTTTGTTCCGAAGGCAACAAGGGAGGTTACCCTAGAGGTGAGGGTCTGCAAAGTGTGTTGTGATTCAGTTATTATTTATCTTGCATTAGGGTTTTGCTACCTTTTTTATTTTATCTTACCATGCATTCCCCAATTACTAACAGTAACAGTAAAATAGGAAAACGATAAATGCAGAAAATAAATGGTCCTATGCTATACATGGCCTCGGGAATGGGGGTACAAGTAATAAAAAGGCGGTGAAAAGTAAAATCATAATTACTTATTACAAACCATGAGCAGTTACATAATCATAAAAAACGCGAGAACAAATAAACTGCGCTAATTGTAAGATGAGAAAGTGAAATAGTTTCTTAGTGATTTTTGATTAAAAAAAAGTTTGATGATTAACCTAAAAACTTTTTAATGTTGATTAAGAAAAATAATTTATTAATTAAAATAAAACCTAAGAAAACCTAATTAATTTTGATTAATTTATTTATTAAACAAAGTTGATTAGTTAATTAATAAAAAATGATTAGAAAAAAACCTAAAAGGTCTAAATTAATTTTAATTAATTAAAAAAAGTTATGTTGTAAAAAAAAAGAGTGATAAAAAAAGAAAGAGACTGGGCCTGGAAAATAGCAAATTTGGGGGGTGTGGAGAGGAATTCGTTAGGCCCAAGAATGAGAAACCCAAGACATTAGCGTTGGATCCAGCGTGGGTGGATCCAGGAGGTGTATCATGAGCGCATGGATCTGGAGCGCTAGATCTGGATCTGTTGAGATCCAAGGGTAATGATGAGAGGATGTATGGTGAATGCATGAGATTTTGTTGCGCTGGATCTGCAAGAATAGAAAAACAATATGAAAAATGCAAGGGGCAGGGATCAAACCCATGCCCTTTCATATGAACACCCTATCGCACACTGCTTTACCATTGGACCAGTATTTGTTTTGAATTCATTATACAACATTTAAACAATATATTATAAATGCGCAGAAGTCAAACCACCACCTCTGGTGGTTAAATTCATCTTCTCAAGCAAGGGTGATTCACAAACCTGAAAAATAAAGGCAAAGTGAGAGAGATAGGTATCCCTGTCCACTAATTGAGGCCTCACGAATCTAATGGTGATATTAGTTTTGATTGAAATATCTTGTAGCTAGGGTTTTGAAGATCCACGAGCTTGGTGCCCTAACTATGGCAATTCTATATTCTTGCGTGTAAACTTGCAAACGATAAGTCCAAATGAATCTAAAAATTATTATAAGCAAGAATATATGCATGAATTCAATTAATAACACATAGGGTGTAAGTTTGGATTCAAGGAAATTCCATCAACCGAAGTTGGTTGGCTGCAATAATCAGGGGTGCTACGGCCTTCAGGGATGGTTGGATATGACTCTTAGAAGTCTCAGGGAGTTGATAGAGTGCTTGTAGTCGTCTGAAAGTTATTGGAATGCAGTGTTTGATTATACCCTAGTTCTTGAATTTTTTTTGATTTTTTTATAGTTTTTTCAAGGAGGCAGCATGCATGGTCCTTTGGATCTGACTTTGTTGAATATACATAAAGAGATGTATTAGGTCAACAATTGTGAATAAAATCTTTGTGCATTATGATAAAAATATTTTCTTTCAATCTTGCATGGAAAGTTTCCTTTTTAAGGCAATCATGCCTCCATGTTCTCACACAAATTTCTAGCTGTACATGAGCTCTTTGGGCTTCAAATCTAGTCCAAGACCAAAGCCATGCGCCTAAGTTCATTCATTTGACATTTATTTAATTTATTTTGAATTAATAATGAATAAAAATCAAATAAATAGAATAAAAGGTCAAAGGGTGCATGAGTAAGATGTGAGGTTCATAATAAGTTGCAAAACACGTTTGGACTTTGAAACAATGGCCCATTAACCCAAAAATCCAAGTTTGCTCATTTTGAAATTCATGCATTTGCTCAAAATTTCCCAACTTGCACTAGTCATAACTCTCTCCATTTTCATAATTTGAAGGTGATCTTAGACTTTTTGGAAAGCTCAAGATATCCTATATAATATTTATGTTGACCATTTTTGAATTTGAAGAATTTATCTTGATGTAAGTTTCCTTGACAAAAAGTGTCTTTTTGTTGACTTTTGAAATGACCTATAATGTATTGGCCCATATCTCTCAATTGAAGCATTTTTTGGACTTGAGCTTAGAGAGACAAAGTTGTAGAGAATTGAATTTTATTCAAAATGAGCTTTAGATGGGGAAGATTTGATGAAGCATTTGAAAGTTATGCTTGTTCAAAGTTCAGTTGACTTCTCCTAAGGAAAACCCTAATTTGGCAACTTTTGACTTTTGATGATTTGAGAGTCTCCCTAACGATTCATGATCAACCCTTGATAAAATGATGAATATGACTTCAAAATATTGACGTTGACCAAAATTCTTGAGGTTTGACTATATGTTGACCACAATTGACCTTTTACTTAATACAATTAATTTTCAGTCTCTGAGCAATTGACTGAGCAAACTTGTGATGCAAGGCATGAAACTTGGTATGGGAATTCTTGGAGACCTATAAGAAACCATGGAAACCACTCGAGGCCTTAGAAACCCAAACTTCCTTGAGAAAAATGAAACTCTAGTTGTGGACCCATTGCCTAGGAGGAGAATTTGTCTGATCAATTCTTGAGCAACCTTGAGCATTTGAGAACCCTAGGAGAATGTCTTGAAGAAAAAGGGAGGAAAATTTTTGGGTTGCAACACCACCTACCTTAATGCAACCAGTTCCCGAAAGACCACTCATCATGTATCTGAAAGTATTGGAAGGATCGACAGGATGTCTATTGGGGCAACACGATGAAACGAGTAGAAAAGAACATGCAATCTACTACTTCAGCAAGAAATTCACTGACTGCAAAACCAGGTACTCACTTCCTGAGAGAAATTTTATGCATTGTCTTGGGCTACTAAAAGATTGAGGCAATACATGTTAACTCACACCACATGGTTAATAGCAAGAATGCATCCTTTAAAGTATGTGTTCGAAAAACCGGCTCTTACAGGAAGGATTTTCTGATGGCAGATGTTACTATCAAAGTACGACATATAATATGTTACTCAAAAGGCCATCAAGGGTAGTGTACTAGCTGATCACCTAGATCATCAGCCGTTTCCAAAATATCAACCAATGAAGTTCGACTTTCCAGACGAAGATGTTATGGTTATAGATGACTACGAAATACCAGGGCCTGATGAAGGACCTGAACCAGGGGCATGTTGGACACTTATATTCGATAGAGCTTCAAATGCACTGGGGCATGGCATCGGGGAAGTTTTAACTTCTCCAAAGAATTATCACAAACCTTATACTACAAGGTTATGTTTTGACTGCACCAACAATATCATCGAGTATGAAGCTTGTATACTGGGTCTAGAAGCTACCGTCGATCTAAGAATCAAACACCTCAAAGTATTTGGAGACTCCGCACTAGTCATATACCAATTCAACGATGAATGGGACATTAAGAATCCAAAATTGATTCCATATCGGGATCATGTTTTAAAGCTAGCTGCGGAATTCATTGAGATCACCTTCAGTCATATCCCATGAGAAGAAGATCAGATGGCGGATGCTTTGGCGACCCTATCAACCATGTTCAAGGTAACTTGGTCAAACCACGAACTGTGCATTACAATCAGGCATTTTGAAGAGCCTGCACATTACTTTCTATTAAAGAAGGACCGGATAACAAGGCCTAGTTCTATGACATCAAGAGGTACCTTGAAAAACAAGAATATCAAGAAAATGCCTCTATCATTGACAAACGAACTCTGCGAAGGCTAGCCTCAAAATTCTTTCTGAGTGGTGATGTCTTATACAAAATAAACTACGATATGGTACTACTCAGGTGTATGGAGAAACAGGAAGCAGATACACTTATGAGAGAAATCCATGAAGGTACTTTTGGAACTCATATAAATGGGCACATCATGGCTAGAAAAATTCTGCGAGCAGGTTATTATTGGTTAACGATGGAATCCAATTTCTATAATTATACAAAAACATGTCACAAGTGCCAAATCTACGCCTAAAAAATGAATGTTCACCTACTCCTCTGAATGTTATGAGCTCTCCTTAGCCGTTTTTGATGTGGGGAATTGATATGATAGGCATGATTGAACCGAAAGAATCTAACGGACACCAGTTCATACTAGTCGCTATTTATTACTTCACCAAATGGATAGAAGAGACATCCTATGCAAATGTGACGAGTCAATTAGTTACTCAATTCGTCAAGAAAAATCTCATATGTCGATATGGGGTCCCAAACAGGATCATAATGGACAACGAGTCTAATCTGAACAACAAAATGATGAAGGAGTTATGCAGCAATTTCAAGACCGAGCATCATAATTCCTCACCATATCGAACCAAGATGAACGGGGCCGTTGAAGCTTCCAACAAAAATATCAAGAAAATCATTCAGAAAATGGTGAAGACATATAAAGATTGGCACGAAATGCTTCCATTTGCTCTACATGGCTATCGTACCTCCGTACACACATCAACAGGTGCAACTCCTTTCTCTCTAGTATATGGCATGGGGGCGGTGCTCCCAGTTGAAATAGAGATTCCATTACTTCGAGTTCTAATGGAAACAAAGCTTGAAGAAGCTGAGTGGGTTCATACGTGACTTGATCAACTCAACTTCATTGAAGAGAAACGCCTGACAGCTTTGTGCCACAGTCAATTATATCAGAAGCAGATGAAGAAATCCTTTGACAAGAAAGGTTTCCCTCGAGTATACAAAGAATATTCTGCTACCTCTCCTCGATTGACGTGGTAAATGGACACCCAACTATGAAGATCTATATGTGGTAAAAAAAGCATTCTCTGGTGGTGGTCTCATCCTCACAACAATGGATGGGGAAGAACTACCGCATCCAGAAAATTCAGATGTAGTAAAAAAGTACTATGTATAAGAAATCTCACTATGTTAGAACCTTAAACATGAGACTTAGGAAAAAAGGAGCATCCTAGTGGATTGAAAACCCGAAAGGGCGATCCAGGAAAAAATTAGGGACATACACACACAAAAATTATCCCGATGGATTGAAAACCCAAAAGGGCGATCCAGGCAAAAAGTTAGGGATATTATTCAAAAGAAATAAAGAACAAAAAGACTGTGATCTAAGAACTGCGACTACAAACCACAAAGGAAGAGTTGGATCCAAATCATTCAACTCAGAAGTAAAGAAGATTGGAGCTACCAAGAGAACATTGGGGAAACAATAGTAGCAATTATCAGTTTCATTTCCATTTACAGTTTTAAAACTTTCTGTAATGACCTCTTTTAAGGAATTACATCTTGTATTCTCTCCTATTCAGAGGCATATCAATAAAACATTTACTTTTTCCATCTTGAAAATTGTGTTTTTGTTTTCTTTTCAGTCTTGTTTTCAAAATACTACAACTATTTCTTGTGAATACCGCGTTAAAAACATTTTGGGGATTTGACAAATAAAAGCACTAGATAAAACATCGAAAAGCGTTTTGGTTAGAAAAACGTCAAAAAAAAAATCTGTGCATACGTCTATATCCACGCTTGTGTCTACGTCCACGCCAACATCCACACATATGTCCACGCCTACGCCTATGATACAAACATCACGATCTTGATGATACTTTTCACCATGTTCAAATCAATTCAAAGATACCACGACGATGCAACATACAACGCCGAGGAGTTGATAATACAAAGCCAATGGTTTGATAGGAGAATATCAAAAGTATTTGTTCATAGCATTTTTGGGGTATGCACGAACATTCAGTACATACGTAAAAATTTGGGGCATATATAGACACTCAATGCATATCACTATGGGTTTATATCAATATAAGACATCATGCATATACGTTATACATGACATTTTTCCAAACATACTTTGGGTGGAACCAATATCTATGGACCCTCCATCAGATTATTACCTTGGTTGAGAACATACACAACTAGTAAAAACCCAATCTCATCTTTGATTTGGTTATTAAGACTCGATCATCAAATACAGTTTTTTCTATGACACAACTCATCGCGTCAGTCTCCGTGCAACAATGTGTTTCCTCTATTGTGATATAGCTCATTGCGTCAGACTCCATGCAATAATGTGTGAAATCTACAATATAACTCATTGCGTCAGTCTCCATGCAGCGATGTGTTTCCTCATCTGTGATATAACTCATTGCCTCAGTCTCCATGCAACAATGTGTGAAATTCGCGATATAACTCATTGCCTCAGTCTCCATGTAGAGATGTAGTTATCAAGCTTTTTCCAATTATCTATCACACATGTTACGATAGATATGTGAATAAATCCGTGTAACCCATTACATCAGTCTCCATGCAACAATGTTATTATCAAGCTTTTCTGCGATATAGACCATTGCCTCAGTCTCCATGCAACAATGTTATTATCAAGCTTTTTTGCGATATAACCCATTGCGTCAATCTCCATGCAACGATATGGGAATCCACGATATAAATCATCGCGTCAGGCTCCATGCAGCAATGTAGTTATCAAGCTTTTTTCAATTATCTATCCCCTAGGTTGCGATAGATATACAAATAAATCTGCGTAATTCATTGCACCAGTCTCTAGGAAGCAATGTATTATCAGACTTTGTTTTATTCATCCCTTAGGTTGCGATGAATAGACAAAATAAAATCAAAACTTTCTATATTAGTCTCCAAGCATTAGTAAGCCAGCTATTCAAACTTGTACCATTTACCTCCTAGGTTATGGTAAATATGCACAAAATTTACGATCTCTTTTAGATACTGACGGGTTATCCGTGTCGTCAAATCTAAGTCAAATAAACTTTGGTTCAAACGTTGGTAAGGTGATACATCATCATCTACGCCTACTCTTCATACCCACGGGAACACTGTACAACATATCCTTATAATCTTTTAGGCAAATTTTGGGGTCTTCCGATATTTAATAAACTTCCAATCAGAATGTGCGAGACCTGTGTATTCTCGCACTATTTAATTGAAAGCAATTAAATAGGGGCAGCTATCATATCTAAAATTTTCCCTACATATTTATAAAGAGGGTTTTTTATCTTACAAATAAATTAATGGGTCTTTCTATATCAGAAAGGGCCCATGTAGATTTTTTAGTCCTCTTTAAATACTGAAGAGGGGGGTGCACGCTATTGAAGTAATCTTGGGCCATTTCTAAATCAGAATGACCCATTTTGGTCAGATGATGTATAATCAATTCATTTTGACTAAATCCTAAAGTGTTTAAATCAATGGATGTCCCATATAAAAATTCAAGTGTATCTCAAATAATCAAAGGAGGGGAATGTTATCACTTGAGATGTCTACTGATTAAATTTGGGCCGATCCATTAGAGTCATGAGGTTTGTCTTAAAATAAGTGAGGAAGGATGTATATCCTAATCAAAAAGGCTATGATCAATTTATTAAGGCCCAATAAGTGAACAAACGGGCCCATTTTAGTTGTTTTGAGAAACTATATTGGTTTTTATTGATTATTGATTTTAAATTATTATTAACAATATTATTATACTTAATTTAAAAAATATATTTTGGTTGTATTAATTAAAAATGTTTGTTGTAAAGCCATCATGTGGTCCACATTACCAGCCTAGTCAAAATCAAGATAACACACAACTCTCAGTCCCAACCAAAGCAGGCCCAGTCCAAATCCAAAAAAAAACACATGTTCCAAAAACAAACAAACGCTTGTTGTACATTCCAAGAAAAACACACACTGTTTGAGTCATGGAATAAGAAACACTCGTTTCAATGTAAAAAACTAATACTGTGTAGATCTAGAAGGAAAATAGAATCAATACCAAAATCTTTATTACAGATACATAACAAATCAGTACAGAACCAATACAAAAACTCATCAAAGCTATCACAGATTTATAGGCAAAATCAATTCATAATCAAAACCTAATTAAAATCATATACAAAACTAAATACAAATTAAAATGTTTCCTAAATCTATACTAACCTAAAAACACTATAAAACCTAAGGCTTAACAAAGAACATGGACAAAGAATTTACAGAACAAAAACATTGAGGGAGAAAATTGACAGACGAAAGAAATATATAGTAGAAATATTACAAAAAAAGGAATCAGAGAAGAGTGGAAGATCCTATTACACCGCTGTTAGCTCGTAAATTCACTGCTCCAGCTTAGGGTTTCCACATCTAAAACCATATCTCTCCTTGAAGCGCCACCGTACCTCCACCATTATCACCATCCCTCTTACCTGTCAAACACAAGGAGAGAAGAATCAGGAACCAAATAAAAAAAGATCAGAAGTCCGAGTTTCATTGCAATAGAAGTAGCTCGTATCACTTAGCTTCTGTAGTTTCTTTATTTCTGATTTGTAGGATTGTTAAGGGATTGGGGGGGGGGGGGGTAGGATTGTATTTGGGGTCGAAATTATGGAAAGTTGCCGCTGATTTTAGCTCGTGGATAGCAGTGGCGATTAGGGTTTGGATATGTGTTTAGAAAGATGAAGAGGTTAGAAGAAGAAGAATAGAAACGAGACAGGGAGAGTTGAAAATAACTAAATGAAAAAAATTGTTTTGTAAAATGAAAGCTAACATGCCTAATAATTTGATGCATGTCGTCCCATAATCATTACCATACTCCCTCATTCATACCCGCATGATCTCAATCATATGTTCCAGGAAACGCACAATCACGACATCACCATTCTCCCTCGCACACGCTGTCTAGTGGACGTTTCAAGTGCTTTGGGCCAGGCCTAGTCATTACTCGCACCCCCCTTTTAACTTTATTTTACTAGCAGGCGCATTTTCAAACCCCCAGCCTAATGGGCCCAGTCCAAAATCTAGACTTGGGCCCTGACTTCCTACGCCCCTATCTTATTGCGGAAACGTAAAAACATACCCCATTTATTTTGGGCATGAATTAAATATCTGAATTCAGGGCCCATGTTATTGACACCTCCCTTTTTTACTAGTGAACTATATTTGCACCCCCTTGCGTTTTAATTATTTTATTTTTATAATTATTATTATTTTAATATTTTTATGTTTTTATATATTTATAAATTATATTAACCTTATATTTACTATTATAATAAATCAATTTTTTTTCTACAAACTCATTCAAATATATTTTATATATTGCATTAAATTATTTTTTTAATCATGCATTTAAATAAAGATATTTTCCATAATTAATACATAAAAAACATTTAACCAACAACAAATTATTTTTCATAATTAAATTAATCCAACAATTAAGTTTCAAAAAGGATTACGAAGCTTATTTTAATTAACTGCACGCTTTGTCTAAATATCTCCCTAAACCCTAAACAATAAAAAACACAAAGCCACTGTGAACTACAGATTGAGACTATGATTCCTCCTAAGAGGATACATAGGCATACGACTAACATCGTGGCGAGTTCCTCTAATAAAAAACTAAAACCCTATTCCCTAAAGGACAATTCTAAACCTAGTATCCTTTTGAACAAGGTAGATGAGGGGTGCCTAACAGCTTTCATTCGTCTAGAACCGAGTCCAAAAACCTATAATCTCTAACTTTTTAGGGTTATCCTTTATATTCCCTTCCTTAGGATAAAAATTAAGGATGTCGAATCTCGTTTAAAACCAGTTACAACATCGGGCCATTTCAGCATCAACATTCTCTTCTAGATCTTCGGCCTCTATAATTTGGTCTACTCCCTTGGAAGAACAAATACTACATTATAGGTGATATTGAGGCTTGGATCTGAGTCTGTATCGAAGTTGTCTGTTAGCAGTTCATATTCATTCTCTGAACCTTTGACCTTATCTTCGAAATTTTCTACTTCAAAGAGCCTCCTCACTCTCACTTTCCTTTTCAACATCCTTCCCTTTGTCTGATGGCATGCTACTACTTGATTATGCAACCATTTTTTCTTTGGCCTCTCTTCCAGCTTTTCGCCTCCTCTGTTCCCTGCGTCATTGGGAGCAGGACATGGGATTTTTCCCTTTGCAGTTACTTGATCCATATGCTTGTTGCTTAGTAACCTGGAATTCCTTTCGATATTCAAACAATGATCCTCTTCCAACCTCAAAATTCTTCCACTTAGCCTGGTCCTGATCCCACCTGTGAGCAGGTTTCACCCATTTTCCTTTAGGGGCTTCAGTTGTTAGTTTGAAAGAAGATCGGTTGTTCGCATGGAAAATATGTCCTCCATAGTTGTGGTTTCTGGGAATTCCCCTCTTATCGAAGGTAAAATTGTTATTGACATTTTTCCGATTCCTTCTTTCCTTGATCCTTCGGTAGCCTTCGATGTTTTCAGCTGCTTTCTTATCAAAGATTGAACTGCACCTAGGGCAAAGAATAACCTATGACTTCTTTCTCTGGCACCTGTGGAGAAACTCCAGCAAATTTTCAGTTTTCTTAGGAAATTCCATCGGGTTGTATTCTTCCTGTCTCTTGGCCTCTTCGTCCACTTCCATCTCAGTTTTTTGTGAAGCTTCGACCATGTTCACTTTGACACCTACATCCTCAGTGATGCCCATATCCTGTAACTTTACCGCAAGGCCTTTAGTACCATTAGTTATGTTATAAACCTGCACGAAACCATCATCAGTTTTTGTTGTTTGTAACTTCTGGGTGGTATCCTCAGTGATTCCCATTGTGAAACCTTCAACTTCGACCATGAACACCTCTTTGGCTTAATCTTTAGTTACTGCAACAATGTTGATCGAAGATGGTTTAGCATAATAGGCCTCAACTACTTGAAGGGGGTCATTATCAATCCTCATATGGAGTTTCGACTTCTCTCTAAATTTGAGCCTTCCTTCTTTGATTGCATTTTGAACGAGATCCCTAAAACAAAAATATTGAGATGTTTTATGGCCCAAAAAATAATGATATTTGCATAAACCTGTCTTTTTCCTTTGTTCCAGAGAGGGTATTTTAGCGCCAGGAGACACTATCATTTGGCCATTTTTGACTAATAAATCAAAAAAATTGTCACATTTAGTGACATCGAAAGTATAAGTCATTTTAGGGAATCTGTCGCCCTTATCAGGTTCGATTGGGTTTTTACCATTTGGAGGTTCCAAACCCTTACAAGAATAAGGGGGTCCTTGCTTAATTTCAACAAGGTCTATTTATTCTTCGTTAAAATCTGAAGGATCTTCATATGACCCCTAATTGCCTTCGTCGAATTCAACATAGACTATTCTTTCTTTTCTATTATTCTTACATGCTCTACCTTTTTTTCAATTTTAAAGCGTTCTATATGTCAAACCCTATCAGCCAACTGGGCCATATCTCTTAAGTGTTGGGTGTCCAATTTCTTCCTAATGGAATAATCTAGATCCCCTGCGGCCATTTCGACCAACTCATGCTCAGGCACCTGAGTGAAACATCTAGCTTTAAGAAAACATAATCTATTTAGATAATCCTCTATTGGCTCAGAAAATGTTCGCCTAACACTTTCCAATTCCTTCAACCTAATCTTAGTCTTTCCCATGTAAAATTGTTTATGGAACAACCTTTCCAATTGAGCCCAACTATGAATCAAATTCGCTAGTAATATTGTGAACCATGTGAAGCCATTTTTTGTTAGTGAACTTGAGAAGTATTTAATCCTAAGATTTTCATTACTGGAAATATCACCTGCCTCTATTAGGTATCTAGTCACATGTTCGACAGTGGACTCGGTAGTATCCCCAGAGAATTTGGTAAATTTTGGGACTTTCCACTTGGGAGGTATATCTGTTTGCAAGATATACTCACTCAATGGTGAAATGTAACTTGGCCTATGAAGGCCAATATTTGCACCATTTCGAGTCATGATTCTTTTGACCATGGCTGCTAGATTATTTTCTGCTACCATATTATCTTGTCGAACTTGATATATAACTTCTTTAACATTTTTATTCCTATTTACCATCATAATCCTAGGTTTTGCCTCCCTTGGAATTTGTGGTTCCTGCCTAAGAGGTTCGGATCTAGGTATTTCGACTTCCCCTCCCGAATTTACCACATTCGCTTGGGGTGTATTTCTTGGATTTTGTTGAAATTGGTTAATTGTTGGGTCTTTTTCAATGGTCCCCCCTTGATTTTCTATTACCCATTCCCTTTGAGGTTGTGATGGGGTTGAGGCACACCAAAGAATTCATCGATGTGCATCATTTGCGCTGCCATTTGTTGGTTCACTTGAGTGGTGTTTTGAATCAAAGGGTTAAAAATTGTACCCATTGTTTGTGCAAGCATTTGGACCATTTCATGGTTACTTTCGTCCATTTGTTTCCTAATTCCTGTTGTAGAGTGATTTGCCAAATTTTCCATTTGGGAAGAAAATCCTTCTCCATGGGGTTGGCTAATTCGACCCATATTATTAATAACAGACCCAAAACCTTGCAATGGTAAGGTGACGTTCATTATAGGTTCTGAATAAGTTGAAGTGGAATTATGCAATCCTGCCATAAACGACGATGACATGCCATAGGGTCATTCGCGACCATTTAGAGGCATAGAAAAACCAAGAGGCCCTTGAAGCCCATGGAAAACATTTCCCTCTGGAGGGGGGTCCCTGGTGGACCCTGTGGTCCTATATAAGTCAAAATAGATCCAGTATAAGCGCTCGAATGCATTAGTGTCGTGCTTGTTGAAGACAGTATAACATCTGAAGAAGGTGCTGAAACTGTAGTCCCTCCGGTAGAAGAGACTGAAGTTGGTACTTCATTATTGTTAGGGGGATTTTGGTTACTTGGCTGACTTTGATATGCCATTTTTCTAATGTATTTTCTTTTAGGAATTTCCTTGTTGTTTGTGGCTAACTTACCACTTCTAAGTCTCATGCAACGAATTCAAATACCAGAAAATAATGAAGACTTTTTAAAATAAAAAATTTCACGAGAACAAAATGTCTTTAATTGATCACATGTTCCACCGGATGTGACAATTTTCTTACAGTGAAAATTGATAAACAAGCGCTATTCTTCCAAAAAACAATGAAAAGTTCTTGGTTACTCACAGGATCAACTAGATTGATCCTAGGACATGTGTTCTTATTTAAATTTTGTTATTTGAAACGAAGAACACTTCGACAATATTCATAGTCTTTTGATATTGTTGATTTCGATCTAAATGAATCTTTAAAGTAAACTTACGAAACTTGTAAAGAAAGTACAATAAAGGAAATTGAAAGTAAAGTACTAGAAGTAAATTCTGGAATGATAAATTGTATTTAAATAAAGGATGGTGTTTACACGTATATTTCTTAAAGAAATCTTTTCTCAATATGTAAATACTTTGAGTTTATGTGAGATTTTGTACAAATGAACGAACACACTGAATCCTAACACTAAGAATCTTATATATACTAAATCGAAACAACCGTTTCAAACAGCCTTTCACTCATGACATGACACGTTTCTCTCGGTATGTCTTTCTTTCCTCCTGAAGCTCCACACATCCTCTATTGAAACTGGATAAGGACACAAATTAGTTATTCCTTATTCAAATTCAAAAACTCCCGTTGAAGGCCATATCTTCACTTGTCGAATCTATAAGAAAAAATTAGAAAATATTTCTAAGTCCTATCCAATGTTTCCCTCTTGTAAAGGAATGACTTCGACCAGTTCTTAGCAAACTATGCCTTCTTCGTCAGAAACTCAAATATGTCCAAATATATTTTTCTCCTTTGTAAAATAACATGGCATCGAAAACATTGTCTAACAACCTCCACAAGCTCCTTGTACTTGTCCCACATCCAAGACATCTGAAGGTGCAGTCCTCTGTTAAACTCAAACCATGCTAGCACCACATCCTTAGTGACATGCATATCATGTACAACCTAAGATGCAATGTCGTCTTCTTGTTAATATGAGGAGAAATAAAGAATCTACCGACAATGGGGAGATAAAACAAGGAGGAGACGTCATTCAAAGTAATAGTTATCTCCTCAAATAGAAGATGAAAGGATGATGTCTTCGAGTGCCACCGCTCAACAAAAGTAGACAGAAGGGAGGCGTCGAGCATGGTCAGTGAGCAGTCGACAAACTCCGGAAAGACTAAAATAAGAAACAATACACCTTACCTACTCAGGCATCGGACCCTCTGGGAAGTTCTTTAACTTCGAACCATGGGATGCAACATTCAACGTCGAACGCTCCTGTAGTAAACAAAGTTAAAAGAAGTGTCAATAAACATTCAACACTTCACGTACCATAATAAATATTTTGCAATAAAATATATATTTAAATAGTCTTTTGGACCCCTGTAAGTTGGCGTGTTATTTATTTTCGTCTCTGTATATTATTTTTCTTGGAAATGATCCATGAATGTTAAAATTCTTTTGGTTTTAGTCCCTAAAATAAAAATCCACATGAAAATTCAAAGAAAAATCTGCAAGAAATCTGCAGATTTTCCTGCAGATTTTAACTTTAGGGACTAAAACAAAAATGATTTTAACATTTAGGGATCATTTTCAAGAAAATTAAGATACAGGGGCGAAAATAAAAAACACGCCAACTTACAGAGATTAAAAGACTATTTAAGCCTAAAAAATATAACATATATACCTCTTTATGCCATACTCTGTATGCGACATGGTCAACATACACTGGGCACATATTAGTCACTAGGTCCTTCTAGAAAAGCTCCATAAGTATGAATAGATGGCTCTCTAGATGCACGATCGTGACGTCTGTATCAGTACGAGATACCTCATCAGCATCAGGATTCTGCTCAGCCGACACAAGAACCCCCTAACAATGGACTCCTCCACAAGAACCTCCTTAACAGGTACCTCGGCAGAAACATGTACAGTTACCTCCTCAGAAACAGATACATGTACCTCCACAACAGTAGGCACAAGAGCATGTACCTCCTTAGTAGTAGAAACTCTAGCAGTTCGGCGTTGGGATTCGCGAAACTGTGTCTGCTTAGTCATCTGTTTCGGTGAAAATCGGTCGAAAGATGTCGTACAACTCGTAGCTGGGAAGACTCTCTGCCTCATCGGCCCTAGTCTGAGCTTCCGCTCTATCAGTCATTCTACCCCCAATAGAACCGTCCTTATCCCTCGAAGAAAAAAAATGACAAAAAAAATTAGTTAAGAAATGAACTATCAGAAATTTCAAAATTTTCGATAAAATAACCTACAAAAATACCGGAATTTTAGAAACTTCCGATAAGAAATACCGAAATTTGTTAATTTTCCTTGAATTTCTCTCGAAAATTCTGAAATTTTCCCAAGATTTTCCAATTTTACGGTAAATTTCTTATATTTTTTGAACAATTTCCGATATCACTGTAAAATTTTCAAATCAAACTTGATTTTTGAAAATTTCGGTTCTTAAATGCAAATTTCGCAAAATAGTAAAAAAATTAAATTAAATTATTATTGTCTTTTCCTATTTTTCGAAAGGTGCCAAATTCAAGGGTGGTAAGTCAAATTCTCAAATAACAACGACTTCTCTAAATTCTTTTTAAATATCAAATACACATCTATAATTTTGAAGTGAACAACAAACTTCTCTTATAATTTTTTCAAGTAACCCTTCCACTCAAATTTTAAAATCATGAATCAGTCTATCATAAATTTTAAAATATTATATATAATTATCACAATAAAATAAACACACACACTTTCATATACTTTTTTAACTTGTAATATAATTTAGATATATATGAGACATTTTTGACTGATGGGTTTTTATAATGGAGAAAACTTTGAGTATAATTTTTTAGATTTGTTTTACACTGGTTTTCAATAGAAATATAATAAATATATTTAAATATCTTACAAAGAATGAAAATAGAAAAAATTATATATTTTGTAGAAAAAAATACACTCGTCATATTTTTATTAGAAAATAATATTAAAAAAATAGTATTTAAGTTTTTCTTTTACAAGGAAAATTATCTTAACCATATATATTTTTAATTTCTTACTAACATATTTTTTAATAAAAGCAATTTCTTGCTAACTTATGCCCTAAAAAAAATCTAAATTTTGAAATTTAAGTCTGAATAATATTTTTTTTTCTCTTTAAAGTTGATTGCTAGACGAATATTTTACATTTGATCCTTAACTTGTTTTCTTAACACATATGTTAACATTAGTCTTCTTTTTTTATTTATTTGGTGGAATTTTGTAATTAGCACCATTACTTTAGGGATTTAACTTTTTTTCTTTTATTACAAGAAATTTTTTTTTTTTATGGATAGTTTTTCTTTTCATTCTCTAAACACATTTTACTTCAAAATCTTTACATGTAAACCGGCACTAAAAACTTAAAAAATTGCTACTCTATAAGCATTTCCATACATAGAACTTTTGTCAATATTAATATTTTTAAAACCTAACTCCAAATAAAAAATATTTTAAATTTTTATTTAGTCCATAAACTTGTAATGTGACTATGTAATTCAAAAAATAAATACAGACTCAAGATTAGTTAACAAAAGAAATTATTATTTAAGGTTAGTTAGAAAAGGTCGAACAGGTTCCATATAATACAGCTTTTACATGAACGTGATAATTTCTCGTGATTATGAATACTCCACTGCCACTCCAAACATACTAAGAAATATGGATTATCACTCAGAAAATGAAGTCTGAAGGGAAGTCAACAGGTAGAAGAAAAGATTCCACAAGAGATGAGATAACGAGAAGAACAAGGGAATTAGTTCAGAGGCTTCAAAGGGTAACAGAACTTTATATTTTTTCACTTCTTTTTTGGAGGAGTTAGGTGCGCAACACATGTATAAAGTTTCTCAAGCTTATGGTGGCAATAATGAAGTTGTGATCCCTTCTAAACGGGATAGTAGAGGAAGGAGGTATGATTTTGTTAGGTTTTTTTTGGAGTCAAGGAAATTGAAATCTCGGCCACGAAGTTTGACAATATATTCTTGGGCAATAGGAAGATCACCTCAAAAAGTTGGATAGAGTTATTATAATACGGTGGGAGATCTGACTTGATTTTGCGTTTTATCGCAAATGTTACGGATAGCAAGAGTCACCACCGAATTTTCTTTTATCCAATAAGGAAAGGGTGAAAAGAACAAGAAAGACCTTGAAGATTTTGAGTTCGGGGGGTAGGTTATGAAAAGGGAAGGTGTTAACACCATTTTCATCTGTAGTTATCTACGGAATCTGAATCGTTAGCTCACTTTTTGAAAATTGCTTTGTGTTGTGTATGTTTAAAAAATATATTGAAAAGTTGCCAATTGTAAGGCGAGACTTTGTAACGATCCTCGTATCTGTCCTCGAGAATGCATATATAGTGTTTGTGTGAAATGTTTTTGTTTTTGTTTTTGTGAGAAAGCGATTAACAACATTCTACCTACTCAAGGTATTTCTTATTATTTTCCTCCTCCTTTAGATATTGTTAACCTACCATTAGTTTGTAGGAAGCCCTATCGTTGGATGTGAAAGGACAGACGTAGGTCATCGTACAGTCATCGAGGGCAACTGGTAAGGACGCTTTAGCAATTATCGTTTAGGGACTAGATCATTTACCGAAAGGTAACATCGAAGGGTAATTGAGGGACTATGATCTTTATATCGAGGGACTTTTGCTAAAGCGTCCCCACGTTCGAGGGACATGACTGTTATTTTCCGAAGGCAACAAGGGAGGTTACCCTAGAGGTGTGAGTGTACGAGGTGATTTGGATTTCAGTTATTTTATCTTTGCATTAGGGTTAGCAATCGTTTATTTTTAATCTTTCCATACAACCCCTAATTATTAAGCAATAAACATAAAAATAATGAAAAGCAGTAAAGTGCAGAAAATAAATGTGCAAAGAAAATCCTAGACTATTACAATGCTTCGGGGCAATTACATAATATAAATACAGAAAATAAACCCTAATTACTATTACATCCCGTGAAACAGTTACATAATCGAAAAAAATGCGAGAATAATAAACTACGCGAAAAAATATAAGAATAGGAAAAGGAAAACAAAAGCGTTTTTGGTGATTTTTGATAAAAATGATTTTTGACGATTAATCGAATAAACCTAAAAAGTCTAATTAATTTTTAATTAAAAAATGGATTAATTAAATTAACAAAAAACCTAAAACCTAATTTGATTAAGGTTTGTAAAAATGTTTTGAAAAATTAAGTTTGTTTAAAAAAAGGTTTATGGTTTATGAATTTAGGGTTTCTAAGTGAAAAATAAGGAAAATATGAAGAAAAAAAAACAAACTTTAACAAAATACTGCTAGTGGTGGGTGTTGAACCCACGCCCTTAGCTCTTTCAACCAACACCTTCACCACTGCGCCAAGCGCGCGCTTGTGTCCAAAGAATGGGATCAACACACTTTGTACTTTAACCTGCAAAAATTCAGAAATTATGAAAAAAAAGTAACAAAAGGCAGGGATCGAACCCACTCCTTGATAGAGGAAAGCCTTAACACGCGTGTTTTAACCACTGGGGTTGTGATACATCCATTGTCATCATAGAAACAAAATATATATAATATAAAATCAATTCCCTAGACCGGAGAAGCGTCAGAGCCCTAGCTTCGGTCGTCTTCTCCGGTGAGTATGTTTTTGTCCCTGCAAAAATAACAAATAAAGAGATCCAGAGGGACCCTATCCCCCTAAATCAAGGCCTGCGAATTCAATGGGACCCTTATCTTGAACTGAATGACAATAGTTTGAGAGCTACAACGAAAATAGCTTAAATACGTATTAACATGGCTATGCATTATCCAGCCATCCTGGGACTCCCACAATGGGTTATTCCTGCATTATTGAACCTTAGGACCACATTAATAAAGTCAGTACACGTTAAAATTAAAAGGAAACAGAAATACAAAATTCATGCAATAAGGTAAATCGGCGATGCATGCAGTGGTGTTTCCATCCTTTTGGATCGTTGCAAACGACCCAACCTTATCTTATGACCTTCCTGGAAGTGAATGGAAGCGTTGGTATGTGTTGAAGGTGGCTGAAACTAGGGTTCTAAGGTTGCCCTAGTTTTGAGTAATTTTATGAATTTTTGGAAGCTTCTTGCACAAGGATTTTTCGTGCTCCTTGATGTTCGAATGAGTGAGATATATAGCTTGCAATTAGGTCAAATGTGACATGGGCTTTGACCTTGTAAGAAGCCTTTGTTTTATTTTATTTAATTTTGACTTTAAATTAATAAAAATCAAAATAAATAAAATAAAAACGTCAAGGGGTGCATGAAGTAGATCAGAGGTTCATGTGAAGTGTAGAATGCACGTGGATCTTGAAACAATAACCCATTAGCCCAAAATTTCAAGTTTGCTCAATTTGAACTTCATGCATTTGCTCAAAATTTTCCAACTTGCACCAATCATAACTATCTCAATTTTTATCATTTGAAGGTGATCTTAGACTTTTTGGAAAGATTAAGATGTCCTCTACAATCCCTATTTTGATCATTTTTGCATTTGAAAACTTTATCTTGATGTAAGTTGCCTTGACAAAAAGCATATTTTTGTTGACTTTTGAAATGACCTATAATGTATTGGCCTGTATCTCTCAAATGAAGCATTTTTTGGACTTGATCTTAGAGAGAAAAAGTTGTAGAGAATTGAATTTCCTTCAAAATGAGCTTTGGTTGAGGAAAATATAATGAAGCATGTGAAATTTATGCTTGGTCAAAGTTCAGTTGACTTCTCTTTAAGAAAACCATAATTTAGTAACTTTTGACTTTTGATGATTTGGGAGTTTTCTGTTAGAACAAAGTTTGAATCTACTACCCTATATTTAAGTTTTGATGATAACAAAGTGAAAAGATATAGTATTTATAAGTTTCATGTATGAACTATCTGCTGCCTAAAATTATTATGTTCTGACTTGCAGATACTCTGATTGAAATAAGCAAGATCACATCTATTCAGCATCAGAACTTGATTTCAGACACCAGCATCAGAAGTTGCTATATCAGAATGTTAAAATCAGATGATCAACTCACATACATGCTGAAGCCTGATGAACGAGACTGCGCTCAACACTCTGATAAACAAACACAATAGTTCATCAGCAGCGAAGCAGAGTCAGAATGAGCCAAGCCAGAACTTGCATTAAGTAAGCAACGGTACTGTGCATTGAAAGCAAATTAATTCCAACGGCCTCATTCCAGACAAGATCTGCTCAATAAGGAAAGCTTGTTATTAGCATTGAATCAAGAATATTGCATCCAACGTTCATCATCGCAGTGCTATATAAACAAGGCTTTGAAGATTGAAATGGTTAATGCTCTCAAAATCTCTACACGCACAAAAGTTAAACCATAATCTTCGTTCTCTCAGTTTTGCTAAACCACACACTCTGATATTCTATTACTGTTTAGCAATCTAGTTTCTAAGCTTCAATTTGTGTATACATCACAGTTGTGATACAGTTTTGTAGAAAACATCCACACACATAGTTTTATCTCTTTGTAAGAAAGTGTTACCTTGACAAACCGGGTTGTGGTTTGAATCAAGAAGGCTTTAGCAGTTGTTAAAGCAGTCTGTAATATTCAGTTGAATATAGTGGATTAAGACCTCGTTGGAGAGAGGCGAAATCACCTTGACGGGTGGACTGGAGTAGTTTGAGATCAAACGAACCAGGATAAAAATATCTTGTTCATTGCTTTAGATTTCAGTTTTACAATTCAACCCCCCCCTTCTTGTGTTTTTCACCACTTCAATTGGCATCAGAGCGCCTGGTTCTGAGCTAAAACACTTAACCGTGTCAGTACAAGATCCAGCGTCAGAAAAACACAATGGCAGGAAACAATTCTCACATCAGCAATGACAACAATGAGGACAGAGACAGATTCAGTGGCAAACCTCCAGTCTTTGATGGAGAAAACTTTGATTACTGGAAAGACAGAATTGAAAGCTTCTTTCTGGCACATGATGCTGATCTGTGGGATATGGTGACAGATGGATACACGCACCCTGTGAATGCAAGTGGTCAGAAGATTGATAGAAAAACAATGTCTGATCAACAAAAGCGTGACTTCAAGAATCACCACAAGGCCAGAACCATCCTCCTCAGTGCCATCTCATATACTGAGTATGAAAAGATCTCCAACAGAGACACAGCAAAGAATATTTTTGATTCTCTCAGAATGACGCATGAGGGCAACGTTCAGGTAAAAGAAACAAAAGCTCTGGCGCTCATTCAGAAGTATGAGGCGTTCAAAATGGAAGAATCTGAATCCATTGAAACTATGTTCTCTAGATTCCAGATTCTGGTAGCTGGTCTCAAAGTTCTGGACAAAGGATACTCTACTGTTGACCATGTCAAGAAAATTGTCAGAAGTTTACCCAAGCAGTGGAGGCCTATGGTTACTGCTCTGAAGCTAGCTAAAGATCTCAACAAAATCACTCTGGAGGAACTTATCAGCTCCCTCAGAAGTCATGAGATAGAGCTAGAAGTTGATGAGCCTCAGAAGCAAGGTAAGCCTTTAGCATTAAAATCTAACAGAAAATTTGAGTCTAAAGTTTTGCAGGCAGTTGAAGAAACATCTGATGGATCCTCATCAGAAGAAGACGAACTTTCCCTTCTCTCCAGAAGAGTAAATCAACTGTGGAAGCAAAGACAAAGGAAGTTCAGAAATCCCAGAAGATCTGATCAGAACGAGTCCTCTTCCAGATACAGAAGGACAGATTCTTCCTCTGGATACAGAAGATCTGAAGGCTCCTCCAGTAGCAAAAAGCCAAACACCAAAGACATCATCTGCTATGAGTGCAATGAGCAAGGACACTACAAGAGTGACTGCCCAAAGCTTCAGAGGGAAAAGCCCAAAAAGAAGTTTGGAAGAGAGAAGAAGAAAAGTCTCATGGCTACATGGGATGACTCTGACTCGTCTGAAGCTGACTCAGAATCAGATGATGAAAGGGCAAACATAGATCTCATGGCTAACATTTCAGAAGATAGTGAAGCTTCTGAATCAGACTCAGAATCAGACACTGAAGAGGTATTTCCTAACTTCGCTGTTAACTTTACAAAGGCTGAACTTGCTGAAAGCCTTAATGAGATTCTGGAACGTTATCAGCAAATTAGAGCTAAATTCAGAGACCTGAAAAGGAATCTTGAATCCGACTCTAATAAGACTGAGAGTCTCAAATTGGAAAATTCTGAGCTGAGAAATAAAATTTCAAAATTAGAAAACACTTTACAAAACTCTTAGAAGGAACCAATTTCTGAAACTCCCAGCAACGCTGATGAGATCATCAAGGAGTATGATCACAGTTTCCAGAAGTTCCTAGCTAAAAGCATAGATAGAAGCAGAATGGCTTCAATGATCTATGGAGTTAGCAGAAACGGCAGGAAAGGAATAGGATACCAAGGTAAGGTTCCTACACCAAAGAATGTCATGGACTTAACCATTAAACACACTCCTCTGAATTCACATTTTATGTATGGTCACACACATGATATCAAATATACTAGCAGTAAGCACTCTGTGAAACCAAAATTCAACCAGAGTTTTGGTAAAACTAACAAATCAGGACCCAAGAAAATCTGGGTACCTAAGGATAAAATAATACATGTTGCAGATATCTTTAGCAGCAAGTCAGAAACACCAGTCATGGTACCTGGACTCTGGCTGCTCACGACACATGACGGGAAGAAGGCATATGTTCCAAAGCCTGGAACTTAAGCCTGGAGGCCACGTTGGATTTGGAGGCAATCAGAGGGGAAAGATAATTGGCTCTGGAACTGTAGGTAATGGAAATCTTCCCTCTATTAATAATGTTCTGCTAGTAGATGGATTGATGCATAATCTGTTATCCATAAGTCAATTAAGTGATAACGGTTATGATATAATCTTTAATCAAAAATCATGTAAAGCTGTTAGTCAGAAAGATGGGACTATCCTGTTTAATGGTAAGAGGAAAAACAACATTTACAAAATCAAACTTTCTGAACTAAAGAGTCAGAATGTAAAATGTCTTCTGTCTGTTAACAACGAGCAGTGGATCTGGCACAGAAGATTGGGGCATGTTAGTATGAGAAGAATATCTCAGATTAACAAACTCAATCTGGTCAGAGGACTTCATAATTTGAAGTTCAATTCAGATGCTCTGTGTGAAGCATGTCAGAAAGGCAAATTTGCTAAACCTTCTTTTAAATCCAAAAATCTTGTTTCTACCTCTAAGCCATTAGAACTTCTGCACATTGACTTATTTGGACCAGTTAAAACTGCTTCAGTCAGTGGTAAGAAGTATGGGTTAGTAATCGTAGATGACTATAGCAGATGGACATGGGTAAAGTTCTTAAGACACAAGGACGAGTCACACTCTGTGTTTGTTACCTTCTGTAACCAAGTTCAGAATGAAAAGGATCTTAGAATCGTTAAAGTCAGAAGTGATCATGGTGGAGAATTTGAAAATAAAGATTTTGAGTCATTCTTTAATGACAGAGGCATTCTGCATGATTTCTCTTGTCCTAGAACTCCCCAACAAAATGGAGTTGTAGAACGAAAGAACAGAACATTGCAAGAAATGGCCAGAACCATGATCAATGAGACAAACGTTGCTAAGATCTTCTGGGCAGAGGCAATAAACACAGCGTGCTACATTCAGAATAGAATCTCAATAAGACCTATTCTGGAAAAGACTCCATATGAATTGTGGAAGAACAGAAAGCCCAACATTTCATATTTTCATCCATTTGGATGTACTTGCTTTATATTAAATACAAAGAATTATTTGAACAAGTTTGACTCTAAAGCACATAAGTGTATTATGTTAGGATACTCTGAACGCTCAAGAGGGTACAGAGTATACAATACAGAAACACAGATTGTGGAAGAATCAATCAGTGTTCGTTTTGATGACAAGCTTGACTCTGAAAAGTCAAAGCAGAATGAAGTTTTTGCAGGTATAGAAATTGAATTTGCAGGTTCTGAAGACAAGTCATCAGAAGCTCTCAACACAGACATTCCTTCAACGTCTGAAAGGAGCACTGCTAGAAATCCTACAACAGCTGCTGATCAACCTCAGAAGAGATTACCCAGAAGCAGCTTGGATCACCCAGAAGAGACTATCCTAGGAAGAAAGGAAGATCCAATCAGAACAAGAGCAAGCTTCAGAAACTCTGAAGAAACACTTATGGGACTGGTGTCTCTGATTGAACCTTCTTCAATTGATGAAGCACTTCCGGATAATGACTGGATTCTGGCAATGCAAGAAGAGCTGAATCAATTCACCAGAAACGACGTATGGGATCTCGTTCCCAGACCAAAAGGATTCAACGTTATTGGAACAAGATGGGTGTTCAGAAACAAGCTAAATGAACAAGGTGAAGTCATCAGAAACAAGGCACGACTGGTTGCACAAGGTTATAGTCAGCAAGAGGGGATAGACTATACAAAAACCTTTGCCCCAGTCGCCAGGTTAGAATCTATCAGACTTTTAATTTCATTTGCTGTTAATAGAGGCATCAGTATGTATTAGATGGATGTCAAAAGTTCATTCTTAAATGGTTATATAGAAGAAGAAGTTTATGTACACCAACCCCCAGGTTTTGAAAATACAAAACATCCAGAACATGTTTTCAAACTAAAGAAGTCACTGTATGGTCTGAAACAAGCTCCCAGAGCTTGGTATGAAAGGCTAAGTAACTTTCTGCTGGAAAATGAATTCACCAGAGGGAAAGTGGACACTACTCTATTCTGTAAATCAGTTAAGAGTGACATCTTAGTCTGTCAAATTTATGTTGATGATATTATTTTTGGTTCTACTAATCCTTCTCTTGGAAGAAAATTTGCTAAGTGTATGCAGGCAGAATTTGAGATGAGCCTCATGGGGGAACTGAAATTCTTTCTAGGAATTCAGATCAATCAAACTCCAGAAGGAACTTACATTCATCAGAGCAAATACATCAGAGATCTTCTGAAGAAATTTGACCTCTCAGAATGTAAGCCATCAAAGATTCCAATGCATCCCACGTGCATTCTGGAAAGAGAAGAGGTAAGCAAAAATGTAGAACAGAAAGTCTACAGAGGTATGATTGGCTCTCTCCTCTATCTGAAGGCTTCAAGACCTGACATATTATTCAGTGTTTGTATCTGTGCTAGATTCCAATCAGATCCTAGAGAATCTCACTTAACAGCTGTTAAGCGAATTTTCAAGTATCTGAAAGGTACTACTAATCTGGGTTTGTTTTATAGAAAATCTAGTGATTACAGTTTAGTAGGCTACTGTGATGCTGATTTTGCTGGAGACAGAGTGGAACGTAAAAGTACTTCTGGAAGCTGCCAGTTTCTGGGAGAGAATCTGATTTCTTGGTCCAGCAAAAGGCAATCAACAATTGCTCTGTCAACAGCAGAAGCTGAGTACATAGCAGCAGCAGGATGTAGCACACAAATGCTCTGGATGAAAAGTCAGCTTGAAGACTTCCAGATTTTTGAGAGTAACATTCCTATACTTTGTGATAATACTTCTGCTATTTGCTTAAGTAAGAATCCCATTTTACATTCTAGAGCTAAGCATATAGAAATAAAACATCACTTCATTAGGGACTATATTCAGAAAGGTATTTTGAACTTAAAATTTATAGATACAGACCATCAATGGGCTGATATCTTTACTAAACCCCTTTCAGAAGATAGGTTTAATTTCATTCTGAAACATCTCAGCATGAAAGTGTGCCCAGAGTGAAAATGTTTTAATTCCATATATTTACCTTCAGAATGTAATTATTTTACTGTGAACTTCTGATCAATCTCTTTTCAGAAAGATAGAACATGCAGATTGCATCAGATGCAAGTCTAAAGATCTGAGAGTCTAAAGCTCAAAGACAGACGTGCTGATCACTACATCAAACAAGTGTCATCCAATCATCAGCATATCTCTGAAGCAGAACGCGTGCACGCTTCTGAGAAGGCAAAGCGCTGATTGGGTGCATTGAGACACATGTCTGGTACTCGGAAGAAAGCATCATCTGAGCAATATCAAGTGCCACTCAGAACTCTCCTCACTCCGGTGAAGAATCTTGAAGTGCTTTCTGAATTAATCATTGACTTTGAAAGCTTGAAGGAGAACGGTTTTGACCTAACTGAAGAAGTTAGGGCTCAAAAGTGGGAAAGGTATTTTGATAGGTTGGTTGGACCAACATTCCCAATGCTGGTCAAGGAATTTTGGATTCACGCCAAGGCTTCAACACATCTAGTCACCTCCTTTGTTATGGGGAAGAAGATTGTGATTACTGAAGATCTCATTGCAAGGCTAATCGGTCAGAGTGGTGGTGGCGTCCATTGTGTGGACATGGCTGAAAGATATGCTGATATAGGTGTGGTAGCTAACAGGATTTTCACTCTTGGGATGCCCAGCAGCAAGATTAAAGATCTGAAGGATCATTGCAGAGTGTGGGCTAAGATTATTTTGGGGTGCTTCAACCACAGGAAACCAACCAGTTCTCCTGATTACATAAATGTGGATCAGCAGTTTCTGATCTACTTTATTGATCAGAAGATAAAGATCAATCTGGCTCACTTCCTGTTCAACCACCTCAGAACAAGTGTGAAAGAAACAAGGGAAGAAGAAAGAACCAAGAGGGATTGGATACCTTTTGGAAGGTTGATATCAGATATTCTGACAGAGAATAGGCTGATTGAGCATCTGATAGAAGCTCAAGAGCTAAGCATTATTGAACCAACAATTGGGAATCCTCTGAACGCAAAGAACCTGAAAAAGATGAAGCTGATAGAGAATATTCAGAAGGAACCCAGAGCTACTCCCCTTGCTGATATCTCCAGTAGAAGAGTGCCTCTGAGTGATTTTCCGTTATTTTCTGAAATTGAATCCAAACCAGAAGTGATTCTCAGGTACCTGGATGCGTGCAAGGCAGATGGTACAGATCCAAAGCTGAATATCAGAGATCTGCATCAACCTCAACCATAAGTGACTCTGAAGAAGACCAAGAAAAGAAAGGCGCCATCAGAAGGATCATCTCAGCAGACTCCCAAGAAAAGAGGTAATTCATTTGCTGCCCCTGTTTTAAATTCTTCTACTATTCCAGCATCTATCCCTCCTCAAACCTCTCATAGAATCTCAATCCCCATCCCTACCATAGATGAAACTGTACAAGAAGAAGACCCTTCTGAGGCATTAAAACTCAAAAGACCCAGAACCAAACACCCCAAACAACCAACAATTTCAACAACATCAGCACTTAACCAAGTGCTGTCTGATATTGATCAACATACCTCTGATCAACCAAACTCTGAACCACAACATATTCCTCCTCCACAACCAGAACAACAGCAATCTGCTGACGAACCACAACAACAACAACCACTCTCAGAAGAACCTCTGATCCCTGAGCAATCAGAGATTCCAACTCCCTCTCCCCAACCAGAAATTAATCCACCATCACCACAAACAGAGTTTCACCACTCTGAAACTCCTTCTCCTCACCAATCTGAACCTCATTCACCTCAACCATCACCGCTGGCAATCCAACTGCCATGTGGAACAATTGTTATCATGCCCCAGTTACCATCCTCATCAGAATCGACACCACCAAATACTCCCAAAACACCACCCAGTCCAATCGAAATATCTGACTCTGATACTCCTTCTCCAAAACAAACAGCTTCTCAGAAAACCTCTGAAAACCCCAGCAGGACCTTCATAGACTTAACCAGTCTTGACCGTCTTGCTGATCTGAAACATAAAATTGCCATCCCAAAACCAAAGCAACCAGATGTTGGCTCTGGTATTATGAATTTTGAAACAGGTGTGCTGCAATGGATTGCTTCTTTGAAGCAAGTCTGTCCTGGAATGATTGACCCAGCTGCTTCTGATCAGCTCTGGTCACAATTCAGACTTTGGGTACGTGCTGAAGCCCTCAAGTTGCAGGATATCAACTATGAGCAGGCACAACAAAATTTCAGCAAGCTTTTGAATGAAGTTGGAAGTCAGCTCCTGAAAGAAGACGTGCTCCCTCTGGACAGTGAACCTTGGTCTGAGAAACAGCAAGCTGCAAAGGTGCAATCATCAGAAGAAGACAATACCATGCAAGCTGAAGAAAGTCAAGCAGAGGATGTTGCTGAAAGTTCTCAGAAGCCTCCTGTTTCTGATGCTTCTCACGCTGCCTTGGACAGGCAGACTCTGGAAGAACTAAGGCTGAATGACATGCGTCTGCAGCAGCGGATGGATGAAAGCGATCAGAAGATGAAAGAGAGAATGGATGTGCAGGACAGCAAGATTGACACTGTTGTCAGCATGGTGCATAAGCAGAATGAGACTGCTGAAAAGATCCAAGCCATGCTGGAGAACCTGTTCACACGCTTGCCTCCTCAACCTTAGTCTCTTTTTTATGCATGACCTTTTTCATGTTTTCCTTGATTTTCTGATGCACTGATTGATTATGTTTTGTAATATTTTCTTGTTTTGATTCTGAACTATCTTAATATGATTAGTTTTTCTGATCTTAATTGTTTTAGCACATCACCAACACTTTTTGATTGCTGACAAAAAGGGGGAGAACAAGAATGATATTTTAATCAATAACGGCTGACTAGACAGAAATTCTCAAACATTCTAACTCTATTACTTGAAATGTTTTTTTGTTTTGCTTAAAGTCTACAGGCACAAGGAAGCTCCTGGACACTCTGAAGACTAGAAGCTCTGATCACTATGAAGTTCTGATCCAAAGCAAAGCTCTGACAAGATAAGCTCTGAAGCTCTGCTCTGACATAAAGCTTCTGATAAGTCAAAGACTCTGATACTCTGATGTTCAAAGAAAGGCAAAAAGATCTGATCCTGAAGAAACACGTATAATCAAAGGGAAGTAATAAACTCAGGGGGAGTATCTCCTTACTCCTTATTCTTTTGCTTCTTATTCTGATACATATTCCAGATGTCTTTTCATGTTATTTTCATTTAAAATATCTAGTTTTTGTCATCATCAAAAAGGGGGAGATTGTTAGAACAAAGTTTGAATCTACTACCCTATATTTAAGTTTTGATGATAACAAAGTGAAAAGATATAGTATTTATAAGTTTCATGTATGAACTATCTGCTGCCTAAAATTATTATGTTCTGACTTGCAGATACTCTGATTGAAATAAGCAAGATCACATCTATTCAGCATCAGAACTTGATTTCAGACACCAGCATCAGAAGTTGCTATATCAGAATGTTAAAATCAGATGATCAACTCACGTACATGCTGAAGCCTGATGAACGAGACTGCGCTCAACACTCTGATAAACAAACACAATAGTTCATCAGAAGCGAAGTAGAGTCAGAATGAGCCAAGCCAGAACTTGCATTAAGTAAGCAACGGTACTGTGCATTGAAAGCAAATTAATTCCAACGGCCTCATTCCAGACAAGATCTGCTCAATAAGGAAAGCTTGTTATTAGCATTGAATCAAGAATATTGCATCCAACGTTCATCATCTCAGTGCTATATAAACAAGGCTTTGAAGATTGAAATGGTTAATGCTCTCAAAATCTCTACACGCACAAAAGTTAAACCATAATCTTTGTTCTCTCAGTTTTGCTAAACCACACACTCTGATATTCTATTACTGTTTAGCAATCTAGTTTCTAAGCTTCAATTTGTGTATACATCACAGTTGTGATACAGTTTTGTAGAAAACATCCACACACATAGTTTTATCTCTTTGTAAGAAAGTGTTACCTTGACAAACTGGGTTGTGGTTTGAATCAAGAAGGCTTTAGCAGTTGTTAAAGCAGTCTGTAATATTCAGTTGAATATAGTGGATTAAGACCTCATTGAGAGAGGCGAAATCACCTTGACGGGTGGACTGAAGTAGTTTGAGATCAAACGAACCAGGATAAAAATATCTTGTTCATTGCTTTAGATTTCAGTTTTACAATTCAACCCCCCCCCCCTTCTTGTGTTTTTCACCACTTCATTTTCTTGATGAATCATGATCAACCCTTGATAAATGAGGAATATAACTTCAAAACCTTGATGTTAACCAAAAATATTGAAGTTCACGGTGTTTGGTTGGTGTTTTTTATAGGATTGCGTAGAATTGCTTTTGAACTTATCCTTGAACCTTGTCTGGGTTTTGTAAAAGAGTGATCGTAGACGCAATTCAATGTTAATTTTGAAAGAAATTCTCCTTAATCTTTTTTATGAAAATATCTTGGATTTTGTTATGTTAGTGGAAAAATTGTTAATGTTTGATTGATTAGCTATTTTAGGATGTATGATGCGATATGAGAAAAATATGTTTGGATGAGAAAAATATTTAATGAAATTTAAAAAAATAGAGTTAGTATTTTATAAAAATATTTAAGCTAATAAATAACTATCTTTCCTAATTATTAAAAATATATCAAATATTAAAAATATCCAATAATTGTTTATTAATGCGCAAAAGTTATATTTAATGTAAAATGTGTAAAAATGCGATATATGATAAAAAAAGAAAATTAGAATAATTATAATTAATTAATTAATTAAGGTTAAAGGGTGAAAAACTTAATCTGGAGGTGTTAAGATGAAGAGCCCTAGTTCAGATATTGAATTGGGCCCAAAATGCAGATGGGGTATTAAGTAAAATTTTAATTAAAGAGTTTGATTTTTTGAATTCTTATAATTAAAAGTTAATAGAGTATAATACACCAATTAAATTTAATTATCCTAATAATTATATAACTACATTAATTATTTGCCAAAAAATCTAAAGTTAATAATAAAATCACCCATTTTTATGTTTGGACATTTTTTATAGACTAAATTAAACAACTAATAAAATTAATATTGTATGTCCTTTTTTAGAATAATAAAATAACTAAATAGAATGATTAGTAAATTAAATATGAAGGAATTGTTAGACAATATCTATAGCCTAATTTAAACAAGATTTTGTGTAATAAAATAAAATAAAATAGAAATAACAAATGAAAGAAATTGAAGAGATTACCTTTCACGTGACTTTATCTTTATTGCTATCATCAAGTTTTCAAAGCACTAACCAATGGTGGCCATGCCCCTTTTTTCGTTCATAATTATAGTGGTGGTGGCCGCGATTGGAGGGTTGTCGGAGGGACTTCGTGCGTTGGTGTGTGAAAGCTTCACCGAAACATCGTTGTGAAATTTGTGTATGGTTGATGGAAAAATTGTTGATGAATTCTGGATCGTAAAAATGTATACAGTCTAAAAATTGGCTTCCGAAAAAGTTAGTAAATAATATAATTTTTAAAATAAAAACCATCAATAATCATCATGTGGTAAAAAAAATAGAAAAGCTAAAAACGAAAATAAAATTGGGGGGCCTCATATGAAATCATCGGTCCAAAGAAAGTCGTTGTTTGTAAATGTGTAGAAAATTATGAAAGAGAAAAAAGTGTATTGTTCTTAGGTTGTTGTCTGATATAGTCAACAACTCTCGAATAAACCAAAAATAATTGTAAAAACAAGTTAGCAAGTTTGGATAGTGTTGGAAATTGTCGATACGGTGGAAATTGTGAATATTTCTGGATGTCCTCTAAATGTGAAAATATGACCCTATTTATAGACTGTCAAAATCAGGTTAAAGAGCAAAAAAGGAAATAATATAAATCAGATCTTTCTTGGTCAACAAGCTGACCAATCAGAAGTTGATTATGACACAAATTGACGCAGATTAACCAATAAGAAACAGTTATCTCGAAAAGGAAATATTTTTAGTATTTATTATGATTTTTGCACTCAATTTTGATAAAAAATGCATAAAATCAAATAAATAATTATTTTTAAAAATGCCATAATTAAAAATACGAAAATAATATTTAAATAATAAAAAAACATGATTTTTGTGATTTTGAAAATAATTAGAAAATAGTTAGTAACAAAAAATATCCAAAGTGCACTAATTGAGATTGATCTATTTTTATCATAATTTTGAAGATTGAAAATTGATTGAATATTTGGTGCATAATTTGGTGAACAAGATTTAGAATCTAGCCTTGTTTATGACTATTCTAAATATTGAGATTAATTTGAAAGTATTAATTTATAAGGTATTTTGACTATTTTTTAAAAATAAAATAATGATTTTAATAAAAAATAATATTTTTAAATATAATAAATAAATAAATACGAAAATAGTAACAAAATTAGATTTTTATGGTTAGAAATAATTGAAAATGAAAGTAAAGTTAGTAATAATAAACAACAAAAATATCTAAAGTGCACCAAGTGAGATTCGAACCCGTGACCTTCTGCTTACAAGTCTTTCTCCCTTACCAAATGTGCTATGTTACTTAATTGAAATAAAAAGCCAATTGAAAGTATATGAAGGTGAATAATTATTTGTTATTTTTAAAAATACAAATAATTATTATATTTTTAAACAAACTTGAAAGCGGATATTTATTAAAAGCCCCAAAATGTTAATGTAATTTAACCAAAGGAATCTTTCACCATGTAAAATTCAAGTTCGAAAATAAATTTGACGGTAGCACTAAGACGGACAAATTTAGGGTATGACAGCTGCCTCTATTTAATAACTGTTCGATTGAATGTCACAGGAATGCGTAGGTCTTTGTTCATTCGAATCAGAGATTTATTAAATAATGGAAGACCCCAAAAATTGACCAAAGGTTTGCTAGATAGGGTTACACTGATATAGCATACCCCCAAGAGTTGGATAGATGAGGTTACGCTGATATAGCATACTATGATACGATGGGAGAACTGACTTGGGATGTTTTGCGTTTGATCGTAAATGTTGCGATTAGCAAGAGTCGCCACCGACTTTTCTTTTATCCAAAAGGAAAGACTGAAAAGAACAAGAAAGACCTTTGAAATTATTTCTTGAGTTCGGGGGTAGATTATGAAAAGGGAAGGTATTAGCACCCTTTTCATCCATAGTTATTAATGGGCTCTTAGTTGCCTGCTAGATCACTTGCTTTTGTTTGAAAATGTGCTTTGTGTGGTTTTTTGAAAGTATTTTGAAAAGGCGCCTTTGTTTAGGCAAACTTTGTAATAGTTCTCGTTTGTAAGAACGTATACAAAGTGTTGGGCTTTTGAAAATATTTCATGTTTGAAAAGTGTTTTGAAAGTTTGTTTTGAAAGTGTTTTGAAAGTGTTTGTTTTGAAAGTGTTGGTGTTTGTTTTGAAAGTGTTGGTGTTTTTTTTGAAAATTAGCAAAGGTGTTTGTTTTTGAAAATGAGAAAGCAACTAGGAACAATCTACCTACTCAAAAGTCTTTGTTCATTTCTTCCTTTCCTTTGATATTGCTATCTTACCATTGATTTAGTAAGAAGCCTTATCTTTGGATGTAAAGGGACAGGCGTGGGTCATCGTATAGTCATGATAGCAATGCTGTGAGATATCTTAGCATTTTTCTTTGAGGGACTAAGATCATTTTGAAAGGCAACATTTTGTAGCGTCATCGAGGGACTATGATCTTATATTTTTGATTGCTTTTTGCTAAGATATCCCACATGCATAACATGACCATTTTTGTAAGGCAACAAAGTAGAATTACCCTAAGGATGTAAGTGTGCAAGTGTGTTTAATTTACATGCATTGTTTATCTTGAATTAGGGTTTGCTACTTGTTGGTTTTAGTCTTTCCATACAAACCCTAATTACTAACATTTATATAAAGCGATAAATTGCGGAAAGTAAAATTATTAAGCTATTACATCATTAGGGGATGGGGTATGCAAATTTACAAATGGGGATTTTGCAAGAAAAATTAAACCTAATTATCTATTACAACCATATTGAATATTATACAAGAATTGAAAAGAAAATAATGCAAGAATGTAAATGGAAAAAGAAATGGTTTTTGTTTGGTTTTAATGAAAGGGTTTAGTCTTTACCTAATTAAAGAGAATGATTAAATAAAATTAAATAAAATTAAACTTAAACTAATTAAAAAAAATTAAATTTGAAATATTTTTTAGGTTTTTTATGAAAAGGTTTTAACTTAATAAAAATAATATGAAAATTAATTAATTAAAAGAAACCTAAGTTCTAAATTAATTTAAAATGAAAAAAAAAGAAAAAATAATAATTAAACCTAAATCTAAATATTTATTTATTAAAAGGAAAATTAAATTGTTAAGAAATTATTTTGTTCTTTTTGTCTTTATAAAGAAAATAAAATATAAATGTGAAAATAATAAATAAAAATATTTTGGATTTTTTTTATTAATAAATAATAATAATAATAATAATAATGGTAATAAAAAATAATAAAAGAAAACTGAAATAAAATAAAATAAGAAAAAGAAAATAAAAATGAAATAATAAAAAAAGTTGGGCCAGATGTGCAAAAGTAAGGCAGGGATTAGAAGAAGCAAAAAATGGAAGTCCCATTGTTGGAGGTCCAGCGCTGGCTGTTTGAAGCAAAAAAGAAGGAAAATATGAAAGAAAAAAAAACAAAACAAAAGGTAGTGTTGGATGTTGAACCCATGACCACTAACACACATGCGCGCTACCTTTGCCACTGGGGTGGTTGTACATCCGGTAACATAAACAAAACAATAAATACATAACACAAGTTAAGTCCTGAATATGACTTCATCTTCAACCTCCAGCCTGAACATATGTAACTTCACCATTTCTCAACGAAATGGAAATATGAAAACATGAAAGTTGCTCCATTTTCCATACGAATCCAACCATATAAATATCATAAACTATAAATCAAAGATGAATGAGAATTTATAAAAGTACCAAATTCTAACCTAATTATTTTCAGAGATTCAAACCTAAAATTCTCTAAGCTCAATCAATATAAATAAAATCTATGGACACATACAGTTTCAGGGCAATGATGTCTACATTTTATCTTCACAAATGCAAGCCTAACAATGCCTAAATGAAAAGATAGAAGTTCATAAAATGTACCTCAAAACTGGAAATCGTGAAATGCAAATGAGCTTGATTCAAGGTGCTGCAATGATCATGTTAGCTTCCTCAAGTTCCCAGGAAGCTAATGCAATGATTAGCTTGAGCAATGGATGGCTGGAATGGCTTGAAGAAGTTAACTTGCAATGCTTTGTTTTTGGTTATGGATTTTGATGCAAATGGTGTTACAATTATGAAACAGGGACAAGGATAGGTTATATTTTATGTATAGGAGCTTTAGGAACCAAAAGGCCAAGAAACACACGAGTAGATTCTGAGTTTCAAGTTCAAAGTCAGAAATTATGCATCAATAGAGTTTTTCGACAATTTCTGGCTTGAGGGAGTTTGGGAGAATTTCAGGGTGCTTAAGATCGTGTCTTAGCTCACAAATAGTGCCTCTATTTATAAGCAACAAGTTTGGAGGCTTGTATCTGATCAGAATTCAAAATCACATGTTTAAGCTCAACATGTGATTTTTTGAGAAATCAAGTTTCACTGTCTTGTGTACTTGCTATTGTAGAGTGGTTATGCTTTAAACAAACTTGCTTCTGACTTTGTAGATGGAGTGTGATTATAGGGAACAAGTTAGAGGCTCAACAATTGACTTTATGCATAAAGCTTACTTTTCAAGAATGACGTTGTTAACTTTCTTACCAAAATGGCAATTTAAATTGGATAATGCTTAAACCACTTGGATTATAGCTCAAAAGTTTGTGTGATCTATTAATGATGGATAGATACACAAGTTAGAAGGCCTGCAAAGCAATATTATGCAGCCTAACATTGAAATTTAATTATGTGTTCATCAAGAAATGACTTGTAATTCAAGAATGAAACCCTAACTTCTTGCCTTCGATTCTCCTTGCTAAAATATGATCTCAATGAGTTCTTGGACATTTTGGAAATATTTTAACATCCTATACAACCTCTATGTTGGACATTTTTGAAGATTCATCTTGGAACTATGTGAAAATTGCGATGAATTTAGGTCAAAATCCTGCCTAAACTAGGGCAAAATTTCACTAAGTTTTTCAAGTTTCATGAACATGTCTTCTTAAAATCATAACTTTAAATCCATGAATTTCTAGAAAAAGTTGTGTTCTAAAATGTTTTAGATATCATTGACATCTACAACTTTCATGTTGAAAGTTTCCTTTGAATCATCTTGCATCGTGGTGGAAATTTGGCTAAAAGTTATGAAAAAAATGTGAATTTCCAACACTTAGAAAAATTTCTAAGTTTAGAAATTTTGACTTTTCTAAATGAAATCTTGACTTTTTGATTTATTGATGAAAAAGTTTCATATTTTGACATGTCTTCATGAATTGTAACCTTTGAATCTTGATTTTGATCAAAAAGTCAAAGTTTGACTTTTCAGTGCACATTTGACTTTTCATTAGTTGACTGAAATTCATTTGTCAATCAATTAATCTTGAGAGATGTTTTGAGCCATTCCATTAGGTCAAAATGAAGTATTTGAAACCTTGAGATCATAACTTAAACCAATCAATCATTTTCTAGGTCAAAAATCAGAAATTACACCTTCTCAATCAAAACCCTAATTTTGACCATTTTGCCCTTTTGATGATCTGATCAAATTTCTTGAGGAATTATGATCCAAACTTGATCAAATTACATATATGAGTTCATAATGTTTATATGGATAAAAAATTATGAAGTTTCACTGTAAATTGACCATAATTGACTTTTTCTCCAATACAGTTGATTTTAGGTCAACTGATCAATTGACTGAGCAAAAATGTGATCCAAGACTTGAAACTTGACATGATCAAACTTGAGAGTCCAAAATGATCCATGAAATTCATATGGGGCATTAAAAGTCCATTTCTTCTTGTGCAAACTCAAACCCTAATTTTCAGTCATCAGTGTTTGAGGAGGTGTCTTGAGCTGATCAACCCTTGTGCAGTCTTGAATCACAGGAGATCTTGTGAGAGATTACTTGAGAAATGAGAGAGAAAACTTTGGGGTACAATACACACCCTCAAGAGTTTTGAATAGAATAGGCAAAGATGATGATGTATTACTTTACCAAGATTTGAGACAGATAATCTTGAGCTCGAGAGATCAATCTCGTATGTCTTGGTTTTGCTTTAGCTTGTTCATCCATTGGGGGGGGGGGGATGAACAACACTTGATGGTGCATGGCTGCTTGAAGACTGAGGCCATGGGTTATGCTCACATATTTCTACATGATGTCTTTAGGCGATAAGCTGGATTTTGTATTTTCGAGCATTGCTGCATGAAGTCTGAGGCAATCAGCTAAACTTTGTTTTCTCTCGAGCATCGCTTCATGAAGTCTGAGGTGATGATCTGTGTTACATAATAAGGAAACAAATTGTTGCATAAAGTCTTAGGCAATGGTTTTGGTTCATAAATCGCTGCGTGAAGTCTAAGGCGATAAGTTAGATTTTGTTTTTTAGAGCATCGATGCATGAAGTCTGAGGCGATGATCTGTGTCACGGAATAAGGGAACACACTGCTGCATGAAGACTTAGGCAATGGGTTAGGTTCACAAATTGCTGCGTGAAGTCTGAGACGATAGGCTAGATTTTGTTTTCGAACATCGCTGCATGTCGTCTTAGGCGATGGATGGTGTTACAAGATAAAGAAGCACATTGTTGCACGACATCTTAGGAAATTATCTTTATTATGGAACAAGGAACCGCACTGCTGCGCGATGCCTTAGACAATGGGTTTAATGAGAAGAGTACATTGAGGTTTAGAGGAAATGTACCAAGTCTGTAGAATACATTACGGCTTAGAGGCAATGTACTGAGTTTTGCGAATACATTGAGGCTTAGAGGCAATGTACCAAGCTAGGAGAGTACATTGAGGCTTAAAGGCAATGTACCGAGCTAGGAGAGTACATTGAGGCTTAGAGGAAATGTACTGAGTTTTGAGAATACATTGCGGCTTAGAGGCAATATACTGAGTTTTGAGAATATATTGCAGCTTAGAGACAATGTACTGAGTTTTGTGAATACATTGCGGCTTAGAGGCAATGTACTGAGTTTTGAGAATACATTGCAGATTAGAGGCAATGTACCGAGTTTTGAGATTGCATTGTGGCTTATAGGCAATGTACTGAGTTTTGTGAATACATTGCAGCTTAGAGGCAATGTACTGAGTTTTGAGAATACATTGCGGCTTAGAGGAAATATACTGAGTTTTGAGAATACATTGCGGCTTAGAGGCAATATACTAGGTTTTGAGAATACATTGTGTCTTAGAGGCAATGTACTGAGTTTTGAGAATACATTGCGGCTTAGAGGCAATGTATTGAGCTTTGCGAATACATTGCGGCTTAGAGGCAATGTACTGAGTTTTGATAATACATTACGACTTAGGGGAAATGTACTAAGTTTTGAGAATACATTGCAGCTTAGAGGCAATGTACTGAGTTTTGCAAATACATTGTGGCTTAGAGGCAATGTACTAAGTTTTGAGAATAAATTGCGGCTTAGAGGCAATGTACTGAGTTTTGAGAATACATTGTGGCTTAGAGGCAATGTACTGAGTTTTGTGAATACATTTCGGCTTAGAGGAAATGTACTGAGTTTTACGAATTCATTGCAACTTAGAGGCAATGTACTGAGTTTTGCGAATATATTGCGACTTAGAGGAAATGTACGGAGTTTTGAGAATACATTATGGCTTAGAGGCAATGTACTGAGTTTTGAGAATAAATTGCGGCTTAGGGGCAATGTACTGGATTTTGCTAATACATTGCGGCTTAGAGGCAATGTACTGAGTTTTGCAAATACGTTGCGGCTTAGAGGAAATGTACTGAGCTTTGCTAATACATTGCAGCTTAGAGGCAATATACTGAGTTTTGAGAATACATTGCGGCTTAGAGGCAATGTACTGAGTTTTGAGAATACATTGCGGCTTAGAGGAAATGTACTGAGTTTTGTGAATACATTGTGGCTTACAGGAAATGTACTGAGTTTTGAGAATACATTACGGCTAAGAGGCAATGTATTGAGTTTTGAGAATACATTGTTGCTTTGAGGCAATGTACTGAGTTTTGCGAATACATTACGGCTTAGAGGCAATGTATTGAGTTTTACGAAACATTGCGACTTAGAGGAAATGTACTGAGCTTTGCGAATACATTGCGGCTTAGAGGCAATGTACTGATTTTTTAGAATACATTACGACTTAGAGGCAATGTAATGAGTTTTGAGAATACATTGCGGCTTAGAGGCAATGTACTGAGTTTTGAGAATACATTGCGTCTTAGAAGCAATGTACTGAGTTTTGCGAATACATTGCAGCTTAGAGGCAATGTATTAAGTTTTGAGAATACATTGCGGATTAAAGGCAATGTACCGAGTTTTGAGAATACATTGCGGCTTAAAAGCAATGTACCGAGTTTCGTTCATTACTGCATAGAGACTTAGGTGATTGGATGAACGCGTCACGACATGGAGACTCAGATGACAAGTTGAATCGTAGGAGAAGTGTTTTGTTGATTGACCCTTAGACGATTGAATCGAGGGTGAGGTTATTTGTTTGTTGTGTGATATAGGCGTATGCTGCCTGATACCGGGATGGAACCCTGAGTGTGTGTATTGAATGTTTGTATATGTATGGAACCCTGTTTGCATATTCGCTGAGTGTGTATGCCCTAAGTAGTTTGAAAATGTTTTTGATAATTCTCTTTTGTTAAACCACTGGTCTTGAGTTATCAATCCCTCAACATGATGAATTGGTGTGGACATGATGAAGAGTGTCTTGACATTTATATCGTAGGCGCAGGTGTGCGTGTGGATGTGGGCGCACGCGTAGACGTGGACGTAGGTGTAGGCGTGGTCGTAGAAATAGGCGTGGATGTGGGCGTGGATATGAATCATATGTAAGCTACCTAGTGAGATTTTGGTAGCGGCACCTTTGACGATTGCGTTCGTTGTCAACCGAGGTAGCTATAGCAAGGTGAATGGATAATGCTGAGCTTGTATTTGAATTTGAGTTTGTCTTAGCTGGTAGTCATGCCTTGAGATTTTTCCGCATTTTTCTATGGGTATGTATGATTGAATGTAATGTATGCATGTTTGATATGATTATGCTTGATGTATACATAATATATGGTATGTATACTTGATATGATAATGTTATGAATTAAAATGATGCGATGATTGATAAATTCAATGGCCTTGTTATTTGAACTGCAAAACCAATGCTTAAGGCAGACTATCAGCCAAGGTTTATTTTTGCTGCGAAGCCATGCCAATTAGGGGCTGGGCTTTTGAAAAGGCGTGCCAGACGGGAACTGGGCTTTGCACCAATATCCATATGATTGCTTGAATAGTATCAACTTGGTGGCTTGGAAAGGTGAAATAGATAGCAAGGTTGCAAATATTGGTAAGGTTACCTAGAGACATTTAACTGGAAAGTGTGAGGCTGATCACGACTTGGATGGTGAATGCATGATGTTGCTCATGCTTCATATGGCTACCTATGAATGAATAGTGGATGAGGTTGCGTGAGGCTGCTCACGTCTTTTGTGAAACACAGATAAGAAAAAGTGTGAGGCTGTTCACGTCTTGGGTAGTTGTACGAAGAATGCTTGTATGACAGACTCACAGAGAGGGATAGTTGAGGAGATGTTGGAGATTGCAATAGTGACTCCCCTAGAAATTGACTCTGGATTTTTACGGAGTCCTAAATCTCGGCCTATGATATGTTATGTATGCATGTAGATGCAAGTGTTAATGCGTAGAATGACTGACCAATGCATGTAATGGGTGACTTGGATATGCGTTGTTGAAATTTTGACACGCTAATGAGAATTGGGCTTTTTGTTATATCCATGTTGTCGGAATTCGTCATCCAGATGAGATGATAAGTATAGCTTGATTTTGGATCACAATATCTTAATGAATGTATGCTAATGATTTATGCAGACTTATGCTTTATGATTATGACTCGCCTGATTGGTTGAATGGTGCCCCCGTGATGGGTCGTTGATAATTAAGCGTAGAGGTTATACTATGTAACAAGGTTACTTGTCACATGATGGTTGATGTTATGCTATCATGATTTCCTGATACTTGATTTGAACTTTTAAGATTGCTGATGTAGGAGAAAGATCCATTGGAGATTATGAAAGTGCACAGAGAGCTTGCTTTTTGTGGCATGTCTTTCCCTAATTTGTTAGTAGGGTCTTGTAAGAGATTCTCATGGATATGATCTTGGAAATAGTTTGATGATAATGTGGATGACCCCACTATTTTTCATTATGCCCCTGATCAAACGGATCTTGAAAATGTTTGGCTTTGATAAAACATTTTGAATCAACTCCTTTTGATCGAGCCTCGCAGTGGTTTGCTACGACATTCAAAGTTTGAAAAGATGTGCCCCCAATGTTCATGGTCTGGAGAAAGTACCCTTAGATCTCACCATGAACTTGACATAGATTACCCCATATGTTTGGAGCTTGAAGAGTTTGTACTTTGAAGTTGCTCGAAGAATTTGGACCCTACATGCGGTAGGATGAACCTGATATGCTTTGCCTCAACATTTGAATCTTGGAAGATTGCCCCTTGAATCAAAGCCTTGAGATATTTATGTAAATGAGGGAACCGAGTCATACTCTATTATGATATAACTTGATTAAGGAATGTTCCTTCGAAAGGTATGCCCCCATGATCATTAGTATTTGCCCCTGTATATAGGGATCCTTTTAGATTCTTTACCCCTAATTAGAAGCTTCTTGGAAATGTTGCCTTTGATCATACCAATTTTGAAATCTCCTTGATGCAAAGTATTGATTCGTAGTTAAATTGTACATTTTGAAAAAGTAATTTCGTTTGATGCACGTGTAAGATCTTGAAATCGAAATTGATTATTTGAAAAGAAATGGAAGATTAGAAGATGGATATTCGAAGAAGCGAAGTGATAAATTTAACAAACGTAGGACTGTGGATAAAAGAGGTGTCTGACCGAGTTTCCGATATGGATGCTAACTCTTCTGGGGAGGACAAAATTAAATGGTATCTGGATTGGTTTCAGGTTCCATAGCAACTCTCTGGGGATAGCAACCTTGACTACACTTTACCGAAGACGAGAATCTTTCCGGGGATTTGCAGTAATCGGAGAAACGAACTTTGTTGGGGAAATAAACCCTGTTGGGGAAATAAACCCTGCTGAGAAAATGAGCCCTACTGGTGAAGAGAATTCTGTAGGGGATAATGTTGGAGAAATAAACTCTACTAGAGGATTAAATTCATGTGAACAATGTCTAGGAAATTAACTCTGATGAGGATTGGAATTTCGTAGGCTGTGCGGAGGAAGTTTCCACTGTATGTGGGAAAAATGATCAAACTCCTTTATCCACTAGGGGTCTGCTGGGGAGTATGGTTGTGTTAATAGATGGAAGGGGCCTAAATTTCTATCTGAGGACATATTAGACTCTCTAAGGAATGTATCTCCGTCGGGGATGAGCTTGTGCGGGTAGCTCTGTGGGGATTTTTTATGAGGATTTGTGGATGACTTGAACGTTATCTTAACTCCTAGAGTCTTTAGTAAATGCTGATCCCTGTTTTTATTCATATATTTGTTAACAACAATTATATTCATATGCATATGTTCATTCAATTTAATGATTGGAAGTTTTTGCAAAGAAAACAGAAAAAGTAAAACAAATTTGAATTTTGAAATTGTATTTATATTGAAAGTTTGCCTATAAACAGACGATTTTGTACAAAGGAGACAGAAATCCTAATAAGAGGAAATAGTCGTAAAAGGAAAAGGGTACAAAGAAAAACAAAGAAAGACAACTATGTGGAAACAATCTCACTGGGTTTTAACTCTTCTATTTCCCCTATGTCTTCAAGCATCTCACCCCTCACTGTTGGAAGAAGCTGATTGAGTTGATATGTGCTGTTTGAACTTGACATTGATAATGAAGCTTGTTGTATGTAGGTGATCCAACGGGACACAGTCGTACGCCTTAATCCCTAACTTTTTCTGGACCTCCCTTTCATATTTTCAGTCCACCGGGATACCCTTTTTTTCCTAAGCCGCCTTTTTCAGGTTTTCGACTTGTCAGGTGTACAATCTTTATATATATCCCTCATTTTTGCCCGAACCCTTTTGGTTCGCTGGGATGCCTTTATTTTTTCCTATGCCAGTCAACGTAGCGGATATCTTTCATGTGTAGTATCTTTTGAGTATGTCCGCGTTCACAGGGTGCGGAAAATCTTCACCGCCCATGGTGGTAAGTATCATTACACTGCCAGAAAATATTTTCTTGATTACAAATGGCCCTTCGTAGGTGGGAGTCCATTTTCCCCTGGGATCACCTTGTGGCAGGATGATGCGTTTTATTACGAAGTCACCAGCCTGATATACTCGGTGCTTGACTTTCTTGTCGAAGGCTTTGATCATACGCTTCTGGTAAATCTGACCATGATAAAAAGCAGCAAGTCTTTTCTCGTTGATCAAATTTAGCTGGTCCAACCTAGTCTGAATCCACTCGTCTTCGTCTAAATCTACGTCTTTCATAATCCTTAGAGAGGGAATCTGAATTTCGACAAGTAGGATAACTTCCATACCGTAGACTAGAGTGAATGGGGTTTCCCCAGTTGATTTACGTAATGAAGTGCGATAGCCATGAAGATAAAATGGTAATATCTTTTGCCAATATTTATATATCACTGTCATCTTCTATATAATCTTCTTAATGTTTTTATCGGAGGCTTCTACTGCACCATTCATCTCTGGTCGACACGGAGAAGAATTGTGGTGTTTGATTTTGAACTGCGTGCAAAGTTCCGTGATCATAGTATTGTTGAGATTGGTACCATTTCCTGGGATGATCCTCTCGTAGATGTCATACCGACATATAAGATTATGCTTGACGAACCAAGCCACTACATTCTTGATAACGGAGGAAAATGAGGCTGCTTCGACCCACTTAGTGAAATAGTCAATAGGGACGAGGATGAACCGATGTCCGTTGGAATAAGTAGGCTTAATATCTCCAATCATATCAATGTCCCACATTGCAAATGGCCAAGGAGCAGTCAAGACATACAGTGGAACCAGAGGCACGTGTACTTTGTCAGCATAGATCTGGCATTTGTGACAAGTTGTTGAGTGGTGATGGCAATCAGTTTCCATGGTTGACCAATAATATCCCACTCTTAGAATCTTCTTAGCCATAGTATGTTCACTGGAATAAGCACTGAAGACTGCTTCATGCATAACTTTCATAATTTTTTTAGCTTTCTTCTTGTCCATACAACGAAGCAGAGTCGAATCATGGTTGCACTTGTACAAAATTATGTTGCTCAGGATGAACTTAGTAGATAACCTCCGTAGGAATTTCTTGTCATTGATAGATTCCCCCTCGGGGTACTCTTGAGCCTCGAGGTATCTCTTCACTTCATGAAACCAAGGCTTCTCTTCTACTTTGTCAGTGTCAACTTCGTAACAGTGTGCTGGTTCGTCCAGTCTCTCAATAGTAATTCGAGGAGCCTCATTGTCCCATCTGACTTTGAACATAGATGACATGGTAGCCAATGCATCCACCATCTGATTCTCTTCCCGTGCAATATGTTCAAAAGCGATTTCCTCAAAGTATGGAATTAAGGTCAACACATGCTCTCGGTAAGGAATGAATGGATGCTTCGTATCCCATTCTCCCTTAATATGACTGATTACCAAGTCTGAGTCCCCGTATACATCCAAGAACTTGATTCTCATGTCAATAGCAACTTTGATACCCATGATGCACGCTTCGTATTCAACCATGTTGTTGGTACAGTCAAAGCAAAGTATGGAGGTGAAAGGCGTATGGAAACCTTTAGGAGAGATAATCACAACACCAATTCCATTACCAAGTGCGTTGGAAGCTCCATCGAAAACCATAGTCCATCGGGATCCTAGCTCAGATCCTTCATACGGTCCAGGTTCTTCATAATTTATAACTAGCATAATGTTCTCATCCGAGAACTCGAAATTCATAGATTGGTAGTCGTCTACGGCTTAATGAGCCAAATGATCTGCCAGTGCACTTCCTTTGATTTCTTTTTGAGTGGTGTACTGAATGTCGTATTCTGTTAAGACCATTTTCCATCGGGCTATTCTTCCGGAGAGAGCGGGTTTCTCGAATATGTATTTTATGGGATCCATTTTAGAGATCAAAAAAGTAGTATGAGTCAGCATATACTATCTTAGTCGACGAGCATCCCATCCCAAAGTGCAAAAAGTTTTCTCGAGCAGTGAGTATATTATTTCACAGTCGGTAAACTTTTTACTAAGGTAGTATATTGCATACTCTTTTGAACCAGACTCGTCATGTTGGCCCAGTACACACCCCCATTGATTTTTCTAATACTGTTAAGTACATGATAAGAGGTATTCCTTCAACTAGTGGCATCAGAATCAGAGGTTCTTTGAGGTACTCCTTGATTTTGTCAAAGGTTGTTTGGCAGTCGTCGTTCCACTTCACTACCTGATTTTTCTTCAGCAACTTGAAGATCGACTCACAAGTAACGGTCAAATGAGAAATAAATATGGAAATATAGTTCGTCTTCCTAAGAAACCTCTGACTTCCTTCTCGGTATGGGGAGCTGGCATTTCTTGAATGGTTTTGACCTTGGCGGGATTAACTTTAATACCTTTACCACTAACAACAAAACCTAGGAGTTTACCAGATCTCACCCTAAAAGTGCACTTGTTCGAATTTAACCTTAGCTTATACATTTTCAATCTCTCAAACAACTTGTGTAGATGGTCAAGATGTTCTTATTCAGTCTGAGATCTGGCTATCATGTCGTCGATGTAAACCTCTATCTCATGGTGAATCATGTCATGGAACAAAGCTACCATAGCATGTTGATATGTTGCATCGACGTTCTTTAACCCGAAATGCGTAACCTTTTAGCAGAGTGTGCCCCACTGTGTAACAAAAGTAGTCTTCTCGATGTCTTCAGGTGCCATATTGATCTGATTATAACATGAGAAACTGTCCATGAAGGATAATACCTTGTGTTGAGCGGTGTTGTCAACTAGAACGTCAATATATAGAAGCGGAAAGTCATCCTTGGGGCTTGTCTTGATCAGATCTCTGTAGTCTACACACATATGCACTTTGACATCCTTTTTAGGTATTGGCACCACATTCTTAACCCATTGAGGATAGGATGTAACAACTAAGAAACTTGTGTTGAATTGTTTCATAATCTCAGCCTTGATATTCTCTGATATCTCGGGACGCATGCAACGAACCTTCTGCTTTATCAGAGAACAACCCTCTTTCATCGTTAGATGGTGAACCACAATATCAGTATCAAGCCATGTCATGTCTTCGTACGACCAGGCGAAGATCTCAACATAGTCACGCAACATCTGGATTAACCTGTTCTTGACGGTGTCTTCTAGGTTGGCACCTATCTTGACTTCTTTCTTGTATGCTTCAGTACCCAAGTTTACAACTTCAACTGGCTCTTCATGCGGTTGTATAGCCTTTTCCTCTTGCACTAACAGTCTGGCAAGTTCTCCATATATTTAACAATCTTCCTCACCTTCGTCCTCGGCTTGGTGGATCAGATTTTCAAAGTCATAAGTGGCAATAGCATAATTGTTATCAACGGGATCCAGAGTGGATGTGGATCTACAATTTATTATGTGGGTGTTTGTAAGAACACATAGCTATTTTTGAGAGTGTAATAAATTAAAAAGAAAGACAAAGAGCGCAAAATTTGAATGCAAAAAGTCCAATGTTTTTATTGAATGAAAATATGCTTATGAAATGATAACCCTAACAAACAAACCATTGTGCCCCGGGTAAGACACAAGGCTTAAAGTCATTGCTTAAAATTGCATAACCAAAACTTCGAAAGCGATAAGAAATAGAAAATGGAATTTAATCTTTACTAAAGGAGATTGAGATAAGGTCTTCAGTCTTCCAATTATTGAGCCTATTACCGATGGTAGGAAAGATCCAGTTGTCGAGGTCATAATCATTGTTAGCATCTTCTATATCGTTGACTCCATTATTGCTGATGTGGAATGGTGGTCTTCCAGCACGCGCACGAAGAATAACCCTCTGAGCCTCTTCTTCTACTACAGATCTAGCATCCTTCAATGAAGCCATCCTGGGTGGAACCCTGGTAACCTTGGGAATAGCAGGAACTTCTTCAGTAGCGGTAGGATGGATAACTTTGAAAGTCTAGCAGGGAGTTTCAATGAATTCACAATCCATCTTAACATACCTGAATGAGTTTAAGTGACTCACCATATACTCTTCTTCTCCGCAGACTGTAACAGCCTTTCCTTTCACAGGATACTTCAGCTTTTGGTGTAAGGTTGATGTAACAGCGCCTGGCCCATGAATACAGGGGCATCCGAGTAAACAAGAATAGTTCGGTCGAATAGCTATTACGTATAAGGTAGAATGAAAAACCCGCTAACCTACTTTAATCGGAAGATCCACCTCTCCGTGTACCATTCTCTTTGACCTGTCAAAGGCTCAGACTATAATATCACTGGGTTTCAGCACAACCCCTTCACAATCAAGCCTGTCCAGAGCACCCTTCGGTAGAACATTCAGCGAGGAACCCATATCAACCAATACATGAGCTAAAGTAGTACCCCTGCATTGAATAGAGACATACATGGCCTTGTTATGGTTCCTTCCTTCAGGGGTCAAATCAGCATAAGAAAAGCCTAGCCCATTATCAGTAGTTAGGCTAGCAACATAACTTCCAAATTGATCAGTAGAAATTTCTTGTGGCACGTGAGAAGATTTTAAGAACTTTACTAAAGCCTGAGCATGGGCCTCAGAACACAGTAAAATGGATAACATGAATATCTTGGAGGGAGTCAATCCCAACTGTTCGACAATCTTGTAATCACTTTTGCGGATAATCTTTAGTACCTCCCCCAACTCTTTCCTGGAAGCATCGCCCGTGGTAACTTCTTCAGGTGCCTCAATCTAGGTAGGCTCATTCATTTTTTCTTTTCCCCGAGTCTTAGTAGTTGACTCGGTCATAGTAATTCATACCGGTGTAGCAGCAGTCTTTGGAGAGATTTCTAGAGAGAAAACCCTTATGCTTCTAGTAACCTTACTGGTCCCAACAATATTATGGATGTTGGGATCAGCAACTTCAGTACCTTCATTCTCAACAGTCAATGGCTCTTGCTTTACGCCATGGTAGTAGACGTTAGCTCCATAGTTCCAAGGGACAGCCTTGTCCGAGGAATACAGAATTGGTCTGAGTGAAGTGATTATCAGAGGAGCGATTCCGGGTTCAGCCTTAATTTTCATAGGGCCTTTGGAAATGATCCTTATAGGAGTACTAGAAATTATATATAAGTCTTGAAATAAATTCTCAATAGAAGGAATCTTCTCAACTATAATGATATGGTTGTCTATCAGACGCTGAATACCTTCTTTCAACAACTTGCAGCCATTGGGTTGGGTTGTGCAACAATAACATCTTTCAATATAACCCAAAAATAAATTGGCTTGCAACAAATTCTTCTTAATGATGGAGAGGGGAGTAGTCAATTCATCTATAGTAGAAACATATGAAACATTATCAATAGCATTGATTCCTTTGTCATGCTTTGGCATAGGTGTTGTAATCACATTGGGGGTCTCGGGAGGATCAAACTCAATTTCTTTGTTGTCAATCATGTCCAGAATTTTATTCTTCAAAGCCTAGTAGCTATTGGTGTTGTGCTCGGGGCTATTGGAATGGTACACACATTTTACATTAGGATTATAACAAGGAGAGGAAGTGTTGGGATTCTGAGGAGAATCCCTCAGTGTAATCAGCTCTGCTTTCAGTAAGTGTTGTAATGCCTGAGACAATGGCATGTTGATATTTGTAAACTGTCTTTTGGGTGCCTCTAACCTATGTTGACTGCCCTGTTGTTGTTGTATAGGCGCAGGATTAGAAATTAGTACCTCCCCTATACTGGTTGCAATCACTTCTAGTACGACCCTTCTGGCCATACACAACATTTGTTTCCTTCTTACCATTGAACGTCTTCTTCGCAGTACTTGAAGACATGGCCACTTGAATCTTTCCACTTCTAATATCGCTTTCGACATGTTCTCCTATTAGTACCAATTCGGTAAAACCAGATGAAGATCTTCTGATCAGGTGATTAAAGAAAGGCCCTGTCAAATTTCACATGAACATATCAACTAGCTCCCTATCAGACAGAGGAGGTTGAACTCTTTCAGCCAAATCTCTCCACTTCTGGGCATATTATTTAAATCCTTCATTCGAACCCATATTCATATTCTATAGTTGCACACGAGTTGGTGTAAGGTCAACATTGTATTGGTATTATTTATAAAAGTCAGCAACCAAGTCTTCCCAAGTACGTATATTGGTTCCTTACAGCTAATAGAACCATTCTAGTTATGTCCTAGATAAACTCCTGAAAGAAGTGAACCCATAACTTTCTGTCAGCAGTATGGGGTTTGATCTTCCGGACATAAGACCTTAAATGCAGTTTAGGATAGGAAACACCACCATATTTAGCAAAATTAGGGATCTTGAATTTTTTAGGGATAACAACCCTCGAGATAAGACCCAACTCTTCAAAATCTAGCCCAGGCACCTTCTGGATTTCCATGACATTGAGACGATCTTCCAACTGTTTGTATATGTCATCAGCGGGAGGATATTGCTTATCAGAATAGTCTTTTTCATCAGGAATTTTACCAGAATCAAGGTTGCTTCCCCCTTAAACTTTGATACTTTGGCTGTCTTCTTCTTGATTGTCATCTTCATCAGAGGGAATATCACAGTTCTGACCTTGTTTGGTGGTACCTTTGAATCTTATCCCCATGTTGAGGATACCAGCCAGTTTCCTAGTCTTTTTCTTCTTGGCGATGAGCGCCACCATTTCTTTTTGCCCCTTGGCCAAGTTCAGGAGCGTCACTTGGAATTGGGCGTTTTGAGCTTGAAGGACTTCCACAGTTTCTTCAAGAGCTATCTTTTACTAAAATAAACAGCAAGAAGATGAGAAATCCTGTCTTCGGAAATACCTGTTATGTAATGACATGCATGATATATGGATGTAATATTATCAAGGATATCATAGGGTAAACAAAAGGAAATGTTAGAAGTTGAGTCTAGCTGCAAATTTGAATGAAGAACTTTGCGTCTTTGAACGTCCTTCTATGAGAATCAATATCACCATGTCGAGTGGGTCCTAGTCCTTGGATCAAGCGAAAGTACTTTGATCTTTGATGACATTAGAGGAAAATAAACCCCTTTGCCCCTTTCTAGACATCTAGTTCATAATAAACCTGCATCACACGCCTTTGAGATCCTTGAAATGATCAGTGAAAATGATATGTTATGTGTTGTACCCCAAAATTTTCCCTCCCATATTTCTCAAGACATTGCAAGAATGATCTCCAAGTTGCTCAAGATGGCTCAAGAGTTGGACAGTCAAATCATCTCCTAAGGCAGTCAACCTCAAATTAGGGTTTTGTGTTGCATCAAGGTCCTTGCATCCAAATGACCTCAAGTGCTCCCCAATGTCATAATATGATCTCAAGTTCATCCATGTCAAATTTCAAGCCTTGTAGAGGAAGTTTGGTCAGTTAATTGCTCAAGAGGTCCAAAAATCGACTGTGCTAGGGCAAAAGTCAACTGTGACCTAAATACAGTCAAACTTCAAGATTTTTTTTCAACATTCTCATTTTGAAGGATATTTCATCATTTGATCAAGGGTTGATCATGATTCATCAAGGATTGTCCAAAATTCATCAAGACTCAAAAGTTGCTAAATTAGGGTTTTGCATTAGAAGTCAACTCAACTCTGACCAAGCATAAATTTCTCATACTTTATGAGAAATGAACAATCCAAAGCTCATTTTGAATAAGATGTAGTTTCCTACAATCCATATTCACACCCCAAGATCAAGAAATGCACTCACAAAAAGTTACAAATTTGGACATTATAGGTCATTTTTGAAAGTCAACAAAAACACCTTTTTTTCCAAAGTTTATAACTTGAGCATAAAATATCAAAATGAGATGAGACCAAAAGGGTTGGTTAGAGGACATCTCAAGGTTTCTAAAAAGTCCAAGAACACCTCCAAAAGTTCAAAATTGAAGAAGTTATGCATTGTTGAAGTTGGGCATTTTCCCAAAATTGCCAAAAGTCAACTATCCCCAAAACTTCAAATTTTGTCAAATGGGCCCACTTTTTTCCACTTGATTTGATCTTATCACACTACACACGTGTCCTATCTCCAGTCTTGTATCCATTTATTGATTTTTCTATTTTATTTGATTTTTTTGAATTAATTCATTTTAAATCAATTTAAATCCAAATAAAATCCAAATATTGATCACTTGGAATCTTTTTTATTGATATAGGTCTTAAATATCATCATGGATATAATCAAATCTGAATCAAGCCATATCATGAACAAAAAGGTTGTTTTTGGACAAATTTGGAAGCTTTTTCATGGAGGATCAAATCAAATCCTAAATCATCAATGCATAAGGATTCAAAGCCCAAAACTTGACCTAATTCACTCCATGTTACTTATACAAGGCAAAGGCACGAGCAAAAGGACCTAGAGGCTGCATAATCACCAAAACCAAACTTGAGAAAAACTTGAAAAAGCTTGAAACTGAAATCTGTTTTAGAGGCCAATTCAAAGCAAAATCTCAACACTACTCTCTTGCTGGACATCCACTGAGTCTATAGCAATCAAAAGCAAGGCCATTCACATCCTCAATCGTGCTGTAAGTCTCCTTGAAAACCGCTCTGCATTTGAAATCGCATACTCATATTCTTGCACTTTCTTGGTAAAATCTTTACATGTTCAGGTTTATCGTTCCATTTAGAAACTTTTGGCATTATTTGATTGTGTTTTCATATCCTGTAACCACCTAGCCGATTCTAGGGTTCTTGGTATTCGTTTTTGGGCGTTTTCTCTACAGGTAAAATCAAGACTATTAATGGACATAGATGTGTTCAGGAGGAAGAGACGAGCATGACTGTGGTCGTGGATTGAGTTTTCATGGCCTAGAACGGTTTTTAGGATCAACCTAGGGATTTAGCCGCAGATTCAAATCCACAGGAAAAAGAACCAGGGTTCAGTGGAGAAGATGAAGACGTGTCCCGGTCCAATTGGCCCATTCAAACACTTGGCGCACGTTTTTTAATTTTCTGGCATATTGTTGTACCCCAAAATTTGCCCTCTCATGTTTTCAAAGGTCTTCCTTTACATGGTTGGTCACAAACCCTTGCCTAAGAAAAATAAAGTTTTTTTGAAGATGAACAAAGTGTCTTTCGATTGGCATCTGGGAAAAGTCTTCGATTGGGTATACAAAATCCTTCGATACAGGCTTGACTCACCAGTCTTCGATTGGGCATTTGGCATTCTTCGACCTGGCTTTGATTAGTAAGCTTCGATTAGGTGTTTGGACCTCCTTCGATCAAGCTTTGGTCTGCAAGTCTTCGATTGAGCGCTGGACCTCTTTCGATCAAACTTTGGTCTGTAAGCTTCGATTAAGCGCTGGACCTCCTTCGATCAAGCTTTGGTGTGCAATTCTTCGATTGAGCGCTGGACCTCCTTCGATCAAGCTTTAGTGTGCAATTCTTCGATTGAGCGCTGGACCTCATTCGATCAAGCTTTATTGTGAAAGTCATCGATTGAGCGCTGGACTTCTTCGATCAGGTCAGTTTCACAATGCTTCGACTAGTACTTCAGAGGGTCCTTCGACTGGAACTTCATACTTTACCTCAAACAGAACATCAGAACGAAATGACCTTCGAATGACATTTCAGTGCAGAGTTTCTCTTAATCTAAGATGATCTGGTGAAGGAAGCTCTGAACACTTCAAATCAGAACTTAGACTCATCACAAGGCCAAGGGCTGGTCGAAGTTGTCTAGTAGGGAATGTGCTAAATAGATTCGAATTGGACTATGAAGCTGGAAAAGAAGGCAGATTCGAAGGAATGAAGTAGGCTGGCATGACTAAGCAAAAACACATATCCTAACCTGTCCAGAATACCAAAAGTTCACAATGGCATGTGTCCCTTGCAAATATGCAATCGAAGCAGGGGGAGTCTCAATCGAAGGGGCTGTGACTGGAGTAGTTCGAGTGGGGACTTTGAAGCAATCGAAGAGAGAAAATTCGAAGGGGCAAGTCAGTTTTTGATTTCCATCATATTGGAGGCCCAAACAGCTCATAACAGGCTGACAGTAACGCCTGAAAATAGATTGGCATGTGATTGAATCAAATATAGCAAGTCTTTATGAAAAAATCAAATCAAATCTCTTCATCATAATGGACCAAGATTTGATACACAAATGTTGACCTAATTTCCTTGGCTATATAAACCTCATGCTCATAAACAAATCACACACGAAAAAACCCTTGCAGGCAGACGTGAAAGACACAAAAAAGACACTGAAACTCTGCAAAAAACGGCGCCACAGTCTTGCAAAAAACCTTGAAAAGTGTGGGATCAGGAACCACATTGGAGGAAGATTCAGACCAAAAGAAAGACGCAGCTCTCTTTCCAGCAACCTCCTGAAGCGAGGCCAATCAAAAACCAAGCCTTTCATTACCTCTAACGCGCTGTAAGTCTCCATGACATTTACTCTGAACATGAAATCGAAAACACCCATTCTTGCATCTTTTCTGTAAAATATTGACATATTTGTGATTTTTATTTGATTTAGAATGTTTTGGCATTATCCAATTTAATTTTCATGGCCTCTAACCCCATATATAGAACCTAGGGTTCCTGTTCTTGTTTTTAGGCGTTTATGCCACAGGGAAAATCAATGCAAACCATGGTTATATGGATGACCGGGATGAACAGACGAGTACGTTGGTACTCTTGGATTTCAGTTTCATGGCCTAGGAGAGATGTTTGAACGACCCTAGGAATCCTCCCGCGGATAAAAATCCGCAGGTAAACGAACCAGGCTTTCGTGAGGAAGACGATAACGTGGTTGGGCGTGATTGCTTCATTTGAATCAATTGCGCGTTTTATTTTTATTTTTGGCCAGGCATAATTATTGTTTGTATACAATATTTGTTTTCCATTTAACTAACGAATGAAGCAGATTGGTTGGTTGGTGAACGCGTTAGTGCAAGACCCCTTGGGACCTGGATTCGAATCCCAGGTCCACCAAAACTTTGTTGTGTTTTTCCTTCAGGTATTCACATGCAGCGCTTCAGGCAGGGAGTACCATACGTCCTCAGATCTCAACGTGCCAGGTGGTTCCCAGGCATATCCAATGGCTAAGGATGGAGGTTCACCATGAACCTTGGTCAACAAACGTCCAGGTCATCTGAAAGTCAAACGAGGCCTTCGAATTTGGGCCAGGAAATTGCAATTCATACTCCCTTTACGAGCCCAGCACCCCTGAGTTTGTTTCTTTATTTTTCTTTTCACTGTTTTTTACTTTATTATCATAATTGATTAATTAACTAATTAACTCTTTTTTCATAAAAAAATCAGAAACAACAAAAATATTTTTAGTTTAATTTTATTACTTATTTTTGTAAATAAGCCATTAACCAATTAATTTAGTTTTTTAATTAGGTTTAATCTTAGCATTTTTTACAATAAATTAAAATTAACTTAGACTTAGATTTTTTTTATTTCTGATTTTGCTGCCTTAATTAAAATAAAACTCCAAAAAGTATTTTCTTTAATTCCATTATTAATTTAGATTTAATCCTTAATTCAAAAAAGACCAAAAATATGCTTTCTTTAAATAAAAAGGGTCAAAACCCTAAAGGACAATCTGATTCAACTTTTCTCGCGCGTATTATTTTGATCTATATTTGTGTAATTGCTCCGAGGATGTAATAGCTTTAACTTAGGACCTTTATTTACCGCTTTTATTTACTTTCTCGCATTTAATTTTAAGGGTTTGTTTTTGGCGATGTAAATACCCGACGCCTTGTAATAGCTTAGATTTAAATTTCCGCAATTTATTTTCTGCAACCATTAACTGCTAGATGTATGCTAACTAGGCTATGCATGACAAGATTAACTCTTAACCTAAAATCAACAGTAGCTCACCATGACATGCAAAGATAATATAACTGAAAATTGACACACTTGCACATGCCACTCCTAGGGTACGCCTCACTTGGTTGCCTCGAACGTGGTCATTGAGTATAGGAAGTTTTAGAGGTCTTCCTTTTGTCCAAAGATCATAAGTTGCCTCGAAACGGTTGCCTCGGATAAAAATGATCTAAGACATTAGGGTTACCGCTAAGGCATCCTAACATTGCTTTAGTGACCACACATCCCTAAAATCGAATTGACCCGAAAAACTCCAACGACGGTGCTACCTACTCCTCAATAGTGGGATAGCACTGTCTAAAGGACCTTTGCACAGTTTAATTCCTTTTTGAGTAGGTAGACGTTCTTAAGTACTTGCTCTTTTGAAAACAAAAACAAAACTTTTCGCACTTATACTCTCTTCAAAAACAAAACTCTTTTCAAAACCCACAAACACAAATAAAAGCATACTTTTGAAAACATACTGAGCAAGTACCTAAGTGCCCGTGGATAACCACGGATAGAAAGGGTGCTAACACCTTCCCTTTCTATAATCTACCTCCCGAACCCGAGAAACATCTCAAAAAGGAATTTTTCTGTGCTTTTGTCCTTTCCTTGTTGGATAAAATAAAAGACGGTGGGGACTCTTGCTTACCGCGACATTTTGCAAAAACAAACGCAAACGCGAACCAGCATTCCAAAACAGTCAGTTCTATTCCCACCAATCACAGAACTGGCGACTCTGTTGGGGAATTATAAGTGAGGTGTACCTTAGGATTAGATCACTTGTGTTTTCAATTGTATTGCTTTGTATGCTCTTAATTTTGTGGGCTTGTATCGGAGTTCTATAAATCCTAACCCGGATTTGGGAAACATTCATAGATAGCAATACGTTGTGGAAACTGTGCGGGGTATACCGACACGGTTGAAGCAATAGCTATATTAGTGCGACATATTTGTGAGTACCGGTAACCCTTGAGTTAAGTCAAGGAGAGTACGGGGACGCTGAGTGATGTCACTAAGCACTAATGACCTAGAACCTTACTTGACCATCTTGGCCTTTTTTAGGGGTAGTGAGATGACCGACTTTGGTACAGTCCGAAGTTGGTAGATACTCGATACTACACGCATTGAGGATTGTTTTCTTGGAATATTTTGGTCGCTAGTTCAGTGGCTAAACCAAAACAACGAACATAGAAAATAATCCAATGATATTGAGCTCCTTAGAACCCGATTACTATGTATAGGACAGGCTTTGAGCCAACTACACTCAAGAGGGTACTTACCTATGAAACTCCATGCCAGCCTAAACTTAAGGCTATATGTGTGACTTGTGTGCCTTCAAACTTGACCTACTTGCACATTCTTGTTATCTGACAACATGAGTTCCTTGCAGGTTTTGTTTACAGTCCTTATCCAATAATTTAGACTCATTGCACGGTTTACTTACATCACTTCACGCATAGCATACACATCATAACATCATGCCTTAACATTTCTTTAACCATTTCAAGGATCTCGAGGGTTTGTGATGCAGGTTATGGTAAATCAAGTGTCCAACAAGGGGCAAAGGGGATTTATTTTCCTCTAGCCAAGGTTGTCTAGAAATCCGAGCATGATAACTTGAGTCAGGGGCTATGACCCACTCGATATGGTGAGCTTGACTCTTGAAGAAGGACTCTCAGCAACATGAAGCTCCTTCAATCAAGCTACCAGATTCAGATTCTAACAGTTTCTTGTTTACCCCGCGAGATCCTTGAAAACATTGCATACATATATCATACATATCATTGCATAACAGGTCTCCCAGTACAGGTCTCTTATCTTCTTCGTTGTTTATTTCAGCAATCATCATGTCTACTGAACCTTCAACCGAGCAAGCTATCAAGGCCCTCCAGGCCCAGAATGCCCAATTTTAAGAGTTGGTCATGAGCCTAGCTAAGGGTCAGCAGGACCTGAAGACCCTGATTCTGAAAGAGAGGAAGAAGAAGAAAAAGAGGACCATCCTGTTCAACACTGGACGCAGGTTTGGAAACGGGTTGCAGAATGAAGTTGATCTGACCACCTCATCTAGAGGGAAAGACAGTCCACAAGAAAGAAGGGCTCCTAGCCCTATGGTCTCCGACAACGAGATGGACTATGATGAAGAACAGTATCCTCCTGCTGAGGATAAGTACAAACAGCTGGAAGACCGTTTGAGCGCTATGGAAATACAGAAGGTGCCCGATCTGGACTTCGGAGATCTAGGTCTATCCTCTGGGGTGGTGATTCCCCATAAATTCAAGGCACCTGCCTTTGCCAAATACGACGGAGATTCCTGTCCAAAGCTACACCTCTGATCATATGTGAGGAAGATTCAACCCTATACTACTGATAGAAATCTATGGGTTCATTTCTTTCAAGATAGTCTGGCAGGGACTCAACTTGAATGGTTCTGTCAACTGGAAGGAGCTAACATCTGCAACTGGGAGGACCTTGCTGCTGCTTTTTACAAGCAATACCAGTATAATGCCGACCTTGCTCCCACGCGTACTCAGCTTCAGGGTATGTCTATGGGTACAGGCGAAGGCTTTAAGGACTACGCTCAGAAGTGGAGAGATCTTGCTGGAAGAGTCCAACCGCCTCTGTCTGATAGGGAGTTGGTAGACACGTTTCTTGGGACTTTGTATGGTCCCTATTTCAAACACTTGATCAGAAGCTCTTCAGCCGGATTCACCGAGCTAATACTGACCGGCGAAAGGGTCGAAGCTGGCATCAAAAGTGGGAAGATTCAAGAAGCTACACCTTCTGATGCTCAGAAAAATCCCTACAATGGGAAGAAAGAGTCCAATGCTGTGTATGGTCAAAAGGGTCGCCATGACCAACACGTAGGGGCAGTCTTGATCTCTGGTTTTGCGTCTCACCGACAACAGCAAAAGGGAAATCAACGAAAGCCAGATGAGCCTAAAAGGCAATTCACCAACATCAACATGCCATTGTCACAAGCATTGCAGTAGATGTTGAAGATGAATCTGATTACGGTGATAAAACCTCACTCAAACCCCAAGACCTCTTCTCCTAACTACAATCCTAATGCGACATGCACTTATCATTCTGACAGTCCCGGGCATGATACTAACAATTGTTGGGCATTGAAGTACAAGATTCAGAATTTGATTGATGCTGAGGAGATTGAGTTTGGTCCTCCAGAGACTCTAGCATAATCACTGCTCCTACGCCAAATCATTGAGAATGTCTTTGTTTCATTTGAATTTCAAGTTGTAATTTCTTTGTTATTCAAACAATTATCTATTAATGCCAAACTTTGTTTCATTAATGCATTGCATATGTTTGTCTTGATTTGATCCAATCATTTTAATTACATTTAAATTGTGCTTTTTACTCACTTTATAACATTCAACTCTTGCTAAAAGTTATAAGCCTTTAGAGGGAGGATGACGAAACAATGCCATAATCTCATACAGTATGCTTTCGGACAGACCTTGCTGACGATGTACAAGCGTTTCTTTCAAATCCTAAACATTGCAGTTATAAGGAAGATAATCCCTAGTCAACCCCTTCGAGCCAAAGAAGTAGGAGTTTTCTGTTTTAAACACAAATTGAAACCTTTAATTTAAACCTGGGGCAGGGTAGTCTCTCAGATAATTCAAAAAGATGCGCATTGAGGTTGCAAAACTCTCAGTTCATAATACAACGAACGACATCAAAAGCATTCCTCTGGAATCAAAAGACAATGGTGGTTCCTTATCTCATAGGCAGTCAATCTCTCAAAAGAAAAAGCCCACTGAGCCAAAACCTATAAAGGAGGCTTAAGGAAGCTGGGGTATCCCGCTGACTGTAATCTCGAAAACAGAAACAGTCAGGCAAAAGTTGGGGATAATAAATCAAAAGAACGAGGTCATTATAAATCCTCGACAACATGAAAAATGTTGCAAAAAAATGATGATTGCCTTCAAAAATCCAACTTGTGTGAACCATCATCAAAACGTCATTCCAAATTCAAATAGAGTTCGACGCACAATTAACTGAGTTTAGGATTGAAGAACATCACGAAGAGCGGGTGGGTACAAATATACTTTGAGCCTTTATCCTTTGTTTCTTAAACCGTGAACCAAGCCACGTTACAACCCTTCAAAAGTCCTAATTGAAGCATGGGTTAGTTCAAAAGCATACTGTTACAAAAGGTATCCCGACTCCTGTAAGGCTTTGCCCTAAATCTTGTGTTGAATTTGTCTTATAAAACGTTTTCTGCTAAAAAACGCATTTTTCAAAACATCGAGATAAGCATAAACTTAGCATTATTTGAATATCACTGTTTGCATTTGGCTATTTATTTGACAGCGGAGAAATTCACACAACGAATATCCGATGAACGAAAGCCCTCTCAGTGAACAAAATCACTTCAAAAAGGATGACACTTCCATTGACAAATCTCCTATCAACAAGGGGACTTGACATGTCACTATCCAGCACACCTGGGGCAGTCCAGTCAAGATTCCAGGAAATCTCTGAAGAAGTGCAGAGTAACCAGGGGCAAGTCTCCATCTCCATCACTTGGGGCATTGAACATCAATCTCAGTGAAGGGTTACGTACAATTAAACATTTTCCGGGCAGTGCCACAAACACTTGCTACTAGGGGCAATGACAAGTCTCCCCCAAAATCCTTCTCATAGGATGACATCCCAACAAGGGTTTAATCTCTGAAAACCTTTTACCAACTGAATCAACCTCAAGAATCCTCGAGGACTTCCCCCAACGAAGATATCACCTCTCTAGCGGACTGACGACAAGGTTTATTTCCCCAACAACACCAGGATTCCCTAGCTTGGGTTGCCTCTCCGACTACTACAAATCAAAGGACCACAACTCCTCTTCCCCAATAGACTCTGGAAGCTTGTCCCCTGCAAAGCACAAATAAGTCTCCTCAGCCAAATTCAGAGGTTATCCTCACAAGAGTCTAACTGGGTTATCCTCAGCAAGTTGCAACTGAAAGATCATCCCCAGCGAAGTTCTTTCTATCCCCAGCGGAGTTCATTCCTTTCATAGACAGAAATTCAGTTCCCAACAGGATTCACTGTCACCAGCAACAGTAATTCATCCCCAACTGAGTTTTATTTCTCCAAATCAACAGATCTTCTAGCAGGGCATATACTCCCCACAGAGTCATTTCCTCGCCAGTCCATTCCCCAGCGGAATTATTCTCTCCTGCAGGATTATTCTCCCAATCATCTTAGGTCGTTATCTCCAGCGAGTGAAACTCTTTATTCTCCAACAACAGTCAGGGATTTATTTTCCCAAACTCGGACGTACCACAATAGCATTTCATGTTCATACATCATGACGTGCGCATACATATTGCATACAGCATAATATCATTTATTTTGAGAACATCATCATACAATGCATGTCATGCATCATATACGATTAATCATGTACCTTTTCAGGAAAGATGGTTATCATCAACAACTTCCAGCAAGTTCAAGATTAACTTCAGAAACTAAACGGAGTAATTATCTGCACGAGCAAATTCAGCTTTACACGGGTTCGTCATGAAGAAATCTTACACTGTTTTCTCCTAAATGCAGCTTCACACGGGTTTATCCTGAAAAATCCTACACAGGTCCTTTATCATATATTTCCGAATGAAGTTTTACACGAACTCATCCCATAGTAACCTTACCCCGGTTCATCCTGAAGTTTTACACAAACTTATCTCACAGTAACCTTACCTCGGTTCATCCTGAAGTTTTACACAAACTTATCTCACAGTAACCTTACCCCGGTTCATCCTGAAGTTTTACACAAACTTATCTCACAGTAACCTTACCCCGATTCATCCTGAAGTTTTACACAAACTTATCTCACAGTAACCTTACCCCGGTTCATCCTGAAGTTTTACACAAACTTATCTCACAGTAACCTTACCCCGGTTCATCCTGAAGTTTTACAAAAACTTATCTCACAGTAACCTTACCCCGGTTTATCCTGAAGTTTTACACGAACTTATCCCGAAGTAACCCTACACAGGTTCCTCCTTCCCAGATGAAGTTTTACACGGACTCATCATCAAGCAACCCTACACCGGTTCCCTCCTTTCCAGATGCAGTTTTACACGGACTCATCATCAAGAAACCCTACACAGGTTCCCTCTTTCCAAGATAAAGTTTTACACGGACTCGTCATCAGGCAACCCTACACCGGTTCCCTCACTTTCCAAGATGCAGTTTTACATGGACTCATCATCAGGAAACCCTACACAGGTTCCTCCTTTCCAGATGAAGTTTTACACGGACTCATCATGAAGTAACCTTACCCAGGTTCCTTCTCAGTCCAGATATGCAGTTCACCTCCAGAGTTAATTCCCCAGTAGAGTAACGGACAAATGAAGCTCCTAACATTCTATTTCTCTCAGGACAACTATCTCCTCGACCAACCTTCTTAAGTCCCAATTGAATACCTGTAGCAAGCCAGGAAAAATATCTGTGGATGAATGATTGTAGATTAATACCTGTAACAAGCCAAGAAAATTATCTACATGAAGAGATTGAAGATTAACACCTGTAACAAACCAGGAAGACCATCTTTCTTTCTCAGGTATGCAAGTTCTCGCTGAGGAATCTCTTATGCGATCGACACTCCTGCAGATGGCATCTATAAGCCCATCCTCCTACCAACAATCTCCAAATGGCATCTGTAAGCCCATTCCTGGCATCACAATGTTGATACTACACCATGCGAGTGCAAATTTTTGGGCACTCTAGTGTTCAATTATCTTCCACCTTCGGATCACGAAAGGCACGCAAGCCAATCTACATCCTCAGGTTTAATAAAATTGAACAGGGGCAACTGTTGTACCCATAAATTTTCCCTCTCATATTTTCAAAGGTCTTCCTTTACATGGTTGGTCACAAACCCTTGCCTAAGAAAAATAAAGTTTTTTTGAAGATGAACAAAGTGTCTTTCGATTAGCATCTGGGAAAAGTCTTCGATTGGGTATCCAAAATCCTTCGATACAGGCTTGACTCACCAGTCTTCGATTGGGCATTTGGCATTCTTCGACCAGGCTTTGATTAGTAAACTTAGATTAGGTGTTTGGACCTCCTTCGATCAAGCTTTGGTCTGCAAGTCTTCGATTGAGCGTTGGACCTCTTTCGATCAAACTTTGGTCTGTAAGCTTCGATTAAGCACTGGACCTCCTTCGATCAAGCTTTGGTGTGCAATTCTTCGATTGAGCGCTGGACCTCTTTCGATCAAGCTTTGGTGTGCAATTATTCGATTGAGCGCTGGACCTCCTTCGATCAAGCTTTGGTGTGCAAGTCTTCGATTGAGCGCTGGACTCCTTCGATCAGGTCAGTTTCACAATGCTTCGACTAGTACTTCAGAGGGTCCTTCGAATGGAACTTCATACTTTACCTCAAACAGAACATCAGAACGAAATGACCTTCGAATCGCATTTCAGTGCAGAGTTTCTCTTAATCTAAGATGCTCTGGTGAAGGAAGCTCTGAACACTTCAAATCAGAACTTAGACTCATCACAAGGCCAAGGGCTGGTCGAAGTTGTCTAGTAGGGAATGTGCTAAATAGATTCGAATTGGACTATGAAGCTGGCAAAGAAGGCAAATTCGAAGGAATGAAGTAGGCTGGCATGACTAAGCAAAAACACATATCCTAACCTGTCTAGAATACCAAAAGTTCACAATGGCATGTGTCCCTTGCAAATATGCAATCGAATCAGGGGGAGTCTCAATCGAAGGGGCTGTGACTGAAGTAGTTCGAGTGGGGACTTTGCAGCAATCTAAGAGAGAAAATTCGAAGGGGCAAGTCAGTTTTTGATTTCCATCATATTGGAGGCCCAAACATCTCATAACAGGCTGGCAGTAACGCCTGAAAATAGATTGGCATGTGATTGAATCAAATATAGCAAGTCTTTATGAAAAAATCAAATCAAATCTCTTCATCATAATGGACCAAGATTTGATACACAAATGTTGACCTAATTTCCTTGGCTATATAAACCTCATGCTCATAAACAAATCACACACGAAAAAACCCTTGCAGGCAGACGTGAAAGACACAAAAAAGACACTGAAACTCTGCAAAAAACGGCGCCACAGTCTTGCAAAAAACCTTGAAAAGTGTGGGATCAAGAACCACATTGGAGGCAGATTCAGACCAAAAGAAAGACGCAGCTCTCTTGCCAGCAACCTCCTGAAGCGAGGCCAATCAAAAACCAAGCCTTTCATTAACTCTAACACGCTGTAAGTCTCCATGAAATTTGCTCTGAACATGAAATCAAAAACATCCATTCTTGCATCTTTTCTGTAAAATATTGACATATTTGTGATTGTTATTTGATTTAGAATGTTTTGGCATTATCCAATTTAATTTTCATGGCCTCTAACCCCATATATAGAACCTAGGGTTCCTGTTCTTGTTTTTAGGCGTTTATGTCACAGGGAAAATCAATGCAAACCATGGTTATAGGGATGACCGGGATGAACAGACGAGTACGTTGGTACTCTTGGATTTCAGTTTCATGGCCTAGGAGAGATGTTTGAACGACCCTAGGAATCCTCCTGCGGATAAAAATCCGCAGGTAAACGAACCAGGCTTTCGTGAGGAAGACGATAACGTGGCTGGGCGTGATTGGTTCATTTGAATCAATTGCGCTTTTTTTTTTAATTTTTGGCCAGGCATAATTATTGTTTGTATACAATATTTGTTTTCAATTTAACTAACGAATGAAGCAGATTGGCTGGTTGGTGAACGCGTTAGTGCAAGACCCCTTTGGACCTGGATTCGAATCCCAGGTCCACCAAAACTTTGTTGTGTTTTTCCTTCAGGTATTCACATGCAGCGCTTCAGGAAGGGACTACCATACATCCTCAGATCTCAATGTGCCAGGTGGTTCCCAGGCAGATCCAATGGCTAAGGATGGAGGTTCACCATGAAACTTGGTCAACAAACATCCAGGCCATTTGAAAGTCAAACGAGGCCTTCGAATTTGGGCCTGGAAATTGCAATTCATACTCCCTTTACGAGCCCAACACCCCTGAGTTTGTTTCTTTATTTTTCTTTTCACTGTTTTTTACTTTATTATCATAATTGATTAATTAACTAATTAACTCTTTTTTCATAAAAAAATCAGAAACGACAAAAATATTTTTAGTTTAATTTTATTACTTATATTTCTAAATAAACCATTAACCAATTAATTTAGTTTTTTTAATTAGGTTAACCTTAGCATTTTTTACAATAAATTAAAATTAACTTAGACTTAGATTTTTTTTTATTTATGATTTTGCTGCCTTAATTAAAATAAAACTCCAAAAAGTATTTTCTTTAATTCCATTATTAATTTAGATTTAATCCTTAATTCAAGAAAGACCAAAAATATGCTTTCTTTAAATAAAAAGGGTCAAAACCCTAAAGGACAATCTAATTCAACTTTTCTCGCGCGTATTATTTTGATCTATATTTGTGTAATTGCTCCGAGGATGTAATAGCTTTAACTTAGGACCTTTATTTACCGCTTTTATTTACTTTCTCGCATTTAATTTTAAGGGTTTGTTTTTGGCGATGTAAATACCCGACGCCTTGTAATAGCTTAGAATTAAATTTCCACAATTTATTTTCCGCAACCATTAATTGCTAGATGTATGCTAACTAGGCTATGCATGACAAGATTAACTCTTAACCTAAAATCAACAGTAGCTCACCATGACATGCAAAGATAATATAACTGAAAATTGACACACTTGCACATGCCACTCCTAGGGTACGCCTCACTTGGTTGCCTCGAACGTGGTCATTGAGTATAGGAAGTTTTAGAGGTCGTCCTTTTGTCCAAAGATCATAAGTTGCCTCGGATAAAAATGATCTAAGACATTAGGGTTACCGCTAAGGCATCCTAACATTGCTTTAGTGACCACACATCCCTAAAATCGAATTGACCCGAAAAACTCCAACGGCGGTGCTACCTACTCCTCAATAGTGGGATAGCACTGTCTAAAGGACCTTTGCACAGTTTAATTCCTTTTTGAGTAGGTAGACGTTCTTAAGTACTTGCTCTTTTGAAAACAAAAACAAAACTTTTCGCACTTACACTCTCTTCAAAAACAAAACTCTTTTCAAAACCCACAAACACAAAGAAAAGCATACTTTTGAAAACATAGTGAGCAAGTACCTAAGAGCCCGTGGATAACCATGGATAGAAAGGGTGCTAGCACCTTCCCTTTCTATAATCTACCTCCCGAACCTGAGAAACATCTCAAAAAGGAATTTTTCTGTGCTTTTGTCCTTTCCTTGTTGGATAAAATAAAAGACGGTGGCGACTCTTGCTTACCGCGACATTTTGCAAAAACAAACGCAAACGCGAACCAGCATTCCAAAACAATCAGTTCTATTCCCACCGATCACACATATTATTGATGTTTCTCATATACTATTCATTGTTTGTTATACTAACAATTAAGTGCAGTGGTTGAGTTGGTAAGGGCGCTAGTACAAAATCCAATGGGACCTGGGTTCGAATCCCAGGTCCTCCAAAAGCTTTGTATTATTTTGTTTCAGGTATTCAGGCGCGTCTCAGCAAATATGGCACATCATACATCTTCATCCAGATGCCTGCCAGATGGCCCTAGGCCAGATCTAGTGGCCAAGATTGCAAGTCCACCATATTCCCTAGTCAACCGACGCACATGGAATTGCAGAAGTCAACGAGGGCCAACGTTAATGGGCCTTGGAAATTGCCAGTTTCACCTCCTTGCAGGCCCAAAAACCCCCTGAGTATTTCTTTTTATTTTCTTTCTTTATTTTGTTTAATTATTATTTTTATTGTTTAAATCACTAACCAATTAAATTTTCTTTTTCCTCGTAAAATCAAAAACCAAAAAAAATATATTTTATTTATTAAAATTAAATTCATCATTTTATTTTTGTAAATAAATATTAATTCAATTAATTTAGTTTTAATTAGGTATAACTTTAATATTTTTGCAATAATTAAAATTAATTTAAATAATTAAGTTTTTATTAACTTTGATCAATTTTATTTTATTTCCTTAAATATCCAAAAATCCAAAAAATATCTTTTTAATTAATTAATTAAATTATTTATTTAATAATTAATTTAGATCTAATTTCTTTTAATTCAAAAATAACCAAAAAATGCTTTCTTTTCAAAAAGGGGTCAAAACCCTAAAAACTCGCATTCGCTTTAACTTTTCGCACGCGATCTATTTTGCCATATTGATGTATCTGTTTCCCGGGATGTAATAGCTTAAATAGGACTTTATTTTATCGCTTTATTTTATTTTCCGCATTTTAAATTCAAGGGTTGCTTTTGGCGATGTAAATACCCGACGCCTTGTAATAGTTAGATTTAATTTCCGCGAATTTAATTTCCGCAACTCATAAACTGTTAGATGTTTGGTAATAGGGAATGCATGACAAGATCAAATGTATGAACTTAAAATCAACATAGATAACCATTGACATGTACAAAGATAAAATTAACCATTGACAAGATCGAATTTTTCTGTGCTTTTTTCCTTTCCTTGTTGGATAAAATAAAAGACAGTGGTGACTCTTGCTTACCGCGACATTTTGCGAAAACAAACGCAAAACGCGAACCAACATTCCAAAAAACAGTCAGTTCTCTCCCACCGTATCACAGAACTGGCGACTCTGCTGGGGAAAGTTAAAAAGTGAGGTGTACCTTAGGATTAGATCATTGTGTTTTCAATTGTATGCTTTGTATGATTTATATTTGTGGGCTTGTATTGGAGTTACTATAGATCCTAACCCGGATCTGGGGATACCCTTTAGGTAAGTAGCAATAAACTGTGAGGGAACTGTACGGCGTAGACCGATACGGTTGAAGCAGTAGCTACATTGGTGTGGAACTTTAGATTGTACCGATATCCCTTGTGTTGGAACAAGGAGAATATGGGTCATCTAAGGGGTCATTAAGCACCAGTTGACCTTAGAACCTTTAAATTAACCAACTTGGCCATAGAACAGTAGCAGTATGCTACACTCATTGAGACCAAACTCTCGTGATGATTTCGGCCGCAAGAAAAGGTTGCTAAATTAGAATTATGACCGATCGAGGGTGGTCAGTGATATTAAGATCCTCTAGAACCCAGTTACTATTTTTAGGATAGGTTTAAACCAACTGAACTGAAAAAGGGTAGTACCTAAGCTCCTTGCCGGCCTGAAATCTAAGGGCTCTCTGTGTGACTTGTGTGCCTTTACCATGTTTGCTATTTGTGGATACTTGTGGTGTGCTTACTATCATGACATCATGACATCATGACATTGCATACATCTTGCATTGGACTAACCTATTTCAAAGACAGGAGGGGTTCATCTTTGGTCTGTTTTGTAGGTCATCATGATGCCTATGCATAGGAATACCATCCAAATCAACTTTGTCCAGGTTCCCATTGTGCTTAAGGAACTGATTGCAAAGATGCCTGATACTACTTCCTTCCTCAGGAGACATGGTTATCTTCTCAGTTTGGTCACCTCCAAATTGGACGAGCAGATGATGAGTGTTTTGGTCCAATTCTATGATCCATTGTACCATTGTTTTACTTTCCAGGACTACCAGCTGGTTCCCACCTTAGAAGAGTTCTCTGATCTGCTTGGTATCTCTATTCTAGAACAGACCCCGTTTACTGGTTGAGAAAAGATCCTTAGGCCCGAAGAGATTGTTGCAGTGCTTCATTTGACAAAGGATGAGGTAATGGCTAATTGGGAGACTAGAAGTGGAGCAAAGGGATTTCTGACTAAGTTCTTGGTTGGTAAAGCTAACTATTTCTGGGATAGTCTAGACTTCAAGGCATTCGAGGATATTCTGTCTCGTTTGATATATGGCTTGGTATTGTTTCCGAATTCTGACTCCTTCGTTTATGTAAATGCAGTGAAAATCTTCATCTCTCGCAATCCTGTACCCACTCTCTTGGGTGACATCCTTCATCAGCTTTATGCTCGTATTGCCCGAAAGTGGGGACCTTGATGTGCTGTGCTCCGTTATTGGCAAGGTGGTTTATTTCACACCTTCCCAAATCAGTGCTAAAGAATAAAGAAGGCATGGGCTGGGCTTATAGGGTTATGTCTCTCTCCCATAATGATATCATCTGGACTCTCAAGGGTATGGATGAAGAGGCTATCATTGATCGCTGTGGGGAGTATCCCAATGTTCCACTGTTAGGAACCCATGGAGGAATTTCTTACAACCCATGCTTAGCCATACGTCAGTTTGGCGTGCCAGAAGAGAAGGACCTCATGAGATACTAATGCCTAGTATGGTCTTTGATTTTCAAGGGGATAGCGATGAGCAACGTCACAGATTCATAAGGGCTTGGGATAGAGTTCACAGATCTGATCCACACGAGCTAGGCCCAAAGACTTCCCTTCCAATGGAGCCATATCTCAGATGGGTCCGTATCCGTGCCCAAAAGCTGGGTATGCCATATGAAGCTGTCCGGCCTATCATTGTTGAAATTGCTAATGAATAAGGGGTTCTTCCAACCATCCTCCATCCTCATATGCCCATTGATGTTGGGGCACTGAAAAGGTCTTGGATGCAACTGAGGGAGGAACATGATGCTTACCGAGAGAAGTTCAACGAGCAAGAGCAGAAGATCCAGAGGTTGACTAGGCAGTTGGAGAACGAGCGGATTCTCAATGACTATGTCCGCACCGACAAGAAGATACCATGGGAGCACTGATCGTCCTTTGATTGTTTCCTTTCCAGTTTTTATTTACTTTTCAGTATTTCCTTTCATGTAACGCCTTTAGGGCATCAGTTGAACAATTTGAATTCCAAAGTTTTTCTAATAAAGTGTGTTTCCTTTCTGGTTTACAAATTTGAATCTCCCGATTGTCTTTGAAATCATAAATCATATGCATTTCATCCCATGCACTTCATAAACAGGTACCTATTACATGGCTCTTATCTTCTTCGTTGTTTATTTCAGCACTCATCATGTCTGCTGAACCTTTAACTGAGCAAGCCATCAAGGCCCTCCAGGCCCAGAATGCCCAATTCCAAGAGCTGTTCATGAATCTAGCTAAGGGTCAGCAAGATCTGAAGACCCTGATTCTGAAAGAGAAGAAGAAGAAGAAGAAGAGGACAATCCTGTTTAACACAGGGCATAGGTTTGGAAACAGGCTACAGAATGAAGTTGATCTGACCACCTCATCTGGAGGGAAAGATAGTTAAGAGGAAAGGAGGGCTCCTAGCCCTGTGGTCTCTGACAACGAGATGGACTTCGATGAAGAATAATATCCTCCAGCTGAGGACAGATACAAGCAACTGGAAGACCGGTTGAGTGCGATGGAAGTTCAGAAAGTGCTTGGTCTAGATTTTGGTGATCTGGGTCTATCATCTGGGGTGGTAATTCCCCACAAATTCAAGGCACCAGCCTTTGCCAAGTATGACGGAGTTTCTTGTCCGAAGCTGCACCTTCGGTCATATGTGAGGAAGATTCAGCCGTACACCGCTGATAAAAACTTATGGATCCATTTCTTTCAAGATAGTCTCTCAGGGACTCAGCTTGAGTGGTTCTACCAGTTGGACGGGGCCAGTATCCACAGTTGGGAAGATTTCGCTACTGCTTTCTACAGGAAGTACCAGTACAACTCCGACCTCGCTCCCACGCGTACCCAACTCCAGGGTATGTCAATGGGAACGGTCGAAGGATTCAAGGATTATGCTCAGAAGTGGAGGGACCTTGCCGGAAGAGTACAACCACCCTTGGCTGATCGGGAGCTTGTGGATATGTTTCTGGGAACCCTGTCTGATCCATTTTTCAACCACCTGATTGGAAGCTCCTCGTCTGGATTTACAGAGCTAATTATGACCGGTGAGAGGATTGAGGCTGGTAAAATACAAAAGGTTGCCTCATCAAGCACCGAGAAAAAGCCCTTTAAGAAAGAGTCCAGTGCTGTCTACAGTGCGAGAAGACAGAATAGACCTGAACACCGCCAAGCTATTAATGCGATTGTTATTTTAAAACCTGCTGGTGCTCCTCAGTACAACAATCAACAAAAAGACGAGAGACCTTGAAGGCAATTCGCCCGTCTCAACATGACCTTATCTCAGATTCTGCCACAATTACTGAAAACCAATCTGGTGATTCCAAGGGAAGCCCCGAAGAATCCAAATACAACATCACCGAAGTATAACCCTAATGCCCGCTGTGCTTATCACTCTGATAGCCCGGGGCATGATACGGATGATTGTTGGGTTTTGAAGAACAAGGTACAAGACTTGATCAATGCGAAGGAGATTGAGTTTGGAGCACCAAAGAAGCCTAAACAAGATGCAGGGGTGAATGCTATCAAGGATGACGATGATGAAGAGTTTGACATTGACAGTTGGATCTATCCTACTACCGATGGTGGATTAAGCAACTGGATAACGAAGGATTCTATGCCCGTTTCTGTTATCACTCAGTAATGAAACTTTTTGTTTTGAATTAGTAACAGACAATGTTTTAAACTTTATGGCCCGATGTCTTACCCGGGGCACTGTGGCTTCATTTGTGAGGGCTTTATGTGTGTCATTTTCATATATCATTAATAAAAGCATTGGACGTTCTTGCATTTCAAATTTTGCGCTCCTTGTTTTTCTTTATTATATATTGCAAAACAACTATTTTACACACACTCACATATACAGGTCTACATCCACTCTGGATCTTACTGGTAACGACTCTGCTACTGCCAGTTATGACTTTGAAAATCCGATCAACTTAGCCGAAGACGAAGGTGAAGATGATTGCGAAGTGCCTGGTGAACTTGCAAGACTGCTACTCCAAGAAGAGAGGGCCATTCAACCGCACGAAGAGCCGATGGAATCGGTGAATCTGGGTACAGAGATGGACAAGAAAGAGGTCAGGATCGGTTCAAATCTGGAGCTTAGTGTGAAGCAACGGTTAATTCAGATGATGCGTGACTAAGTTGAGATCTTTTCCTGGTCTTACGAAGATATGCTTGGTTTGGATACTGATATTGTGGTTCACTGCCTGCCTACCAAGGAAGACTGTCCTCCAGTAAAACAGAAGGTCCGCCGAATGCGCCCGGAGATGTCTGAGAAGATCAAGGCTGAAGTTATGAAATAGTTTGACGCCGGTTTTCTAGCAGTTACTTCTTACCCTCAGTGGGTGGCCAATGTGGTTCCTGTGCCGAAGAAGGATGGTAAGGTTCAAATGTGTGTTGACTATAGGGATCTGAACAGGGCGAGCCCCAAGGATGATTTCCCTCTACCTCATATCGACGTTCTGGTTGACAACACCGCTCAGCATAAAGTCTTCTCCTTTATGGATGGTTTCTCCGGTTATAATCAAATTAAAATGGCTCCCAAAGACATGGAGAAGACCACCTTTGTTACTCAGTGGGGCACCTTTTGCTACAAGGTCATGCCTTTTGGTCTGAAGAATGCTGGGGCAACGTATCAGCGTGCCATGGTTGCTTTGTTTCATGACATGATCCATCATGAGATTGAAGTATACGTCGACGATATGATTTCAAGGTCCCAGACTAAGGAAGAACACCTTGACCATCTGCAGAAGCTGTTTGACAGGCTGAAGTTGTACAAGCTAAGATTAAACCCGAACAAGTGCACTTTCGGGGTAAGGTATGGTAAACTGCTGGGTTTCGTCGTGAGCGACAAAGGTATTCAAGTGGATCCTGCAAAGGTGAAAGCCATACAGAAGATGCCAGCTCCCAGAACAGAGAAAGAAGTCAGAGGCTTTCTAGGACGACTGAACTATATTGCCCGATTCATCTCGCACTAGACTGCTACTTGTGAGCCAATCTTCAAGCTGCTGAAGAAAGATCAAGTAGTACGTTGGAACGATGAATGCCAGGCCGCTTTTGAAAGGATCAAAGAGTATCTCCAAGAGCCACCCATTCTGATGCCACCAGTTGAAGGGAGACCTCTGATCTTATACTTGACAGTACTCGACAACTCAATGGGGTGTGTGCTGGGTCAGCATGACGAGTCTGGGCGAAAAGAGCATGCAATTTACTACCTTAGCAAAAAGTTTACCGACTGTGAGACCCGATACTCACTGCTTGAGAAAACTTGTTGCGCTTTGGCATGGGCTGCTTGCCGGCTGAGACAATATATGCTGACTCACACTACTCTGTTGATATCAAAGATGGATCCAATCAAGTATATCTTCGAAAAGCCTGCCTTATCCGGAAGAATAGCAAGATGGCAGATGATCTTGACTGAGTATGACATCCAATATACGACCCAAAAAGCAATCAAGGGGAGTTTGTTGGCAGACCATTTGGCACATCAGGCAGTGGATGATTACCAGTCTATGAACTTTGAATTTTCGGATGAGAATATCATGCTACTAACTGACTGTGAGACACCTGGACTGGATGAAGGACCTGAGGAAGGATCCCGATGGTCTATGTACTTTGATGGAGCTTCGAACACTTTGGGTAATGGCATTGGCACCGTGATCATATCTCTTAAAGGCTTCCATACTCCATTTACCGCCCAACTATGTTTCAACTGCACCAACAATATGGCGGAGTATGAAGCGTGCATTATGGGTCTTCGAGCAGCAATTGACCTAAGGATTAAGTTTCTGAGTGTCTTCAGAGATTCCTCTCTCGTGATCAGTCAGATCAAGGGTGAGCGGGATACGAAACACCCTAATCTTATTCCTTACAAGGAGTATGTATTGACGTTGCTTCCCCATTTCGAGGAGATAACCTTTGAACACTTCCCGAGAGAGGAGAATCAGTTGGAGGACGCGTTGGCTACGATGTCTTCTATGTTCAAAGTCAATTGGGACAACGAAGCTCCCCGGATCATCATTGAAAGATTGGACGAACCTGCACATTGCTGTGATCTTGAGACTGAAGAGGTATCGGATAAACCCTGGTTTCATGAGGTGAAGAGATACCTTGAGGCTCAGGAATACCCCGTGGGTGCGTCTGTTAATGACAAGAAGTTTCTGAGGAGGTTCGCGGCGAAGTTCTTCATCAGCAATGACATTCTTTACAAACGTAACCATGATTCAACCTTACTGCGATGTATGGATAAGAATGAAGCAGAAAGGATCATGGAAGAGCTGCATGAAGGTACTTTCGGGACTCATTCCAGTGGACACACCATGGCAAAGAAGATCCTACGGGAAGGATATTATTGGTCCACTATGGAAGCCGACTGTTATAGCCGACTGTTATCAGCATTCTCGGACATGTCACAAGTGCCAAGTCTATGCTGATAAGGTGCACATACCTCCAGTTCCTTTAAATGTCTTGACGGCACCTTGGCCTTTTGCAATGTGGGGCATTGATATGATCAGCGAGATCAGACCTACAGCATCCAACGGGCATCATTTCATCCTGGTAGCAATTGATTACTTTACGAAATGGGTTGAAGCAGCTTCCTTTGCTACTGTAAACAAGAACGTCGTGGCACGGTTTATTCGGCACAATCTGATCTGTCGATACGGTGTACCAGAGAGGATCTTATGGACAATGGTACCAATCTCAACAACAAGACGATCACTGAGCTCTGTGAGCAGTTCAAGATACAGCATCATAACTCTTCTGCCTACCGGTAGAAGATGAATGGGGCTATTGAAGCGGCTAATAAGAACATTAAGAAGATTATGCAGAAGATGACAGTGACATACAAAGACTGGCACGAGATGTTGCCATTTTCTCTTCATGGGTACCGTACCTCAGCGCGGACGTCAACAGGGGCAACACCCTATTCCTTGGTATATGGTATGGAGGCAGTCTTGCCCATTGAAGTTCAGATACCCTCTCTCCGAATCATGAAGGATGCAGGTTTGAGCGAAGATGACTGGGTTCAGGCCCTACTTGATCAGCTAAACCTAATCGACGAAAAGAGACTTACTGCTATTTGTCATGGTCAGACGTACCAAACACGGATGATCAAGGCATTTAACAAGAAAGTTAAACGACAAGAGTATCAAGTTGGGGATCTGGTAATCAAGCGCATTATCTTACCTCAAGGTGATCCTAGGGGAAAATGGACCCCTACTTACGAAGGGCCATTTGTGGTTAAGAACATTTTCTCAGGAGGAGCTATGATTTTAACCACCATGGACGATGACGACCTTCCTCACCCCGTCAATGCAGATATAGTAAAAAGATATTATGCATAATCAAAGACCCGCTAGGTTGACTGGCCTAGGAAAAAATAAGGGCTTTCCGGCGAACCAAAAGGGTTCGGGTAAAAATAAAGGATGAAAAAAAAAAAATTGTACACCCGGCAAGTCGAAAACCTGAAAAGGCGGCTTGGGCAAAAAAGGGTATCCCGGTGGACTGAAAACCCGAAAGGGCGGTCCAGGCAAAAATTAGGGATCAAAGAGTAACACTATGTCTCATTGGATCACCTTGCATCCAGACTTCGGTATCGACTATCAAGCTCGGACGACACTAATCAATCTGATTTACCTTCAACCAGTAGCAAAGTGATGAGATACTCGAGGACATAGAGGCAATAGCAGAGTTGGAACCCAGTGGGATCATTCACATAGCTGTTTTGTTTAGTTTTTCACAAATTGTGTAAATTCTATTATTCGACGGCGTTCTCTTACTAGGACGTCAGCCTCTTGTACAAAAACGCCTATTTACAGGCCAAACTTCAAAATCAATACAATTTATTTTCAAAGAAATTTCAAACTATTTTTCCTTTATCTCTTTTGTTTTGCAAAGAACGTCCAAGGTTCATTTTTGATATATGCATTTGACATTAATTGCTGCTCATAAATATCTACATGCGAAACAAAAGATGAATTACTGGTAATATCAGAAACAGGGGCAATAAGAACTGTCCAAGTTGTACCGTTGTTCTGTCCACCAGGTACAAAGGTAGATTCAGCTGAAGAAAATGGCTAAGATACCTTCACTCCCCGCAGAGTAAGACAGTAATGATAGCTCTCCCCCAGCTGAGACTTGCAACTATGAACAAATCAGCAATACTTTCCCCAAGCAGAGCTGATCTACCATCAACACTAAAAAGACTCGATATCCCCGGCAGTCTTAATATTTCCCAATAGAGTATAAGAATGTTCCCTGACAGAATACAAGATACCCCCCAGTGGAGTCAATATTTCCCCAACGCAGCCTGAAAAAGCTTCCCCAACAGAGTCGAAACATCATCCCCAGTAGACTCTGGAAGTCTATCCCCAGCGGAGTACAAAATAAATCTCCCCAGCCAAGTTCAAAGGATTATCCCCATAAAAGTCTAAAAGGATTATCCCCATCAAGTTGCAACTGAAAGTTCATCCCCAGCGAAGTTCTTTCCTTTCACAAACAGGAATTCAATCCTCAACAGACTCAGTATCACCAATAACGGTAATCCATCCCTAGCGGAGTTTATAAGTGGAATCTTCAGCAGAGCATATCTTCCCCACAAAGTAATCTCCTCATCAGTTTATTCCCCAACGGAGTTCTCTTCTCCTGCAGTTTTATTACCTTCGTTCACCATCTCCAGCGGAAACGAAGAATTCAACTCTATTTCTCCAGCAGCTATCCGGGATTTATTTTCCCCAACTAAAACATTACATTTCCATACATCATGATAGATGCATAAACGCATCATGCCATACAATCTCATTTATGTTGAGAACATCATTGCTTGATCCATCTCATGCATTGCATATGACTGACCTTTACCTTTCAGGAAAGATGCAGTTAAGTTCTCAGCTATGTCAAAGACCTTCTCTGGTCCAGTTGAATCGATTCCTAAAGATTTTTATGATGCAGTTGAAGATATTCCAAGACCTCCTCTGGTCCAGTTAAATCGATTCCTAAAGATTTTTCTGATGCCGATCTAGTTGAAGTTATCCCAAGACCTCGCCTGGTCCAGTTAAATCGATTCCTAAAGATTTTTCTGATGCCAATCCAGTCAAAGAAGACAAGACCTCCTCTAGTCCAGTTAAATCGATTCCTAACGATTTTCCTGATGCCAATCCAGCCAAAGAAGACAAGACCTCCTCTGGTCCAGTTAAATCGATTCCTAAAGATTTTTCTGACGCCAATCCAGTCAAAGAAGACAAGACCTCCTCTGGTCCAGTTAAATCGATTCCTAAAGATTTTCCTGATGCCGATCCAGTTGAAGTTATCCCAAGACCTCGCCTGGTCCAGTTAAATCGATTCCTAAAGATTTTTCTGATGTCGGTCCAATCAAAGGCCTTCTCTGGTCCAGTTAAATCGATTCCTAGAGATTTTCCTGATGCCGATCCAGTTGAAGTTATCCCAAGACCTCCTCTGGTCCAGTTAAATAGGTTCCTAAAGATTTTTCTGATGCCAATCCAGTCAAAGAAGACAAGACCTCCTCTGGTCTAGTTAAATCGATTCCTAAAGATATTTCTGATGCCAATCCAGTCAAAGAAGACAAGACCTCCTCTAGTCCAGTTAAATCGATTCCTAAAGATTTTCCTGATGCCGATCCAGTTGAAGTTATCCCAAGACCTCGCCTGGTCCAGTTAAATCGATTCCTAAAGATTTTTTTGATGCCGGTCCAGTCAAAGGCCTTCTCTGGTCCAGTTAAATCGATTCCTAAAGATTTTCCTGATGGCGATCCAGTTGAAGTTATCCCAAGACCTCCTCTGGTCCAGTTAAATCGATTCCTAAAGATTTTTCTGATGCCAATGCAGTCAAAGAAGACAAGAACTCCTCTGGTCCAGTTAAATCGATTCCTAAAGATTTTTCTGATGCCAATCTAGTCAAAGAAGACAAGACCTCCTCTGGTCCAGTTAAATCGATTCCTAAAGATTTTTCTGATGCCAATCCAGTCAAAGAAGACAAGACCTCCTTTGGTCCAGTTAAATCGATTCCTAAAGATTTTCCTAATGTCGATCCAGTTGAAGATATTCCAAGACCTCCTCTGGTCCAGTTAAATCAATTCCTAAAGATTTTCCTGATGCCAATCCAGTCAAAGAAGACAAGACCTCCTCTGGTCCAGTTAAATCGATTCCTAAAGATTTCTCTGATGCCAATCCAGTCAAAGAAGAAAAGACCTCCTCTGGTCCAGTTAAATTGATTCCTAAAGATTTTCCTGATGCTGATCCAGTTGAAGATATTCCAAGACCTCCTCTGGTCCAGTTAAATCGATTCCTAAAGACTTTTCTATTGCCGATCCAGTCAAAGTCAAATCCAAGACCTCCTCTGGTTCAATCAGATCGCCGATAAGATCTCCCTGATTCGTATTCCAGTTGAAGTTCAGACCACCTACCAACAGTCTCCAAATGGCATCTGTAAGCCCATTCCCAACATCACCAGGCTGATACCACTTCATGCGAGTGCAAATTTCTGGGCACTCTAGTGTTCAATCATCTTCCACCTTCAGATCACAAAAGGCCCGAAAGCCAATCTATATCCTCAGGTTTAAGAAGATTGAACATGGGAAGCTGTTGTACCCCAAAATTTTACCTCCCATATTTCTCAAGACATTGCAAGAATGATCTCCAAGTTGCTCAAGATGGCTCAAGAGTTGGACAGTCAAATCATCTCCTAAGGCAGTCAACCTCAAATTAGGGTTTTGTGTTGCATCAAGGTCCTTGCATAAAAATGACCTCAAGTGCTCCCCAATGTACTAATATGCTCTCAAGTTCATCCATGTCAAATTTCAAGCCTTGCAGAGGAAGTTTGGTCAGTCAATTGCTCAAGAGGTCCAAAAATCGACTGTGCTAGGGCAAAAGTCAACTGTGACCTAAATACAGTCAAACTTCAAGATTTTTTTTCAACATTATCATTTTGAAGGATATTTCATCATTTGATCAAGGGTTGATCATGATTCATCAAGGATTGCCCAAAATTCATCAAGACTCAAAAGTTGCTAAATTAGGGTTTTGTAGGAGAAGTCAACTCAACTCTGACCAAGCATAACTTTCTCATACTTTATGAGAAATGACCCATCCAAATCTCACTTTGAAGAAGATGCAATTTCCTACAATCCATATTCACACCCCAAGATCAATAAATGCACTCACAAAAAGTTACAAATTTGGACATTATAGGTCTTTTTTGAAAGTCAACAAAAACACCTTTTTTTGCCAAAGTATTACAACTTGAGCATAGAATATCAAAATGAGATGAGACCAAAAGGGTTGGTTAGAGGACATCTCAAGGTTTCTAAAAAGTCCAAGAACACCTCCAAAAGTTCAAAATTGAAGAAGTTATGCATTGTTGAAGTTGGGCATTTTTCCAAAATTGCCAAAAGTCAACTATCCCCAAAACTTCAAATTTTGTCAAATAGGCCCACTTTTTCCCACTTGATTTGATCTTATCACACTACACACGTGTCCTATCTTCTGTCTTGTATCCATTTATTGATTTTTCTATTTTATTTGATTTTTTTGAATTAATTCATTTTAAATCAATTTAAATCCAAATAAAATCCAAATATTGATCACTTGGAATCTTTTTGATTGATATAGGTCTTAAATATCATCATAGATATAATCAAATCTGAATCAAGCCATATCATGAACAAAAAGGTGGTTTTTGGACAAATATGGAAGCTTTTTCATGGAGGATCAAATCAAATCCTAAATCATCAATGCATAAGGATTCAAATCCCAAAACTTGACCTAATTCACTCCATGTTACTTATACAAGGCAAAGGCACGAGCAAAAGGACCTAGAGGCTGCATAATCACCAAAACCAAACTTCAGAAAAACTTGAAAAAGCTTGAAACTGAAATCTGTTTTAGAGGCCGATTCAAAGCAAAATCTCATCACTACTCTCTTGCTGGACATCCACTGAGTCTATAACAATCAAAAGCAAGGCCATTCACATCCTCAATCGTGCTGTAAGTCTCCTTGAAAACTGCTCTGCATTTGAAATCGCATACTCATATTCTTGCACTTTCTTGGTAAAATCTTTACATGTTCAGGTTTATCGTTCCATTTAGATGCTTTTGGCATTATTTGATTGTGTTTTCATAGCATGTAACCCCCTAGCGGATTCTAGGGTTCTTGGTATTCGTTTTTGGGCGTTTTCTCTACAGGTAAAATCAAGGCTATTAATGGACATAGATGTGTTCAGGAGGAAGAGACGAGCATGACTGTGGTCGTGGCTTGAGTTTTCATGGCCTAGAACGGTTTTTAGGATCAACCTAGGGATTTAGCTGCAGATTCAAATCCACAGGAAAAAGAACCAGGGTTCAGTGGAGAAGATGAAGACGTGTCCCGGTCCAATTGGCCCATTCAAACACTTGGCGCGCATTTTTTAATTTTCTGGCATATTATTGATGTTTCCCATATAATATTCATTGTTTGTTATACTAACAATTATGTGCAGTGGTTGAGTTGGTAAGGGAGCTAGTACAAAATCCAATGGGACCTGGGTTCGAATCCCAGGTCCTCCAAAAGCTTTGTATTATTTTGTTTCAGGTATTCAGGCACGTCTCAGCAAATATGGCACATCATACATCTTCATCCAAATGCCTGCCAGATGGCCCTAGGCCAGATCTGGTGGCCAAGATTGCAAGTCAACCATATTCCCTAGTCAACCAACGCACATGGAATTGCAGAAGTCAACGAGGGCCAACGTTAATGGGCCTTGGAAATTGCCAGTTTCACCTCCTTGCAGGCCCAAAACCCCCCTGAGTATTTCTTTTTATTTTCTTTCTTTATTTTGTTTAATTATTATTTTTATTGTTTAAATCACTAACCAATTAAATTTCCTTTTTCCTCATAAAATCAAAAACAAAAAAAATATATTTTATTTATTAAAATTAAATTCATCATTTTATTTTTTTAAATAAATATTAATTCAATTAATTTAGTTTTAATTAGGTATAACTTTAATATTTTTGCAATAATTAAAATTAATTTAAATAATTAAGTTTTTATTAACTTTGATCAATTTTATTTTATTTCCTTAAATATCCAAAAATCCAAAAAATATATTTTTAATTAATTAATTTATTTATTTATTTAATAATTAATTTAGATCTAATTTCTTTTAATTCAAAAATAACCAAAAAATGTTTTCTTTTCAAAAAGGGGTCAAAACCCTAAAAACTCGCATTCGCTTTAACTTTTCGCACGCGATCTATTTTGCCATATTGATGTATCTGTTTCCCGGGATGTAATAGTTTAAATAGGACTTTATTTTATCACTTTATTTTATTTTCCGCATTTTAAATTCAAGGGTTGCTTTTGGCGATGTAAATACCCGACGCCTTGTAATAGTTAGATTTAATTTCCGCGAATTTAATTTCCTCAACTCATAAATTGTTAGATGTTTGGTAATAGGGAATGCATGACAAGATCAAATGTATGAACTTAAAATCAACATAGATAACCATTGACATGTACAAAGATAAAATTAACCGAAACAACACACTCGCACATACGCACTCTTAGGGTATACCTCACTTGGTTGCCTTCGAATGTAGTCATTGAGTATAGGAAGTTTTAGAGGTCTCCCTCTTGTCCAAAGATCATAGTTGCCTCGAAACCGTTGCCTCGGAAAAAATGATCTAAGACATTAGGGTTACCACTAAGGCGTCCTAGCATTGCTTTAGTGACCACATGTCCCTTAATCGAATTGACCCTTAAAAATCCAACGACGATGCTACCTACTCATCAATAGTGGGATGGCATTGTCTAAAGGACATTAGTACAAATTAATTCCTTTTTCGAGTAGGTAGATGGTTTTTAACTACTTGCTCTTTCTAAAACAAAACAAAACTTTTCGCACTTACACCTTTCAAACAAAAAACTCCTTTCAAACCCACAAACACAAAGAAAAGAAATTTTTGAAAACACTTTGAGTAAGTACCTAAGAGCTCGTGGATAACCATAGATAGAAAGGGTGCTAACACCTTCCCTTTCTATAATCTACTCCCCGGACCCGAGAAACATCTCAAAAAGGAATTTTTCTGTGCTTTTTTCCTTTCCTTGTTGGACAAAATAAAAGACGGTGGCGACTCTTTCTTACCGCGACATTTTGTGAAAACAAACGCAAAACGCGAACCAGCATTCCAAAAAACAGTCAGTTCTCTCCCACCGTATCATAGTATGATGTCATGATGTCATGTTTGAACAGATAACAAACAAAAAGAAAGCACATAAGAGCCTTAGGTTTAAGACTTGCATGGGGTTCGCAGGTAAGGACCCTCTTGAAGTTCAGTTGGCTCAACTTGTCCTAAGAATAGTAATCGGGTTCTAGGAGTCTAATATCACCGATCTTTCTCGCGGGCATTATTTCAGCAGTGCAACCGACTTGGCACCAAAATATCCCGATATTCGAATCTCAATGAGTGTAGCATCGAGTATCAACCAACTTTGGACTGCACCAAAGTCGGCCATCTCACTACCTTCTAATGGCTAAGTTGGGTCAATTAAGGTTCTAAAGATCAGTTAGTGCTTATGACACCACATAGAAACCTAGTATTCTCCTTGACTGACTCAAGGAACACCAGTACAAACCAAAATGTCACACTAATGTAGCCATCACTTCAACCATATCGGTCTACGCCGTATAGTTTCCATGATCTATAGCTGCTTACCTATGGGTACCCCCAAATTCGGGTGTAGGATTGTTGCAAGAAATAAAAACCTGAGCAACCCTGAAATGTAAAGCAAATAATTCAAACAAAGTAGATAAAATGATTTATCCCTAAGGTAACCCCTCTTTTAGTAGATCTCCAGCAGATTCTCCAGTTTTGTAACACGGTGGGAGAACTGACTTGGTTTTGCGTTTTATCGCAAATGTTGCAGATAATAAGAGTCGTCTCCGACTTCTCTTTTATCCAATAAGGAAAGGGTGAAAAGAATAGGAAAGACCTTGAAGATTTTGAGTTCGGGGGGTAGGTTATGAAAAGGGAAGGTGTTAGCACCCTTTTCATCCGTAGTTATCTACGGGCTCTTAATCGCTAGCTCACTTTTTGAAAATTGCTTTGTGTTGTGTATGTTTGAAAAATATTTTGAAAAGTTGCCAATTGTAAGGCGAGACTTTGTAATGATCCTCGTATCTGTCCTCGAGAATGCGTATAAAGTGTTTATTTGAAAATATTTTGAAAGTGTTTGTATGAAATGTTTTTTTGTTTGTTTTTGTGAGAAAGCGATTAACAACGTTTTACCTACTTAAGGTCTTTCTTGTAATTTTCCTCCTCCTTTAGATAGTGTTGTCCTACCATTAGTTAGTAGGAAGCCCTATCATTGGATGCGAAGGGACATGCGTGGGTCATTGCACAGTCATCGAGGGCAACTGGTAAGGACGTTTTAGCAATTATCATTAAGGGACTAGATCATTTACCGAAAGGCAACGTCGAAGGATCATCAAGGGACTGTGATCTTTATATCGAGGGACTTTTGCTAAAGTGTCCCCATGTTTGAGGGGCATGAATGTTATTTTCTGAAGGCAACAAGGGAGGTTACCCTAGAGGTATGAGTGAGCAAGGTGATTTGTGTTTCAGTTATTTTATCTTTGCATTAGGGTTAGCTATCGTTTGTTTTTAATATTTCCATACAAACCCTAATTACTAAGCAATAAACATAAAAATAATGAAAATTAATAAAGTACGGAAAATAAATGCGGAAAGAAAATCCCAGACTATTACAATGCTTTGGGGCAGTTACATAATAGAAATGCGTAAAATAAACCCTAATTACGATTACATCCCAGAAAACAGTTACATTATCAGAAAAAAATGTGAGAATAATAAACTACGCGAAAAAGTGTAAGAATAGGAAAAGGAAAACGAAAGCATTATTGGTGATTTTTGATTAAAAAAAAGGTTTTTGACGATTAATCGAATAAACCAAAAAAGTCTAATTAATTTTTAATTAAAAAATTGATTAATTAAATTAACAAAAAACCCAAAAACCTAATTTGATTAAGGTTTGTAAAAAGGTTATGAAAAATTAAGTTTGTTTAAAAAAGGTTTATGGTTTATGAATTTAGGGTTTCTAAGTGAAAAATAAGGAAAATATGAAGAAAAAAAACAGTTTAACAAAATACTGCCAGCGATGGGTGTTGAACCCACGCCCTTAGCTCTTTCAGCCAACACCTTTACCATTGCGCCAAGCGCACGCTTGTGTCCAAAGAATGGGTCAGCACGCTTTGTACGTTAACCTGTAAAAGTCCAGAAATTATGAAAAAAAAGTAACAAAAGGCAGGGATCGAAACCACGCCTTGATAGAGAAAAACCTTAGTGCGCGCGTTTTAACCACTGGGATGGTGATACATTTATTGTTATCAGCGAAACAAAATATATATAATATAAAATCAATTCCCTAGATCGGAGAGGCTTCGGTCGTCTTCTGCGGTGAGTATGTTTTCGTCCCTGCAAAAATAACAAATATTAGAGATCCAAAGGGACCATATCCCCCTAAATCAAGGCCTGCGAATTCAATGGGACCCTTAACTTGGACTGAATCGCGCTAGTTTGAGAGCTATAGCGAAAATAGCTTAAATCAATATTAACATGGCTATGCACTATCCAGCCATCATAGGACTCCCACGATGGGTTATTCCTGCATTATTGAACCTTAGGACCATGTTTATAAAGCCAGTCACGTTAAAATTCAAATGAAACAAATATACAAAATTCATGCAATAAGGTAAATTGGTGATGCATGCAGTGGTGTTTCCAGCCTTTTGGATTGCTGCAAACGATCCCTATGACCTTCCTAGAAGTGAATGGAAGTGCTGGTATGTGTTGAAGGTGACTGAAACCAGGGTTCTAAGATTGCCCTAGTTTTGAGTAATTTTGTGAATTTTTGGAAGCTTCTTGCACAAGGATTTTTCGTGCTCCTTGATGTCTGAATGAGTGAGATATATAGCTTGCAATTAGGTCAAATGTAACATGGGCTTGGACGTTGTAAGAAGCCTTTGTTTTATTTTATTTTATTTTGACTTTAAATTAATAAAAATCAAAATAAATAAAATAAATAAGTCAAAGGGTGCATGAAGTAGATCTGAGGTTCATGTGAAGTGTAGAATGTGCATGGACCTTGAAACAGTATCCCATTAGCCCAAAAATTCAAGTTTTCTCAATTTTGAACTTCATGCATTTGCTCAAAATTTCCTAACTTGAACCAATTATAACTCTCTCAATTTTTATCATTTAAAGGTGATCTTAGACTTTTTGGGAAGCTCAATATGCCCTCTATAATTCCTATATTTATCATTTTTGCATTTGAAGACTTTATCTTGATGTAAGTTGCCTTGACAAAAAGTGTCTTTTTGTTAACTTTTGAAATGACCTATAATGTATTGGCCCATATCTCTCAAATGAAGCATTTTTGGACTTGATCTTAGAGAGACAAAGTTGTAGAGGATTTAATTTCCTTCAAAATGAGCTTTGGTTGAGGAAAATATGATGAAGCATGTGAAAGTTATGCTTGGTCAAAGTTCAGTTGACTTCTCCTTAAAAAAACCCTAATTTAGTAACTTTTGACTTTTGATGATTTGGGAGTTTTCTTGATGAATCATGATTAACCCTTTATCAAATGAGGAATATAACCTAAAAACCTTTATGTTGACCAAAAATATTGAAGTTGACTGTATGTTGACCACAATTGACTTTTGTCCAATACAGTTGATTTTCAATCATCTGAGCAAATGACTGACCAAACTTATGATGCAAGGCATGAAACTTGGTATAAGCATTCTTGAAGATATATAAGAAACCATGAAATACACTTGAGGCCTTGGAAACCCAATATTTCTTGAGAAATAGTAAACCCTAGTTGTAGGTCAATTGCTTATGAGGAGAATTTTTCTGATCAATTCTTGGGCAACCTTGAGCATTTGAGAACCCTAGGAGAATGTCTTGAGATAAATGGGAGGGAAAATTTTGGGGTACAACAATTATACATAGATTAAAGGGAATTAGAAATATCTAAAATTTGAACTATTAAATAAATGATTAAAGATAATAAAATGATATGCCATTAGTCATTAGTTGAAAATACACTACTCAACTTTTTACAAACATCTCGTGCTTCCAAAGAAACAAGTAGGTTAGCTCGGATCATCGAAACTTGAAAAAGGGAGGGTGTGTGAGGCAGAAACATCATTGACCCCGAAATAGCGGGACGAACAAGATTGAGCAAGGTAGAGGTTCTTACGCTGTGGTGTTGGCTTCAAAAATTTCTCTTAAGCCTCTGCGAAAGCCAACAATGGTTTTTGATTTGGATGACGGTGCTCTCTTAAGATTCAGGAAGGAATTCAATGGTCTTATGCTCACGCCAGGAATGGCTTATAATCTGCAGGAGATTTTCAATTTCAATTTCCATGTTTCTATCAAGGTTACTCTGCTCGAGGCCAACACGTGTTTATTAGAAGACTACGATGAGGGAGCTTTAAACTCATTACTAATGGATGAAGACGTGGTTTAGGGAGCTTCAACCTTGGATCCCTTCCAACATCGATAATAAGAGAATAGCTTGGATACAATATTACAACATTCCTTGCCATGTCTGGAATGCAAATTTCTTTTGAAGCTTTAATGGAACCTTTGGGTGTCTATCTATGCTTAGATGATAACACTATGCTTCAGAAGAAGATGGACGTGGAACACATATTGGTCAAAACTAAGTTGTGGCAACTGGTTTTTTAATCAAGAGTCGCCACTATTATTTTTTATCCTATGGAAGGGAACCTAACAGAAAACCCTAGTTTGCAGACAGAGATTCTAGATTACGGACTTAATTAGACGAAAGGAAGGTGTTAGGCACCTTTTATCCACCTTGTTCGCAAGGATATTAAGCTCTAGGTTTAGGTTTGGGGTAAACAGGGTTTTAAGTTTTAACTAGCAAGACTCACCACAATTTTAGATTGCGTGCCTACATATCCTCTTATGAGAAATTAGAGTCCCAATTCGTAGTTCGTATGGGTTCGTGTTTTTTAGGGGTTTGCAAGCATATTTTGAATCACTTCGCACTCGGTCGGGAGTAGTGATTGCGGAGATTTTGACTGAATACACAGTAAGTCAAAATTAGTTTGAAACCCATTTGCAAAAAAAAAACAGTTGGTTAGCTTAGTTTATTGCGAAAATAGAATTCGATGTTTGGTTTGTATTTTTTACTGTATTAATTGCGAAAATCTTGATTAATGCATGATAAAACAAAATTTAATGCAGTATATGAGAAAATAATATATGTAAGTGAGTTTTTTGAGAAAATAATTTATATGCTAATATAACAATATTTACATATAAGAAATAATAATATAAAAATATATAAAATATTAATGAAATTTAATACTACCAATAATAATAAATATTTATAGTATAAGTAAATAAATAAGAAAATAGAATTATATAAAAGGAAATATAAAAATAAGTAAATCAAAGGGGGGGTGTTTTCAGTTGTGAAGTAAATAATGGGGGTGCTAAAATAATTCAGACTAGGCCCGTTACTGCTGGCTGGACAGTGGGGTGCAAGTTGTTGCTGTGTTTAGAAAATAGAGATGAAGGGGGTGTGCATAGCATCTGGGCTTAGGCCCAACGAGTTTGGGAAGAAGGCTGAGGGATTGTGTGTGGAGCGGTGCATGGTCATGCAATAGGACTGGGCATATCGGCCGTCTAAAATGGATCGTATGGATGGAACTGAAGGAGTACGCTAATTACCATAATCGCGCAGGCAGGTGATCAGACGGATTATAATATTGCAATTTAAATTCTATTTTCTTTTTATTCATTACAGTTCCATCGCTCTTTGTTTGTTCTACATCAAGACTCTTTTCTCTCCCTCACGGTGACAGGAACCCTTCTTCTTTCCTTCACTCAAACCCTAGTGTCGTTATCCTCACGGCGGTGCTCACCGAACCCTAAAAATGACTCCGACCACCCCAAACCCTCCCCAAATCAAACAATAAAAAAGGAACGAGAGCTAAGTATTTTTTACCCTTCTTGTGATTTATGGGTTTCGAATTCTTGAGCGTTTCTTGTGGCGATCTGATCCCTTATTCCTCTTCATTTCGCAGGTATTCATGATGGTTGAAGATGGTGGTGATGGATGGCGGCGGCAGAGCGAGGCGAACAACAGATGTTCAAGGGAGATTAGGGTTTCCGATCTAGAAACTCTAATCACCTTCTCTTCTGGATCTCCAACGACAAAGGTTTGCCTCAAAATTTCCGTCTCCAAATTTTCTCTCCTTTTCTCTGAATCCCCTGTTTCTGTCTTCCTCCTTTCCCTTATATAGTTAGGGATTTTTTTAGGGTTTTGGGTTTTGTCATTACAGTTAGTATAGATTGGAGATGATTAGGGAATTAGAGATTCTAACTTTGCTGTAATTGATTTGATTCCGTGACAATATTTTCTCACTGTAATATACGATTCTGTAAACTTGAAGATTTTAGATTGTACTAGTAATTTCTAAAGATTTGCAGATTTTGCTTATTAGATTGGATTTAGCTCTGGCGATTTATTTTAAGTTTAGTTTGATTCTGTTTTCTTTCTGTAAATCGTATCTAGGCTTCAGGATATGAAGATTCAATTTTTTAATTTGCAGTAAAATGTATTTTAGATTTGATTTAATCTGATTGATCCCTACAGTAATTGTTGGTAAACAAAACCCCTACGCTATTTTAGGGGTAATTGGAACAGTAGCTGTTTTTTACTGAACACTTCGACCAACGCGTTACTGTATTATCAAGCCCAACAACATTAATTCTCTGATACAACAAAAAATAGTTTTTAAATATTACTAGGCCCAATTGGCCTTTTCTAACAACAATAACTTAGATAACATCTAAAAAAAAGATTTATCAGCCAAGACAATACAATATGTTTTTAACAAAAAGGCATTTCTTTTATAAAAATAATAAACAATTCCCTTTTTTTTATAATAATAACCTCTTTTTTTAAAATAAAAAAAAACTCTTAAGCACTTAATATCTTATGACAAAAATATTCTCTTTTCTAAAAAATCTTTTTTTCCTTTTCAAAACAAAACATCAAAACAATGACAAATGTGCTGACTTCTTTTAACAAGACCTTTAATGGGCTTAATATTGGTAATTGCAACCCTTATTTTTACTAATAGCAACAAATCCTAAAGGACATAATAATAACTAGAACTTAATGAATTTTCCATTTTAGAATCGCATGGGCCAATGGCCAACATGCCTCACGAATGGATTCACGAATACACGAGTCTCTCTGATTTAGAAAGCCCCGTTTTTTTTTTAATTAAAAATAAACCCCCTAGCCAGATAAAGACAGACCATCAAATATTGTTGTACCGTCTTTAATTAAATATTTTCTTTATTTCAATCTCAAAAAATAAAATTGTCGCGGTATGACAAATTTGGGGTACGACAGCTGCCCATATTCAATTATCTTCCAATCGAATAGTGTGAGAAAACGCGAGTCTTACACATTCTGATTGGGAGTTTATTGAATACTTGAAGTGTCCCCAAAACATATCTGACAAACATAAGGTTACACTGATATAGCATACCCTTACGAGTCTTTGGGAAAGTAGGCAAAGCTGATGATATATCGCTTACCAGGGTTTAATAACGAGACAGGTGGTTCTAAGAGCGCAATTTCGTACATCTTGGTTTATTCACCCCTTTGGAGGGTGAGTATAGTAATGATTGATGATTCATGGATGCTTGAAAACTGAGGCCATGGGTTATGCAAGTCGCTGCATGACGTCTAAGGCGATGTTTTGAGCATGAATATATTGTGGCTCATAGGCCATGTATTTGAGTCTGAAGAATGCATTGCGGCTTAGAGGCAATGTGTTAATTTGGATAATACATTGCGGCTTAGAGGCAATGTGTTGAGTTTGGATAATACATTGCAGCTTAGAGGCAATGTGTTGAGTTTTGAGGATACATTGCGGCTTAGAGGCAATGTTCTAAGTTCTGAGAATGTATTGTGGCTTAGAGGCAATGTGTTGAGTTTGTGGATACATTGCGGCTTAGAGGAAATATGTTGAGTTTTGTTTTCTTTTAAGCATCACAACATGAAGTCTGAGGCGATGGGCTAGAGTTTTGTTTTTCATCGCAGCATGAAGTCTGAGGCAATGAGTTTGGTTCACAAATCGCTGCGTGAAGTGTGAGGCGATAAGCTAAATTTTGTATTTTTGAGCATCGCTGCATGAAGTCTGACGCAATGGGCTTAAGTTTTGCAAATCGCTGCATGAAGTATGATGAGATATGCTAGATTTTGCGGAATAAGAAACACATTGTTGCATGAAGACTAAGGCAATGGGTCGGGTTCACAAATCACTACATGAAGTCTGATGTGATAAGATAAATCTGGTTTCCAACATCGCTGCATGAAGTCTGAGACGACGATCTGGATTTTGGAACACATTGCTGCATGAAGTCTGTTTGCAAATCGCTGCATGAAGTCTGAGGCGATAAGCTAGGTTTTGTTTTCGAGCATTGCTGCGTAAAGTCTGGGGCAATGATCTAGGTTTTGAAAAAACATTGGGGCTCAGAGGCAATGTAATGAGCTTGGAGAATGCATTGCGGCTTAGAGGCAATGTGTTGGCTTGAATAATACATTTCCGCTTAGAAGAAATATGTTGGGTTTTGAGGATACATTGCGTCTTAGAGGCAATGTAATGGGTCTTTCAGAATATGTTGTGTCTTAGAGGCGACATACTGAGTTTTGAGGATACAATGCGGCTTAGAGGCAATGTAATGGGTCTTGGATAATACACTGCGGCTTAGGGGAAATGTAATGGGACTTGTAAGGAACTCATCATTGCAGGAAGACTTAGGCGATAGGCTGAAAGTGTCACGGCATGAAGACTGAGGTGACGGGTTGAATCGTAGGAGAAGTATTGTGTTGGTCGACCCTTAGATAGTTGAATCAAGGGTGAGATTATTTGTCTGTCTTCTATGTGATACATGTGTATGCATGTGTATTGAATGTTGTATGTATGCAAAAATGTATGATGTTTGACATTGATGTGGAACCCTGAGTGTATTTAATATTGAAATGTATAGGGTATGTATGCTCTAGGTATGCAAAATGAAATGTGCGTAAGATGCGCGTATGCCTCAAAATGTTATGCAGACTATTTCCGGCATTCTCTTCTTTAAACCATCGGCTCAGAGTTACCGATCCCTGGCGTTGTGCATTGTCGTAGCATTGTTTCTCTTGAACACAGTGGACAACATTAGCAAAGTTTGACCGTTGATTTTGTTTCTTTGAGTGCAAGCATAAGCGCAGACATGTGCGTGGTTGTAGACTTCGTGTATGGACACGTAGATATGCATAGGTACAAACGCAGACATGTGTATAGATTTTTGCTAGACATAGGAGTAACTGTGTGCATGGACGTAGACGTGGATTTTCCTTCGATACTTTTCTAACCAAAGCGTTTTTTTCCGATATTTGTCAGATGCTTTTATTCTGTTAATTCCCCAAAATTATTTCAAGACAATATTCATAAGTAATAATCATAGTATTTTGTAAACAAATCTGAGAAAAGAAAAACATGATTCGAAAGATATAACGAAAACAAATGTTTTATTGATATGCCTCATAGTGGGCGAGAATACAAGATGCAATTCCTAGAAAGAGGTAACTACATAAAGTTTTAAAACAGTAAATGGCAATGAAAAATGATAATCGTTACTGTTGTTCCCCCATAGCTTTTGATGAACTTATCTCCTTCGCTTCTGAGTTGTATGATTCCAACCTATCCTCCCCTCCGTGGTTCGTAGTTATAGCTCTTTAAATCGCAGTATTTTTGTTCTTTATTTCTTTGTAGGGAATCCCTAACTTTTTCCTGGATTTCCCTTTCGAGTTTTCAATCCACCGGGTTAATTTTCTTGTTATGTGCCCCTAATTTTTGCCTGGATCGCCCTTTAGGGTTTTCGATCCACCAAGACGCTTCTTTTTGCCTAAGTCGCCCTTTTGGGGGTGCGAGCTTAGCGAGCTTTTTATACATAGTATTTTTTTACTGCGTCTAAATTGGCCGGATGCGCTAGTTCTTCCCCCATCCATTGTTGTGAGGATGACACCACCTCTAGAGAATTCTGTTCTGACTACATATGGACCTTCGTAGTTGGGTGTCCATTTACCATATGAGTCGAGGCGAGGTAGTAGAATCTTCTTGAGCACTAGATCCCCTTCCTTGAATATTCGAGGGCGTACTTTCTTGTCGAAGGCCCTCTTCATTATCTTTTGATGTAACTGACTATGACTTAAATCCGTTAATCGTTTTTCTTTGATGAGGTTGAGCTGGTCAAGTCGAGCCTGCACCCATTCTGCTTCTTCTAGCTTTGTTTCCCTCATGACTAGAAGTGATGGTATCTCAACTTCCACCAGGAGTACTACCTCCATGCCATATACTAGTGAGAAAAGAGTCGCGCCTGTTGATGTGTGTACAGAAGTGCGATAGCCATGCAGAGCGAAGGGAAGCATTTTGTGCCAATCTTTGTATGTCTTCACCATTTTTTGGATGATCTTCTTAATATTTTTGTTGGCTACTTCGACGGCCCCTTTCATCTTTGGTCTGTATGGTGAGGAATTATGATGCTCGATTTTGAAGTCGTCGCATAATTCCTTCATCATCTTGTTGTTTAAATTAGACTTATTATCTGTAATTATCCGGCTTGGGACACCATATCTGCATATGATATTCTATTTGATGAAGCGTGTAACCACTTGACTTGTTACGTTGGTGTAGGACGCTGCTTCTACCCACTTGGTAAAGTAGTCGATGGCTACCAATATAAAGCGGTGTCCGTTGGATGCTTTCAGCTCGATCATGCCAATCATATCAATTCCCTACATTGAGAATGGCCAAGGGGAGCTCACGATGTTTAGAGGATTCGGTGGTACATTTATCTTGTCGGCGTATATCTGACATTTATGACACGTCTTCGTGTAACGATAGCAATCAGCTTCCATTGTTAACCAGTAATACCCTACTTGCAGAATCTTTCTAGCCATAGCGTGCCCGTTTGTATGGGTCCCGAAAGTGCCTTCGTAGATTTCTCTCCTAAGTGTATATGCTTCTTGATTTTCCACACATCTGTGTAGTACCATGTCGTAGTTTCTTTTGTATACCACTCCATTACTCAGTAAGAATTTTGAAGCTAACCTTCGCAAGGTTTGCTTGTCAATGATAGAGGCATTTTTTGGATATTCCTGCCTTTCTAGGTACTTTTGGATGTTGCAAAACAAAGGTTTGTTGTCAGGTCCTTCCTCAATAGCAAGGTAGTATGCAGGCTCTTCGAAATGTCTGATCGTAATACGTGGTTCGTGATTCGGCCAAGTCACTTTGAACATAGCTGATAGGATTGCCAGAGCGTCTGCCATTTGATTTTCTTCTCGTGGGATATGACTGAAAGTGATTTCTGTAAATTCTGCGGCTAACTTTAAAACAAGGTCCTAATATGGAATCAGTTTAGGGTGTTTAGTATCCCATTCGCCATTAACCTGGTATATGACTAACGCAGAATCCCTAAACACTTCAAGGTGCTTTATTCTTAAGTCGATGGCAGCTTCTAGCCCTAGTATACAGGCTTCGTATTCGGCGATATTGTTGGTGCAGTCAAAACATAACCTTGCAGTGTAGGGTTTGTGATAATTCTTGGGAGATGTTAATACTGCCCCTATACCGTGACCTAGTGCATTTGAAGCCCCGTCGAACATGAGTATCCAACGTGCCCCTGGCCCGGGCCCTTCGTCGGGTCCTGGTACTTCATAGTCAGCTATAAATATGACATCCTTGTCTGGAAAGTCAAACTTCATCGACTGATATTCTGATAGCAGTTGGTGAGCTAGAGGATCAGCTAGTATACTACCTTTGATGGCCTTTTGTGTGACATATTGGATGTCGTATTCTGATAGTAGCATCTGCCATCGAGCGATTCTTCCGGTAAGAGTTGGCTTTTTGAACACGTATTTTAGAGGATCCATTATTGCTATTAACCATGTAGTATGGGTTAACATATATTTCCTCAACCTCTTGGTATCGCAAGCCAATGCGTAACAGTTTTCTCAATGAGTGAGTACCTGGTTTCGCAGTCAGTGAATTTCTTGCTGAGGTAATAGATCGCGTGCTCCTTTCTACATGTTTCATCCTGCTGTCCCAAAACACAACCCATTGACCCTTCGAGCATGGTCAAGTACATGATGAGTGGCCTTCCGGGGACTGGTGGCATTAAGACTGGTGGCTCTTGCAGATACTGTTTTATCGTCTCGAAGGTAGTTTGACAATCATCATCCCATACTACCGTCTGATCTTTTCGTAATAAATTGAATATTGGCTCGTACGTAGCTGTTAGATGCGATATGAACCTTGAGATGTAGTTCAATTGTCCTAAGAAACCACATACTTCTTTTTATGTCCTTGGAGCGGCCATCTCTTGTATAGCTTTTACTTTGTTCGGATCCACCTCGATACCTCGTTGGCTTACAATAAAACCTAACAATTTGCCTGATTTGACGCCAAATGTGCATTTATTCGGGTTCAACCTTAGTCTGAACTTACGTAGCCGCTCGAATAACTTTTACAGATGTATGATATGTTTCTCCTCCGTATGGGATTTGGAAATCATATCATCGACATATACTTCAACCTCCTTGTGGATCATATCATGGAATAACATGACCATTTCCCTCTCATAGGTTGCCCCTGCATTCTTGAGACCGAATGGAATTACTTTGTAGCAAAAAGTTCCCCAAGGTGTCATGAAGGTAGTCTTTTCCATGTCCTCAGGCGCCATTTTGATTTGATTATAGCCTGAGCGACCGTCCATAAATGAGATTACCGAGGCTTGAGCTATATTATCTACTAGGACATCTATGTGGGGTAACGGGAAATCGTCTTTGGGGCTTGCCTTGTTTAGGTCTCAATAATCTACGCACATGCGTACTTTGCCATCCTTCTTGGGTACTGGTACAATGTTAGCTATCCAAGGTGGATAATCTACCACTGTTAGGAACCCTGCATAAGATTGTTTGAGAACCTCTTCTCTGATTTTGCTGGATATATTTGGATGAGTTCTTCTGAGTTTTTGTCTGACTGGAGAACAACCTTCTTTAAGAGGTAGTATGTGCACCACGATGTCTGTATCCAACCCTGGCATGTCCCTGTAGGACCAAGCGAATATATCCACATACTCGTGTAATAACTTGATTAGCCTATCTTTGACGCTCTGCTCCAACATTGCCCTTAGCTTGATTTCTTTCGGATCTCCTTTTGTGCCCAGGTTAATGGTCTCAATAGGCTCTTGATATGGTTGTATGTTGTTAGCCTTTCGCTCTATTTCCCTTGCCATTTCATCGGAGAGTTCAAGATCTTCGTCATCTTCCTCTTCGGCTTGGTGGATAGGAACATCAAAATCGTATCGGGTCGTAGCAATAACATTATCGGTAATTTTGGGCATTGATCTGCACATTTATCATGTTTTGGTTCATATTTTAGTGCTTGGAATTTGAAAATGAATTTGAAAAGAAATTATTGCCATTTTTATATTTAATAGATAAATGCAAAAGAAAGAAAAGGATCTTAATTGAAAACAGAATATAACTTTTATTAATTATAAATATTGTCTGAAATAAGAACGGGGAAAATCCTTACAAACAACCCCTGTGCCTCAGGTTTGACATAGGTTCTTTCAAAACAAGAAATATTACTTAGAAAAGAAAAATATCTCAGGAATCTCCACAATAGTCCATCCTTTGAGCTCTTCTCCCAGGGCGCCCTCTCTGATGAAGTCGGTTGCCCTTTTGGTATTGATTTTGCTTGATATCATTGCCACGTGTCTGCCGTGCTCTATTCCTTTGCTGATGAAAGTCTCTCGGATCGAAGGAAAACATGCTTTGCCTTTCAGAGTAGCCTTCGACGATTCGTAGCCCAACCCAAAGTGATTCTTCTTCTCAGGAATTTTCAGGAGCTTTCCCCAGCGTTTCGAGGCATCACCTCCCATAGTCATTTGCAGATCTCTCCATGATGTCACTTTAGTCTTGTTACGCTTCTCGACTGGTAATGTTATCATCGAAGCAATTTCCAAGGATTGGAACAGGGTAGCTATGCAGTCTTCATCGGCACTAATATACGTGTATGACTCAATGTGGCTCACGAAGATGTCTTCCTCGCCGTCGATTATGATCAACTTCCCTTCCACTAGGAACTTTAATTTTTGATGTAGTGTCGAGGTTACTGCCCCTTCCGCATGGATCCAAGGTCTCCCCAGTAAACAAGTGTATGCTGGTTCGATGTCCATGACTTGAAAAGTGATATTGAAGATATGCGGCCCAATCTTGACTGGAAGGTCCACCTCTCCTAACACCGAGCTTCGAGAACCGTCAAATGCCTTTACTATCGTAGAACTTGGTCTCATTGTCACATCGTCTATTATTAACTTTATGAGACTTGACTTTGGAAACACATTAAGAGCGGAACCGGTGTCAGTAAGAACTATGGACAAATGGGTAGTACCTATTTTCATAGTAATATGGAGTGCTTTGTTATGGGCCTAACCCTGTGGCGGTAATTCACTGTTGCTGAAACCCAGGTAGGATCCGGACGTGAGATTTTCTACGACATTGTCAAATTGGTTTACCGAAATTTCTTTTGCGACATGAGCTGAACTTAACACTTTCATCAAGGAATCCTTGTGTGCTTCAGAGTTGATGAGTAGCGAGAGTATGGAGAGTTTTGCTGGAGTTTGATGGAGCTAATCCACCACTTTGTAGTCACTCTTTTAGACTATTTTCAGAAACTCCTCTGCCTCTTGATCAGTAAAGTATTTGTTCGGAGATTCTGTTTCTTGATTTGTATCAACCACTTATTTTCCTTTGCCCTTCGTTGGAATTACATCCGTCTTTTTTGATAGTTCGACTCCAAAAATACGACCACTTCGGGTCATACCTCCTGTTCCTGCTATGTTTAAAATTGTAGGTCCTTAACTTGCGGATGGTCCGCTTTCCTACTTCACTCCATTGATGTACACGGCTGAGTCATAACTCCATGGTACTGCCTTATTATTCTCATAAGGGATAGGTGACAGTCCCTTAATTACCATCGTGGCTTTTGGAGTGGTGGGTATTAAGAGAGTCTTCTTAGGTGCCGTTCTTGTAATCTATGTTGATTCTCCCCATGGGATGACTAGAGTCTTCTTGGTAAGACTCAGGCCCTGGAAAGGGATTACCAGTGGCTTCTTCCCTCCGATCGTGTCTACATATTTTCCTTCATGGTACAGTCCGAATTGGACTATCCTCCGATCCACCAGATTTACCATAGTTGTTTCAAAAGCTTTATTATGCTCTAATAAGAATCCACATTCGAACAGATATTCCTTCAACAAGTTGATAGGGTTTTTTGCCTTTATGGTTGCACCAAAGTCGGTGACCACCTCGATTGCATTTATTGTCGGTCCATCATGCGGAGGCATGGGGTTTGATTTGATATTAGGCTTATCGAAGGTGATGTCTTGAGACTCTAGCAAATCCTGAACCTTATGCTTGAAGGCCCAACATTGTTCTATGGTGTGCCCTAGAGAATTAGCATGGTACTCACACCTAGCACCGACATTGTATCTTTGCGGGAGTGGCCCGACCGGAGGAGCCAAAGGCTTGATTTCCACCAGGGATGCCTTAACCAAGTGTTGTAATAACTGGCTTGGTGGCATGGGTAGTGGATCAAAATTTCTAGGTGGCCTTTCAAATCTGTCTTGCCTTTGTCCTTGTGAGATCACCAATGGTTGTGATGTCCTTGGTTGTGAGGCCACAACATTGACATCTCTCTTCTTCCTTCTTGCAAATTTTGAAGTCGGTCTTTTTGAATTGTAAGGGGAATTTGATGAGCCCCCTGATATCTTTCCTCTTTTCAAACCAGTTTCGATTCTTTCGCCAATAGTCACTAAGTCTGAAAATCTTGACGAGACACTTTCCACCATTTTATCATAATAAAGCCCTTGTAAGGTTCCCATGAACATGTCTATGATTTCCTTTTCCAGCAGTGGTGGTTGTACACGGGATTCCATCTCCCTCCATCTTTGAGCATATTCTTTGAAGGACTCTTCCTTCTTTTGGGACATATTTTGGAGTTGCAAGCGAGTAGGCGCCATGTCCAAGTTATACTTATAATGCTTCAAGAAAACATTAGAAAGATCCACCCAAGTTCGAATATGTGTTCATTCCAACTGCATGTACCAGTCCAAAGATACCCCACTTAGACTGTCTTTGGAACAATGAATCATTAGTTTCTGATCATGGGCATGGGCATGGGCGTGCATCTTCCTACAGTACATACGAAGATGATTCCTCAGACAAGTGAGCCCTTTATACTTTCTAAAGTCGGGTACTTTGAATTTTGGCGGTATCACCACATCATGGACAAACCCCATTTCCAGAGTGTCTACTTCTGAAGCGTCGAATCCCTCCACAACCTTAAGTCTTTCTTCCAAGGCTTTATACTGATTCATTACCAGTGGGTTGTCCGCATCATGAGCACCAGTTGTCTTCAAGGGTGCCTGGTGAGCATCCTCTGGGTCATGATCTCTGTATTGCAAGTCTAGGTAATTATCTGCATTATTGGTTGGAATTTGTAGGGTATGTGATGCCCCTGCTTTTGATGGTGGTGGGATAAATCCTTCTGTTTCAACCTCTTGCTGGGCCACGGCGGACTTTTGGGGTCCTACTTCTGGCTCTTTCCTTAGTTGGTGACCGCTCGATGCACCAATAGTGTGGGCTACTTCTTCAAAAGCTACCCTGGGAATTTGATCCTTCCTATTGATAATGTTCTTCAAAGCTAGAAGAACTTGGCTCAAATCTCCTTTCATTGAGCTTACGTCACCCTTCACCTGATCAAGATCCTCTTTGAACACAACTTGAGTCTCCTCGATCTGCTCCATTGCTTTCTATTGATGGGACCTTGTTTGATATGAAAGCCAAGGAGATGGAGGTTTTCTTTTACCAATGGCTTAACTGGAGAGATTTTTAAAGCAAATGAGTTTTGATATGACATGCAGGTGTTTTATAAATGCATGTGTGCAAATGGATGTGCATGATCATGAAATGATTTCTTATTTTAACTGTCTTATTCAATTGGGTACATACTTGTATTTTCACTTATTATTTTATTTGGTGACTAGCTTTAAAATAGACACGCCTTCGAGATAGGGAAACAAAAAGCCTTTATTAAGAGTAACATAATCCAGATATTGAAAAATATTACAAATTAAAATCAAAACATGTTTGCATAAACATAATTAAAAAGGAACTAAATTTCCTAACTGCGCCTGTGGATATGTGCTCTGAAGCCATCAACCATTGCTCGGCAAAGTTGTAGAAAGTATTCAACGTCCTTGGGAAGAGGAACCATTACATTCTCTTCATCTTTTAAACTTCTAGGGATGTCTTTGATGAGATTGTTGGCTAAGAAGATGAGCTTTTCATGTTTGTCTTTGTAGTACTTGTATTCCTGATAAAGATGTGGGATTATCTTGTGGTTATTCCTCCCAGCTTGGAAGATCTTGGTATACTGCTCTTCCCAATACATATTTTCACCCCTCATTTCTGTGTAAAGCCTTTGTTGGATGAGGAAATCCTTTTGAAGACCCTGCAGCTCTAAACATACATGCTCATATTCTCGAGTTCTTTGAGTCAAGAGTTTCTCTGCTTCTATTCTTTCAAGGCGTGCTTTGACCTCTGATTCGTAGTTTTCTTGGAGTTTGGTAGCGAGGTACTTTACTTGCTCTTCATGGTCTAGGGAAGCCTGTGCCAAACTTTGGATCTAGGCTCTTAGATTTTCTTCTAGCACCTTCTTGTCATGTGTTGCCTTTTCATACCATCTAGTTAACCTCCCGATTTCAGCAGCGGCCTCTTCTATCCTTTGGTTGTGAGAGTCTAGGTTGAACGTTGCACTTAACAGCCCTTCAGTTGTACGCTTTCATTTGAGGCTTTCTTTCTCCAATTCCCTTTGACTTTTATCAATTTGCTCGTCCTTTGACTCAAGTATAAGCTGCATCCGTTTCTTTTCTTTGGTCAGATTGAGGAGGTTGACTTCCAATGTTTATTTCTCTTTTTGAGCTTCCTTTAAGGCACTTTTTAGATTGTCGACTTCTTCCAAAGATATAGGTGTTATCTCTGGGACCTCTGACTTGTACTCTGGATCTTTCTCGAATGGCAGCTTGATAATTTATACCCTATCTTGGACCCACTTGGTGTAGGGTTCTCTTGCTATGGCATTCTTTCTTTCGGCCTTCCTCTTGTTAACCTTGTTCCAGGATCGAATAACCTTGTTGAGCAACCCCCTGGTCTTCTATACCCATATTATGGATTGTAAATGGTCGTAGTTGTTCGTGCAAAGGTTTGTCTTCCAAAGGATACCCTAGCTGTCGTAGGGCCAAAGTAGGGTTGTAGTTAATACAACCTCGGAATCCAATCAAAGGGACATTAGGGAAGTCCCCACAGCTAATAGTTATGTCACCAATATCCAAATTCCTTGCATACCATAATATGGAGTTCGCAATGAGAGATCTTAATTTCTGTGGCCACTCACATCTGGTCAATTTTGGGACCATAAAGTCTTCCTTGTAAAGATGAGTCATGAACCAAGTATATAGAAGCGGGATGCAACAATTTAGCGTGCCTCTTATCTTTTCATACATCATATGAAAAGTGTAATAAATGTCAGCAAGCAAGGCGGGAGTAGGATCCGTATTAAAGACTTTCGCACCCCAAAATATGCTAATGGCTGCAGGGTCAATATAGTCCACAATCTGAGGAAATAAGATTACACCAAATACCAACAACCCTAAACAATCGACACAAGATTCCCACTCCTTATAATTAGAAAATTCTAGTGCCTTAGCTTCCAAGTATATCTGTTTGATTCCTTGTATTAGACCTTCTCTTTGATAATTCTGCACCAATTCAGGGTAGGGGATCCCTAGGCCTTTTGCCAAACTTTGACTTCAATAGTTTGTCCAATACCTACATAGGCCTTTTCTTTGGAAAAATTCAAGATTCTGTCAAATTCCTCCAGAGCCGGTGCTAGCTGGAAGTCTTGGAATGTGAAACATCTCAATGTAGGGTCATAAAATTGAATTAGGGCAGAGACTGCATCCATATGTACCTATACTTTAGTCAAGTCAAGGGTATCCCCATAGCGGCGAGCGTACATCTTCAGAGCTCTCTCGGACAATTTACCCTTTATAGTTTTGACTTCAGAAAGGCCAGGCTTGTAGGCATTGACGCAGACAAGTTGTTTCCCTTTGGTATCCGTTTTTAAGAGTCACAAAAAATCTTGATTTTGTTATCTTTTATTTTGTACCCTGTGAATAAGACAGATAAAAGAAACAAATGATGAACATGAGATATACATGAATGCATGGATGTATAAGTGTTGGATTGAGTAACGGGATTTTGTGACAGTTTTTTTGTGATGGGTACCCCTATAAGGTAGGCTCCTTAATTTTGACCTACGGTAAATCTACCCTCCCAGGATGTGGTTTCCTTAAGGGTATCATGAATAACACCGGAGGGAAAAGGCACAAGGGCCTCCCTTAGGTGGAGCCTCTTTACAGACTAAAAATTTTGTCTCAAAGTCGTGAAAGGTCTCGTCATGAGATTTTGGGTTAAGGTCGTTACAAAGATTCATAAGTGACTTTCCAAAGTCCTACTCATCAAGAGGATATCTCTCGATAAGTATTCCTTTTTCAGAAGTTCACCGACTCTAGGCGAAGTCGTCACATAAACTCGCAGGGATGGTATACCCCCTAAGCTAATAGACAAACATTCTTTTTAAGGTTTATTGGAAATATTTTTGAGATAAAAAAACCCGCCACATAGAAAATATATGATAATAAGAGAGTTTGACAGTATATAAAATAAATGCGATAAAATAGATAAATGCAATAAATAAATAAAGCAAATAAAAATAAGAAACCCCAAAGAGAAACCTAAACCTAGGGTTAAGGAGAGTCCCCAGCAGAGTCGCCAGTTGTGGCAACTGGTTTTTTAATCAAGAGTCGCCACTATTAGTTTTTATCCTAGGGAAGGGAACCTAACAGAAAACCCTAGTTTGCAGACAGAGATTCTAGGTTACGGACTCAATTAGACGAAAGGAAGGTGTTAGGCACCTTTCATCCACCTTTTTCGCAAGGATATTAAGCTCTAGGTTTAGGTTTGGGGTAAATAGGGTTTTAAGTTTTAATTAGAAAGACTCGCCACGATTTTAGATCGCGTGCCTACGTATCTTCTTATGAGGAATCAGAGTCCTAATTTGTAGTTCGTATGGGTTGGTGTTTTTTAGGGGCTTGCAAGCATATTTTGAATTACTTTGCACTCGGTCGGGAGTAGTGATTGCGGAGATTTTGACTGAGTACGCAGTAAGTCAAAATTAGTTTGAAACCCATTTGCAAAAAAAACAGTTGGTTATCTTAGTTTATTGCGAAAACAAAATTTGATGTTTGGTTTGTATTTTTTACTGTATTAATTGAGAAAATCTTGATTAATGCATGATAAAACAAGATTTAATGCAGTATATGAGAAAATAATATATGTACATGAGTTTTTTGAGAAAATAATTTATATGCTAACATAACAATATTTATATATAATAAATAATAATATAAAAATAATAATATAAAAATATATAAAATATTAATGAAATTTAATATTACCAATAATAATAAATATTTATAGCATAAGTAAATAAATAAGAAAATATAATTATATAAAAGGAAATATAAAAATAAGTAAATCAAATGGGGTGTGTTTTCAGTTGTGAAGTAAATAATGGGGGTGCTAAAATAATTCAGACTAGGCCCATTACTGCTGGCTGGACAGGGGGGTGCACGTTGTTGTTGTGTTTAGCAAATAGAGATGAAGGGGGCGTGCATAACATCTGAGCTTAGGCCCAACGAGTTTGGGAAGAAGACTGAGGGATTGTATGTGGCGCGGTGCATGGCCATGCGATAGGACAGGGCCTATCGACCGTCCAAAATGGAACATATGGATGGAACTGATGGAGTACGCTAATTACCATAATCACGCAGGCAGGTGATCAGACGGATTATAAAGTTGCAATTAAAATTCTATTTTCTTGTTATTCATTACAGTTCCATCGCTCTTTGTTTGTTCTACAACAATACTCCTTTCTCTCCCTCGTGGTGACACGGACCCTTTTTCTTCCCTTCACCCAAACCCTAGCACCATTAACCTCACGGTGACGCTCACCGAACCCCAAACACGACCCCGACCACCCCAAACCCTCCATAAATCAAACAATAAAAAAGGAACAAGAGCTAAGTATTTTTTACCCTTCTTGTGATTTCTGGGTTTCAAATTCTTGATCATTTCTCGTGGTGATCTGATCCCTTATTCCTCTTTGTTTTGCGGGTCTTGATGACGGTTGAAGATGATGGTGATGGATGGCGGCGACGAAGCAAGGCGAACAACGGTGGTTCAAGGGCGATTAAGGTTTCTGATCTGGAAACTATAATCACCTTCTCTTCTGGATCTCCAACAACAAGGGTTTGCCTCAAAATTTCCGTCTCCAAATTTTCTCGTCCTTTTCTCCGAAACCCCTGTTTATGTCTTCCTCCTTTCCCTTTTATAGTTAGGGATTTTTTTTAGGGTTTTGGGTTTTGTCGTTACAGTTAGTATAGATTGGAGATGATTAGGGAATTAGAGATTCTAACTTTGTTGTAATTGATTTGATTCCGTAACGAGATTTGCTCACTGTAATATACGATTTTGTAAACTTGAAGATTTTAGATTGTACTAGTAATTTTTGAAGATTTGCAGATTTTGCTTATTAGATTGAATTTAGCTCTGGAGATTTATTTTAAGTTAAGTTTGATTCTATTTTCTTTCTGTAAATCGTATCTAGGCTTCAGGATATGAAGATTCAATTTTTTGATTTACAGTAAAATATATTTAGATTTGATTTAATCTGATTGATCCCTACAGTAATTGTTGGTAAACAAAACCCCCGCGCTAATTTGGGGTAATTGGAACATTAGCTGTTTTTTACTGAACACTTGGGCCAGCGCGTT